>CM034151.1:282882740-283482740 GCA_019776745.2 Taxus chinensis | reverse complement strand
CCTTAGAACTAGATCACCTTCATATTTGTCACATTCATAGACCTTCTTATTATACTGCCAGCACATCCGGTCAGCATAGGCTCTGTGCCGCTGTTCAGCATCTAACCTAGCTTCATCTAGGCTTTCTAGTTGGGAGAGACATGCTTCTCTGTAAGCATCTTCATCCAGAATCCCTTGTAATGAAATACGGAGACTGGGTATTTCAACCTCAAGTGGGAGAACTGCCTCTGCCCCGAATACTAGTGAGAAAGGAGTCACTCCCGTTAGTGTTCTTATTGAGGATCGATGGGCCCATAAGGCCGGATATAACTTCAAATGCCAATTTCATTTGTTTTCTTTCACAGTTTTAAGGAGAATGGCTTTCAGTGTTTTGTTTGTCGCTTCAGCCTATCCATTGGCTTGAGGGTAATACAAGGAAGCCGTATGATGGCTTATTTTAAATTTATTACATAGTTCGCAAACTTCGTCATTCTTAAAAGAAGTTCCATTATCTGAGATAATGACTTGCGGGATACCGTATCTGCAAATGATTTGGTTCAAAATGAACTTAGCGATTACAGAACCCGGTACAGTAGTAAGAGGCATAGCCTCTACCCACTTGGTGAAATATTCGGTGGCCGTGATTATAAAATTATGGCCATCTATAGATGAGGGAGAGAATTTCCCTATCAAATCAAGACCCCACGTAAAAAAGGGCCATGGAGTATCAATTGGTTGTAGAGCTTGTGCTGGCATGTGAATCTCGTGGGAGAATTCTTGACACTTATGACACCTACGTACAAAATCTACTGCGTCGTGTTCTAGAGTGGGCTAGAAATAGCCCATTAGATGTATTTTGCGAGCGGTGGCATGGCCACCGAAGTGGCCTCCACACATCCCACTGTGAGATTCATGGAGAATCTTCTTGGATTCTTCTGTGTCGACACATCTTAGGAGCATTCCATCGAATGCTTTTCGATAGAGCACTTGCTCTATAATGACGTATTTGGTTGCAATAATGCGTAACCTCCTTCTTTGTTATAGTGTAGCCCCTTCTGGATACGTATGGTCCATGATATAATTAATAATGTTGGTATACCAGGGACACTCAGAGATAGGATGTCTGGTTTCAATGTAGTATACGCACTCATCGGGAAAGTCTAGATTTACTAGATTGCCTCCGTCTAATGGGTTATCAGCTAACCAATCCGCGATGATTTGTCCCTTAATGGATTTCTGATTTACAAATGTTAATTCGAATTCCCCCATTAAGGTTATAAAACGTCCAGCCTTCTTAGACAAAGACCCTTGTGTGAGGAAAGTTCATAAATGGTCTGTTTTTACCATGACCCTTGTTTCTTGATTCAGCATATAGTGTCTTAAGCGTTTAGTAGCAAAGACTATGGCAAGGCGTTCTCGTTCTACCTGTGTATAACATGTTTCGTAGTCAAGTAATGTTCAACTAATGAAATAAATCACGTGCTCTCTCTTGTCATCGTCCTTTTGGGCCAACACACAGGCTAGCGAGACATTGGTAGCTCGTGAATATAAAATTAACGGGTGGTCTAGCTTAGGTGGCATTAGCGTAAGAGGCGATAACAGGAAATGCTTAACTACATCAAAAGCTTCATTGCAGTCTTCGGTCCAATCAATACTATAATATTTCTTGAGCAGATTGTTGATTGGATGGATGGCGAAGCTTAAGTCTGGGATGAATCTCCGGATTGCACCAAGTTTTCCGAGAAATGACCTGATTCCAGATTCATTCGAAGGTGGGACCATTTCGAGGACAGCCTGAATTTTGGTTGGATCAACATCTATCCCTCATGACGATATGATGTAACCTAGGAGCTTTCCTCTTGTTACACCAAAGACGCATTTCTCTGGATTTAGCGTGACTTTGTATTCTATTAGACATGAAAGAATGACGCAGAGCACCTCCGAGTGGTCACAACACTTCTTGGCCTTAGCCAACAAGTCATCTACGTAGGATTCCACAATTTTATGAATTAGATCATGAAATACATATGTCATAGCTCGTTGGTATGTGGCGCCAGCATTCTTGAGACCGAATGGCATAACAGTGTAGCAATAGGTTCCCCAAGGAGTTATAAACGTGGTTTTAGCTTGGTCTTGTTCAGATATTCCGATTTGATTGTATCCCGAGAATCCATCCATGAGAGACAAGAGTTCAAATCCAGCTGTTGCATCAACAATGACATCTATGGATGGTAATGGGAAGTCGTCCTTAGGACACGCTTTGTTAATGTCTCGGAAATCTATGCAGATGCGTATCTTCCCATTCTTTTTGAGAACATGAATGATATTAGATACCCATTGAGATTAATCAACTGGTTTGATGAATCCTACCTGGAGGAGTTTTATTACTTCCTCTTTCACCATGAGAGCTACCTTAGGTTTCATGGGTCTTGATTTTTGTTTTATCGGTTTGCATCTAATTTAGTGACGAGGTTGTGTACCGCAATGTGTGGTGCAACGCCTGTCATTTCTTTATAATTAAATGCAAAAGCCTTCTGATGTTCCTTGAGGATCTGAGTGTGTATTTCTACTTCTTCCGGGGTTAACGAGGATCCTAGTTTCAAGATCTTTGGTTCATCCTCTATTCCGATGTTAACATCAATTGTTTCTTCGATTAAAGAGGCATTACCTTCTTCAAACTCAGGTGGGGCTAGAGGTAAATCCAAATCATCCCCATTTTCTACTGTGTATACGCTAGGTTCCATTTGCGAGGGAAGCTCCATCATGGGATTTCCGAAGTAGGAAGACGAATGTGGGATTAAGGACAAATCTATCATATGATAGGAGAGATGTAATGCCGCATAGGTGTTTAAGTAATTCAGAGTGGCCATATCACTATCAATGTGGTCTAGGATAGTAGATTTGTTTTCATTTCTGTTTAAAAGAGAATTTTTCATTATTTTTATCAATGGTTCATCACGAAGGGATACCATGAAACGGGTATCCTCTAACTTACTGTTTGGAGTAAAGCATGATGCCGAGGTTGCTATAGAATCGGCGAGAAGATTGTGTTCTCGCGGGATTGCTTCAATTGATATGAAGTCAAACTCCTTGCTTAAATCTAATACAGCTGTTTTGTAAAGCTGTAAGTGCTCGGCTTTGGTTTCATATATCTCAGAGACTTGGTTTGCTACCAATTGTGAGTCTCCTAACACCCTGATGTTATTAACACCAATCCTCTTGGCTAAAATGAGGCCAAGGAGGAGGGCTTCGTACTTAGCGCCGTTGTTTGTACATTCGAAATTTAGTTTGAAGGCGAACGGTAGGACTTTTCCTTCAAAGGAAGTAAAGATTACACCTGCCCCCGCTCCGTAACGGCATCTAGCTCCATCAAAATGGAGTGTCCAATATTTAGCTGGGAATATGGACGCTGGGATATTTGTTGTGTTTGCACATTCTACTTCCACCATACAGAAATCCTCTGCTGGAAGAGAACCAACACCTAGGGAATATCCCATGCCTACAGAATCAAATGGTAAGAACATTGGTAGATCCTGTTCTAGCAATTCAACGATTTTTGCAGTAGTTCCTAATGATACCATTTCTACAATGTTAGCCTCATCTTTTGAGGCTGGGATTATCTTGACTAGACTCATAGTCTCAAGATCCGTTGTAGGTACCAACTTTTCCTCTGGTTTTGCGTCAGTGGGTTTATTAAGTTGGTTTGTTGGAAGTTCAAATTCTGAGTGCACGCCTGGTCTTTTCTTTAAGTCAGCTAGGTGTATATCGAATGGCTTTGGATCACCTTTGGCTACAAACACCTTTCCTAGATGCAAGAATCTTACTTCTTGGAATAACGTAGAAGGGATTGCCTTCATACGGTGTATCCATGGTCGGCCGAGGATCATATTATAGTTAGTTTCCCGATCTATAATATAAAACTCAGTCAGGATTGTTTTGGGTCCTAAGGTGACTGGTAGTATTATAGTCCCAATCGAAGTGGCCTTAAGGCTATCATTGTTTCCCCATATCCTAGTTTTTGAAGGAAAGAGAAGGGGACTATGTTAACTGCTGCCCCATCGTCAACCATTGCTCATTTCACGTAGTTATTATAAACCCATACTTGTAAGTGTAAGGCTGGATCACCTCGGCATGCAATCTCAGCATCTGTAGGCATTTTATTTATTTCAAATATGAATTCGACATCCTTATCCGGCTACCCCACATGGTTCACTTGTGTTTCAGGAGGTGGAGTGATGTTAATTAGATGACCTAAACCTAATGCCTCTAGAAGAGCAGCCCTGTGGGTAGGATAATTCTTCAGTAAGTCCAAAAATGAAATGTGCGAGAAGGTTTTTGTTAGGTCGCTAATTAAATCATAGGCACCTACGGGTTTTTCTACTATTTGTTGGATCTTATCTATTCCTGGCAGGTGACTTGGGCTTGGCTGGGAGAAATACTCTCGTGTTCTTGTTATAGCTTCGATGGGTAGTTCGGCGTCTAATTCTACTAAACCGACTATCTTGGGTCTCGGCTGACTTCCTAATTGTGGCGCAACTGATGGATTTAGTGAAGTCGAGGCTTCATGATCATTGTTTCCCGTCATTATGCTTTTGTTTGTCCCATTTAAACTTAGCCTATTGTTATCATGATTTGGGAGTGGATCATTAAAGATCTTGAGGGGAGAATTCTGAGGGGAAACTGCCCCTGTGAGCGTGTTTGGTGGTGGTGACACAGGATCTGCCAAGAACATATCTGTGAAGAATTGTCTTTGTTCCTCTGGAAAATGTTGCATGAATTTATTGTAGTCACGGCACGTTCTAGTGTCATGACCTCGAATTTTGTGGAAACCACAATATGAATTGGGATTGTAATTCCTAGTTTGTTGGTTTGGTGTATATTGTGGCCTAAAACTCTGATCAAACCGTTGCCTATTAGGATTAAAGTTTTACATTTGTTGTTTCTGGTTTTGATTCTAGTTTTGATAACCAATTGAGTTTTGGCTTAGACCTTGTGCGGGATTTCACCGTTGTTGTTGTTGTTGTTGTTGAGGATGATTAAAATCCATTGTATTGATTGTTGGGGTAAAGTTGTTGTTTTGTTGATTGTTCATTGATGGTGAAGTATTCACAGTATTTACCTTTTTAGGTTGATCGGTTACTCCATCTGTTGTCACCCCATGATTTTTGTTAAGGATTTTAGGTCCTTGATTGACATTCGTGGTAGTAGGATAAGTTGTAGTGTTCTGGCTGGAGGTGATTAACCTCCCGTTTGTTCCATATGTCTTACGACCACTATCTATTGCCGCTTGATCTATTCGGAGAGCACTCTCAAGTACTTCATCGTAAGTCCTTAGTGGGAACTTCTGGACTTCTTCCTTCACTTCTCTGCTGAGAGAATGAAGGAATAAATCACATAGTTCCATTTGGTCCATATTTGGAGCACTGGCTGAAGAATAAAGAACTGTACGCCATCTCTGGATGAAATGAGTGACAGATTCATTATGTTCCTGCTTAATGTGCAAGAACTCCCTGATTCCTGTTCTTAACAGTTTGTTCATGTCAAATGCCTTAATGAACTCTGAAACGAGTTGTTTAAATGAATGGATGGAAGCCTCAGGTATTCTATAATACCAATCGAGAGCGATGCCTTCCAAAGTTTTGGGGAATATTTTAGCAACAACCCCATCCCAAGGGAGTAGTTCTCGTATGGCTGTAGCATAAACCTTGATATGTGCATTCGGATCTCCCTCACCTTTGTACTTGGGTAAATCAGGAAGGGGTCTTGGAAGCATGACGCTTCGTATGGTGAAGTCTAAGGGCTCTTTCAAATATTCTGAATAATTCCCTATCGCATAGGTTTCGACCATTGATGGTGCTTGCTGAGGGAGTGGTGGTGGAATGGGTTGTTGATATGGTGTAGCGTATGCGTTGGTAGGGGCATAAGGAAACACCTGTGTTTGAGAAAACATGCCAGGAGAGGAGAACATATCCCCTTGTGGTGATTTGGAGTACATGTTTAAGTATGATGGGGTATTGTCTAGGAATGGATTGTTTTGTACTAGACCAGGAGGAACGGTGTTAGAGATGGTGGGTCTAGTTGGCATTTTTTGTGAATACTGAGGAGGCATGCCTAACGTGCCTATTCCTGTGAGGAGGTCTACTTGGCTAGGATGGTGTGGGGGATTAGAACTTCCTGCTTGCATGAATTGAGAATTTTGACTTGCTTGGGCAAGTTCTAATCCCCTAACTTTTTCTACTAAAGTCGAAATGACTTCATATGGTGAAGTCACGATATTTTTCCTTGGTGGCGTTTGTTGTATATTCTGATGTTGTATAGGTCTATGATACCCTACTATGAACTGACCATTGTCTTGCCAAGTTTCTTCGAGGGTATTTCCTATATGCAGTGGTATAGAGGTATTTTCTTGAAAAGAGGCCTCGGGTTGTGTTTGTAAACTCCCTATAGGTGGGTACATACTCCGAGAGCGTTGTTCATTCCTAGGATAACGTATTGACTGTTCATCATCTAAAACCAGGTATGGGTCTGATTGTCTACTAATTTGTGGTCTAAGCAGCACCTGAGGAGATGAACCAGATTCTTCAGTGAACGTCATATTATTCGAGCCTGAAGGCTCTGTTTGTTGTGTTTGAGCGAGCTGATCTAACTCCTCAGTTTGAAAAGATGAGTTATATCTGATCCTTGGAGTTTGTGTTGACAACTGGTTAGTTGAGTAGTTGTCACCCCATACTGAGAGTGAGGGTGATGATTGCCTATTATGTTGGGTGTAGTATGCCTCAAGACCCAAGAGGGGTCTGCCATACACATCGAATCCTGACATATTCGGGGGGTATATGAATACCCACAGAAATAATGGGAAGGAGCGAAGGTGATGGTGAAAACTGATGAGGTAGTACAAATCTGACTCTAAATCAGAAGGTAGAAATTTCACGTCGGGTTCACCAATTTTGTACACCGGAAAAGCGACAAGCGAGCGTGGGAATCTACAAGTAACTTTTCCTCGTACCCAACTTCCCGAGGTCGTGCCGAGACAGCCGGTGGGGATGGAATACGGGTGGGATGCGGACAAATTAGTTAGGCAATCTGATGTCTTCGACACGCACTAGTGGAATTTGTGAATCTAAGGCAAAGAAGGCCCTCCTAACCTGAACTGGTGTGATAGATCGATCGGCAAGGATGACTGCTCGAAGGCTCCAATCAATATCAAGCTCTGGCGTTATTCGATCTATGGGTTGTGGTATACATGGAAAATGGCCTGGGATAGTTTCGTGTATGTCTCCAGACAAGGTCATAGAGTGGATGATGGATGTAGTTGTTTTTATGGGTGGTTCTCTGGCCTAGTCCAGAATTCTTTAGCTTCGTTAGCCGCTATATCTAACAAGGATAATTGTGTGATGATGATAGGTGGAAGTGGAGTAGATCTGAATACTAGTGTGCGTAGGCCAGTGTCTATGTCTGATTTACTTACGGATTCGTTGGGTTGCGGGATTTGTGGATCGCAACCATAGACTCTTGGTTGTTGCGGTCCTGCTATGGTCATGTACGAATTCAGTCCCTGATCCCTAGTATCCAATAATCATATGCTTTCTCAGCCTCTATATTCAAAATTAATAGTTGTGCGATCTTCTCAGAGTACCTCACAGGCGTTCTTGCAACCTGAATTCTTAGGCTAGTATCTATGTCTATGAGAATGTCTCCTGCGTCTGGCTGTGGGACCAAAGGATCACAACCGAATGTTTTCTCTCTTTCAAGCCCTTCTATAGTCATGTGGATATTTTTCTAGGGTAATCTGTAATTTGGCTGATTTGACCAAAACGTGTGCGCTTGATTGTCTTCTATGTTTAATCCCCTCAACTGAGAGCTGATCTGTTGTAAGTCTGTTGTTGTTTGGAAGACTTGGATTCTAAGATTCTGGTCTATGTCAACTATTGCTGTGACGAGATTGGGTTGAGGCACGATTGGCTCAAATATGTATTCTCTGGGCTCCCTAGGTCCCGTGATTGTCATACAAAAGCAATAATGTAAATCTAACTGCAACAAACTGAATTTTAACTACGTGAAATATATCTATAGTATATATGATTTCTCTATTTTTGTATTTTCTGATGAACTATTGGAATGGATTTAGAAGAGCAACTAATTTAATACATCTAGAAATTGACAGCTAAGATAACAATTTAAAACAAACAAGATAACCGAGTATAGCTATTTGTCTGTGCAGTTGTAAATCTATTCTAAATAATGAAATGATTGATCTAATCTATTTGCAAGACTCTCGATCCTACCTCAGAAGTGAGGAATGAATCATAGTCTCTCAAAAACTATCAATCCCCACAACTTCCCTAGCAATATCGAAAGTAAAATTGACTGAAATGAAATGATTAGCTACTCTATTTGATATGCTTCTAATTTAGAACTTTGAAAGCTAGAACCTGGATTCTGCATAACAGTGGCGAATCCGATAGTGTGTGTGATTTTGTCCCCTCAGTGTGATCTCCTCGTTCTTTCGTGCTCACGTGGATCCAGAAAAGCGTGTAATGCTTGCATCAACAGAAGTAGATGTTGGAACAAGGGACAACTTTAGAATACAGACTGAATACAATGCGAGTAGGAGAGGGATAGCGCAAGAGTACAGAGCTTGGCTTATGCAATTCCTAGCGGGATCTATTGCGAGTCATGCAACATAAAACGTCCAGAACCTGAAACTATCCTGTTTGAGGAGAAAAACCTGTAACTTTAATGGCTTCCTATTGATAAACAGACTATCCTATTCCAATGGATTGGATGAAATAATAGCAGCACTTGCACAAGATGGATATGTGGCTTCTTAACAGCAAAACAATACTAACAAGGCATGCAATGAATGAAACTACGAATTCTAAGCAAAATGAAAACTAAATCTATTGCAAAGAGAAATTCAGAGGCAAATTTGAGGGGCCATTTGCTTGAGCACAAGCCATCTATTTATAGCATTTGGATTTACCCAAGGTAAAAACCAATTTGAACTCTTAAACTATAAACAATGGCAAAACACTATTCTAGGGAACCAGAATCATAAATGCAAGCTTATGGTGGTAAAAAAAGCTGGTGAAACGTTGAATTTACGTGAGTCGTGTTAAAAGAGCTTTCTGGAAAACGCGTGCAGGACCGCCACTCTGAGCAGGGTGGCGGTTACAGGACCGCCCCTGATCAGGGCGGCGGTCACGAGACCACCGCCCAGGCAGGGCAGCGGTTTCGTAACTGATGAGCAAAAGGTCAAGAAAAGAGGAAAAAAGAGAAAAACAAAGGACGTAGGGTCTAAGCGGGGCATGCAGGATGTTAACGCATGTTTAGAGAGCTTTTCCGGATTGCGAACACCTTGCGAGGAGACCTGTATCATCATTGGGGCACGTGTTACGTTGTTCCGGCGGTGCAGTACCCCACAATTTTGGGTACGTACAGGAGCATACTTTAATTGCATTTTTTCTAGATTTATTGCCATTTGATTTTCATCCCTTGAGAATTTGATGGTTGTATGTTTGTTCCTATGTCCTAGAGGATGATAGTGCTTGTTTTTTTTTAAAGGGCAATGTAACTTAGAATAATATAGTAGTAACCAATAATTGTAGTAAATAACAACGAAGATATTCATGAAATTCATCTTAACTTCAAAATTAGTTGTCACCTTCGAATGTAGGCAAATAATATTAACTTTAATTTAAATAGCTTGTGGTTATTTATCATCTCTGTTTTGCTTGGTTAGACTACATTAGATTAATTAGACAAATTTTATTTCTTGCATTAATCCACTTATAAAATATGCAAATGTACGGAAGTCTTGGTGTATTCATGTTTAGTTCAAATAAAATAGTTTGCAAAATGCTACCACTCATGATATAAGATTTGCAAATGTATATGTACGAATTTGTAACAAATTTGAAATGTAGAGATAGAAGCTTTAAATGTAATGCTTCATCTATATTCCTACACTTACAAAATCAATCACACCCCTTATCAACATCAATTACGAAAGTAAGAACTATCCCTCTAAATAAAATAACATATACCATTGGGGTTCAAATTGCATTGAGATTGCTAATTTATAAATAATGATAAAATACCAAATGGATTAATATAGTATTATGTAGATTAAAACTGTAAACAAACATATTGTAAAGTTTACATAAAAATTCAAAACAAATTAATTAATTTACACCGAAATAACATTCAACCAAATTTCCTCGTAAGAGATAGTGGGAGCCGTCAAATCTCATCCATGGTTCAAATGCATTTTTGAGAGTGCATCTTCTAGTTCCTTCTTCGTGAATCATTCGCACTATTCAATTTTTAGGTTAAAAGTTTGATCATTGATTAAAATGTCTTTAAAGTATTGACATTTACATTTTCTCAATTATGAATAATTCTTTAAGTTTATTTTGTTCGATTCTATGACCAGTTCAACTGGCAGATCTTTAACATTAATAAAAAAATTAAAAACATCCGCTCTGGTTTGAGACAATTTATGTTTTTGTGTGTTAATTTTCTTAGGATACTTAAACGCATTTTATGGAGATCGTTACGAACTTCCCGCGTTTCACAACTGCAATAAGTAAAAAGAACGTTATAAGCCATTGGCCAGCTCGGCTAACAGATATAAGTTTCGTTCCAAAGTGTTTTATTCCCGTCCAGACGGGCAGAGACTAGAATGCATTAAATCTTGTTACAACAGAGATCTGGCGTACCGCCAAATAGCTTCTTTGTTTCCTGTCTAAATTTGTTACTAAATCAACAGAATGAAAGCCTACCAAGGCTCTGAGGCGGATCACATATTTGCCGTCACCTGAAATTCAGTGAAATCCAACCAAAGAAGATGCCGTCGGAAACCTTTCAACTTTCCGTTTGATTACTTTGTACAGTGCTATCTTTACACTGATATCTGGAATGCAGATGTTTATTTCAGGGGAGCTCAACATTAAGTCTCCTGAGCCATACGGAATGAAGAATCATGTGGAACAAATCATAGCTTTTGGGAGGCTGGTTTACAGTAAAATGCCTCCGGACTTGCTCGACTTTTCTTTGCATCTGTGTATATCTATTTACAGAGATGGATTCGAGTATTTTCTTGAGATTTGGTATTTGAGAAAGTGGAACCTGCACAGAAAAGGCATCCCAGTTGAGGACATCACTGAAAGGAAGCACATAATGATCCGAAATTATGACAGGCACACATTCGCTGTAAATGGCTTCCACAATCCTTGGGCTGGCAACCTCGTATCCGCTGGGGCACAAGCAATATTTGGCCCTGTTCATCATATAATGGTAAGATAGTCCCTGTGGAAGGTACTCGTACACCCGCACATCATTATCTCTGTCTTTCCAATGTTTAAGCAGCAAAGGTCTCACCCGTCCATGATTCCCCCCTGCAAAGAAGGCAAGAGTAGGTCTTGGTAAACCAGATTGGCCGGATACCATTGTCGTTTTTGACCCTTTCAACTTAACCTCGGGGAGTGTTGCATCTTTTGCCGGATTGAAGCCTTCTGAAGTGTTTGCATTGCACAGAACACGAATTGAGTTATTATAAAGATATGGATTCACCGTAGATGTCTCTGGCGCCTGACCACAAAACAAAAACACATTTCAATCACTACTCCACTTGACAAATAAACCCTTACATTATAGAATGCAAGATTGATCTCCGGGTGATTTAATCATCTCAGATGTGAAACAAGAAGATGGCCAACGCCTAAAGAGAAATGGTCTGTTTTGCAGGTCAGGTTTTTTCAAAATGGAATGGCATTTCTTCTTCATGGAGTGTGTAGTATATGAGAACATTCGGAGTAGTTATGTTGATTTTTTAACAACAGAAGCTCTCACAACCTTGTTCGAAGAGGATAAGATTACAAAAACAGCACATTTGGACAAAAATCCATAATAGAAGACTCAATATTAGCAAAGAAATCTAGGAAAAACAGAAGTAATTAAAATCTTTCAATTCATGCTATTGACACCACAAGCTCTGAACGTTGCTGTATTATGAGACTCAAATTCCAAATGAAAGAATCACAAAACACAGCCAAATCTATTGGAGGAGGAAAATTTCAGACTTAAATGAATTTCGAAAATCAAATCATTTAACACAACCATGAGTGACAGGCCTAGGAATACAAGCAGAGCACAGGACAAAGGCATTAGTGTATAAAAATTTGAAGAGAGAAAAGTGTAATGCATACCCAATCATGGCAAGACAACATGAAGTGATCAGCTCCACGGCTACGGTTCCAAAAGGGGTACTTGTTGGCAACCATGTCGATGTAATCCCTCACAAATTGTTTGGCGGGAGTCAAATCATAGGTGTTGGGCGTGTAAATGTAGCTCACCATCATGACTATACTGAAGGGAAGGAAAAATACATGTGCCTCCTCGGGGTTCGATGTGAGGAAGGGGTTACCCAATTCGAGCTCATCAATGAACCGCCCTTCTGTGGAGTATATATCCTTACTAGGCCCATGGTGCACCAGAGGCTCTTCTCCCTCTCTGTACACAAATATCTTGAACCTCTTCTCCATTTCTGCATAGCTCCTGAGTACAAACACACGGGACAATCACTATCTGTTCCATAAGTTTAAATCATTTCTTCGTCAACCATGCAAATTATAAAATTAGGACTTTGTCAAAAAGGAGGGATGCTTCTTAGGAGGTTTGAAGGCCCTGTGCTGAATAGGAAAAATCAGCTCCGGCATGATCTCAGCTAGTACTGTTAGAGTCACAGTCTAACTGCTGTAGAAGTTTTAGCTAAATAGGAGTCTAATTCTAGTTTTCTTCTAACTGTTGCAGGAGTGTAGATAGGATTCCTTTCTATTAGGAAATCAGATAGTTCGTGTTAGTTTAAATATTTCTTTCCCAATGTAATTGAAAATATTATTCAGTTCAATAAAAAACCGTCATAACAAAATCAATCTTTTTACTAAATAGTTAGATTAATCAATCCTGGCCATAAACCTTTTATACCCCGCCTCTCAAATGTCCGAATCCGATCAAAGCTTCCCCCTAAAATGAAACAAACTTCATGTTTGCAAGGAAAGATTCTAAATTTTCTGTTACAAGATAGGAGCGGTATCTCTCTGCATGGAACCGCAGGCCACAATGAATTTAGCTGTCCAGATTACTGGAAGTTTGTACATAAAACAACAAATAAAGCTTTAATTTATAAAAGATATTACTAGACGGAAATGGCTCCTCTACAAGATCAACTTTTTTGGGGGAGCTGTGTAAAATTCCAGTCCCATGGAGTGGGGGCTCTATAAATATCTCAGCTGATGCGGCTGAGAAAATTTACGAACATTGTAGCCAATTCAAGGTTCTTATGTTTTTGCCATTTACTAAATTACAGAATATTTAAAATATAAAATTTATTTTTCTCTTCAAAATGATTCAAAAAAAAATTAGTGGCCCTAATATATTTTTGGAGCCACATGGAAACAAAACAGCGTATTCAGTGCTTCGAATTTTAAAGCAAATATTTCATATTTCTGTTATATTTCACAACACCGGTTCCACATCAAAAGGAGACGCAGCATTGGACCCGCCCTACTGCATAAAGAAATTTGCATAACTTATTGACATTGACAGAACATATATATCGCAGAATTTGTGTAAAATTTTATCGTTAGCAACCCTCCCTTCAGACTTAAATCTGGATGAAGGGACGGATTCGAACTCATACCGCTGAAATGTATAGAAGTTTCTGTAAATGTCACCGCGAGGAATACGCCCCGATCTCTGGCGAGAGGCATTTCCATCAGCGAAGCGACCAGCTTTAAGTATGGCAGAGCGCGCCTGTCTCAGGTCGATTTCTACCTTGGAAACAACGCGCCGCTTCGCCTGCAATTTGAATCAGACAAGTCCCTGCAATTTATTAAATTGGCCTTTGAATTTGTGGACCGTATGAATGCATGGAAAGCTCTAACATATACTCACCTCAACAGACTTGTTGTTATCGGATCGTTTTCCAGGGTCATCGGCAGCGGTAACCGCTGTTAAATTGAGATATGTTACGTTAATGGCGGAGTAGGGAGTTTTCAATTTTGCAAGAGTAAAGGACGAACCAAACGCCGAGGGGAAGGAAAACGGATTGAGACGATACGAATCCAAGACCAAAAAACTGCAGAGGAATACCAGACCGAGTGCAAGAGCCCGACTAAGATTACACCTCCCCTCCATTGATCCTGCAAAATAGCTTGCCGGCGAGTAATTTGCCCTCATAATTATTATTTCTCGACAAATCCAGCAATTTATTTTCTGTCGCCCTTATCACCTAAGCAATAGCGAACGAAAAACACGATACAGTGGTTATAAATTTGCCAGAACCTTCACCTTAAAAGAGCGTAACTGAAAAGGAGAGCATACATCCATACAGTACGTGTCATTGCAGCATTGGAAGTCATTGATTATGAGCGAGGAAAGCATGAGACAAGATCCCTAATCACATATTCATAAACCCGATTTCGTTGCAGTCGTTAGAATTTCGGTTTTCTTTCAGATTTAGGGGCTGCATTTCTTGATTTATTTTGAAAATGTGGGAAGCAAGCAAATAAGTTTAAAAGCTTGTAGAAATAGAATTTGCTTCCTAAAAATTAACTTTCAGTTTTCTCGCGTCCGTTGTGGAAGTGGAAATATGGTAGCCGCCCGCATTAAAAGAATGAAACCGACACAGAACAATGAAAATCATGATAATAGAGAGTTGGTCCAGAGTTTTCTAAGCAGCATCCGCTGAGAATCAACGCGGATTATTTTCTCCATAGAACCACCCGCTGGGTGAGAAGCAGCTACTTTCGAAGTCTCATCTCGGATTTCATCTATTGGCATTGGTCCCCAGCACTAAAACCCTATATAGCAAGATGATTTTCCTTCAAAAATATATTTCTATCAGTTAAATCCATAGTCAATATTTTTGGTTTTCCATGTTTAGACATACATGGATATGTCAAAACAAGATATCCCGAGTCACTGCATGGTTAGGTTAGAAATTTGCACCCCTATGTTGGACCAAGCCAAAAAATATATTTCAAATTATTGTCACTTTCTAATTAACTCCCAATCAATTTTTTAACCGCTAGGACTGTTTGGGAGGTTGACTGAGTAAGTTTCCAAAAAAAATGGGGTTGTAAAATATCCTTAAGTAAAACCAAGATAAGATTGTTGAAACCCATGTAGGACGTAATAAAATAGAGTTTCCACTTATAAGAATGGCAACCTGGTGTAGTTTAATGATTCCAACTTTTTCTTTGGTCCCCAGAAAGCAAACCTACGTTAGACTTTATAACTTTTCAATTATAAATTGAATGATTTCCAAGTTTGTTTTTTGGAAACCTACAAAACAAAGTAGCTTATGTTATGTTCATATAAGTTTTTACACGAGCTCCAATAAAAGACAAGAATTTTATCTCACTCATTTTAGAATCCCTACTGGAAATAAGACTTAGGATGTATAAAACTTTGGATGTATAGTTCAATGGGAACTATGTGACCTTTTATTACCTTTGGAGGGATAAGTATATTTGGACAAGCTATCCCACACAATATTCTACCCTATTGAAATTCACAATTTTTCTGACCAGCTTTAAGTATGCAGAGCGGCTCTGTCTCAGGTCCGATTTCTACCTGGGAGGAAACAACGCGCCTGGTTCGCCTGCAATTGAATCAGACATCCCGCAAGTTTTAAATGGCCTTTTGAATTGTGGACCGTATGAATGCATGGGAAAGCTCCTCTAACAGATACTCACCTCAAAAGACTTGTTGTTATCGGATAGCGTTTCCAGGGTCATCGGGACCAGCGGTAAACCGCTGTTAATTGAGATCTGTTTACGTTAAGGGACGGAGTAGGGAGTTTTCAATTTTGCAGAGTTTAAAGGACGAACCAACGCCGAGGGGAAGGAAAAACGGATTGGGGACGATACGAATGCAAGACCAGAAAAACTGCTAGAGGGTACCCGGCCGCGTGCAAGAGCCCGTTATGATTACACATCCCCGCATTGATACTGGCAAAAAGTTTGCCGGCGAGTAATTTGCCCTATAATTATTATTTTCGACAATCAGCAATTTATTTCTGTCGCCCTTGAGAACTAACCAATGTAGCGAACGAAAACACGATAAGTGGTTATTAATTTGCGAACCTTCACCTTAAAAGAGCGTAACTGAAAAGGAGAGCGAACATCCATACATTACGTGTCATTGCAGCATTGGAAGTAATTGATTATGAGCGAGGGGAAAGCATGAGTGAGACCAAGATCCCAATCACATATTCATTAAACCCGATTTCGGTTGGGCCATCGTGTAGAAATTTCGGTTTTCTTTTCAGATTTAGGGGATGCATTCTGGATTTATTTTGAAAATGTGGGAAGCAAGCAAATAAGTTAAAAAGCTTGTAGAAATAGAATTTGCTCCAAAAATTAACTTTCAGTTTATCGCCGTCCGTTGTGGAAGTGGAAATATGGTAGGCCGCCCGCATTAAAAAGAATGAACCGACACAGAACAGTGAAAATCATGATAATAAGAGGGTTGTGTCCAGAGTTTTCTAAGCCGCATGACGCTGAGAATCAAGAGGATATTTTTTCCAGAAGAACCATCCGCTGGGTGAGAAGGAGCTACTTTCGAAGTCTCATCTCGGATTTCATCTAATTGGCATTGGTTCCAGCACTAAAACCCTATATAGCAAGATGAATTTTCCTTCAAAAATATTATTTCTATCAGTTAAATTCCATGTCAATATTTTTGGTTTTTCCATGTTTTAGACAGACAGGTTATGTTCAAAACAAGATATCCCGAGTCATGCTAGGTTGGTTAGAAATTTGCACACTATGTTGGGCCCTAAGCCAAAAAACAATATCTTGCGAATTATTGTCATTTCTAATTAAACCTCTCCAATCAAGGTTTTTAACGTAGGGAGTGTTTGGGAGGTGAATGAAAGTATGTTTCCAAAAAAAATGGGGTTGTAAACTATCCTTAGTAAAATCAAGATAAGATTGTTGTTTTGATGAACCCATTTTTGTTTTTAGGATTGTAAAAAAAGAGAGTTTCTCACTTATAAAGATGGCACACCTGGTGTGTTTAATGATTCCAACTTTTTCTTGGTCCCCAGAAAGCCAACTACGGTTAGAACTTTATAAACTTTTCACTTATAAATGAATGTTTTCCAGTTTGTTTTTTGGAACCTACAAAACCCCGTCGCTGCTGTTCTGTTCTTACGTTTTCCACGCGGCTCCCCTCCACGCCCAGGCCCCGCCATTTTTTCCCCCTTTTTAGCCAATCTCCTCGATTCTGGCACTCGCTTCGGTGTCTCACCCTTGGATGTCTCGTTCCCATGGGCACTTGTGCCTTTTTCCTTCCCCCTTTGGCGGGATCGCTCTTGGCAGCCCCGCTCTCCCCACCCTTTTTCCCCTATTGAACTTCCAAGTTTTCCGCCTCCCCTAACTGCCCTGGAATTTCCTCCAGCCACTCCCCCCCCCCGCGGGACGGTTCGGCGCCCCTGCCCTTCCATTTTCGTCTTTTGGCCCCCCCCTCCCACAAGCCCCATTCTCTTGCTCTGCTTGCCCCCTCGACCCTCGCCCCCCCGCCTGCCCCCTTCCCCCTTCTCCCCCCTTTCCTGGGCCAGCTCTGTCCGGGTGCGCATCTTCTTGCCTCCCTCCGCTTACCTTGCCACCCACTACATCAGTCTGTTCTTTTCCCCTTCATACCACCGCCCGACTGATTGCCCTGCCCCCCGTCATCCTCACTTTCCCCCCCCTTCCCCGCATCTGCTGCCTTTCACTCACAGATTCCATTATATAAATTAATATATATTTATTATATATATATATATATATAATATAGAGTTTTTTAATGAATATAAATTGAGTATATGTTGGTTTGTGTTGTTTAGGAAAGCATTTTATCATCATTTTAGCTGTGTGTGTGTGTGTGTGTGTTTGTGCGCGGTGTTGCATTGCGTGTGGTGTGTGTGTGGGATGCCGTGCGTGGGTGTGTGTGGCGTGTGAGTGTGTGGTGCGTGTGTGTGAATGCATGTCCGGTGCGTGAGTGTGTGTGTGTGTGTGTGAGTTGTGCTGTGTTGCGCGTGCGTGGTGTGGTGTGTGTTGCATGTGAGTGGGTGTGCATGTGTGGGTGTTAGGTGTGTGAGTGGGTGTGTGTGTTGTTGCGTGTGTGTGGGTGTGCGCGCGCGTGAGTGTGTGTGTGCTGCTGCGTGTGCGTTGTGGGCGGCCTTGTGTGCCTGCACGTGTGCAGTGCGTCTGCGGGAACGAGGTGCGCGCGTGCGCGTGTATGGTTGTGTGGGATGTGTGTGGTGTGTGGGCGTGTGTGTGTGAGTGGTGTGTGCGAGCGAGTATGTGTGCGCGTGGTGCGTGCGTGTGTGTGTGTGTGTGCGTGTGTGTGGGTGTGTGTGGTTGTGTGTGTGTGTGTGTGTGTGTTTTGATGTTAATTAAGAGTTAAACATTGCAAGAACTTAAGTTGGGAATGAATATAAATTGAGCAAATGTTGGTTTGTGTTGTTTAGGAAAGCATTTATCATCATTTTAGCATAGTTTGTGTTAGATTGATTGAATGTGATTAGGTAGTCTGCGATAGACTACCTAATCACATTCAATCAATCTAACACAAACTATGCTAAAATGATGATAAAATGCTTTCCTAAACAACACAAACCAACATTTGCTCAATTTATATTCATTAACAAACTATAAGCTTTCAATGTTTAACTCTTAATTAAAATTGAAACATGAAAGTTATTTAAATAAGTGAGTATATAGCTTCACAAGTGAATATAGTGACTCCTTGCTCGTGTTTGCAAAATCAAAGCTAATTAATGAAAATATCCATTACAATATTTATGATAAACCTAGATGGGACACAACCACATCTTCATCATCCTGTAGACTAATGATAGAGTATGTACTAAACTAAAATCAAAACTCTAAAAATAGATTTAGTTCCTTTCCTAAGAGACTAATTTGGGACTTTTCTCAAATACAATTGTTTAATCACTAAATTGACATGCAAATACATCTTTCAAAGATAATCCTCGTGTAAGTGCTCCAAGAAAAATAGATTATGGTGTCTTTAAAACACCTATTTTAAGGCCTAATTGAAAGTTAACATCAAGTTAAACCAGAGAATTTGATTTTATTTCTTTGCAACCACGTGTTTATTTTAATCTTATTCTATTTTATTGGAGTCCAGAACTAGGAGCCCAATTTTAGAATCTCATGTACTCACCTTAGCATGCTCCATTAAATTTGCAGTTAAGAACTCTTCAAAATAAGATGCCCTCTTAATTTTCGTTTCAATATACATCATGAACTCATGGATAGCTATGCCTCACTTCATTGTAACTGTAGTGATTTGGGTCTCAAAACTCTTCTAGAACTTTTGTAGAACATCAAATTCTTTTGTAGTGTTCTAGTAAACCATCTTGTTTATAAATCTAAGGCAATCTTACATTGGTAAACTAATATGAAATGTGATATTTCAATAAAACCAAGTTATTCACTGAAATCCATAATGAAGAGTTTGCATCCTCCAACTTGTGATTCTTCTTTGCAAGAATATGAACCACATCTTTCCCATCCTCACAGGACAACA
The DNA here is from genome assembly GCA_019776745.2 of Taxus chinensis. NCBI lineage: Eukaryota > Viridiplantae > Streptophyta > Pinopsida > Cupressales > Taxaceae > Taxus > Taxus chinensis. The sequence continues at coordinate 283,463,153 of CM034151.1, read as the reverse complement.
AAGGTATATTTGGAAGAAAATTTCTTCTAGCTACAATAATCAATAAAGCCATATGGGCTTCCCAATTTTCAATCTAGAAAATTCATTTTCCTACGTGTTACTTTGAATATATCATTGCAGTTACTACATGCCCTTTCCAAATCTTATAACAATTGAAACAATTCTCTCAGGATGCCCAACACTCTCTTAGGGGATTCAGAATCCAAAGAATTACCTATCACACAATTTCATATATGGGTTTTAAATATTAATTAAAATGGACCCAATGTATTTCCCCATATTAAGGGGTTTACGTGGTTAAAGAATAATTTTTTTTAAAAATATATATTGGGGACAGAGTATGTGGAGTGATAGGGAAGAATAGTTGTAGAGCATATAAAGAAGCTCTGAACTATGATCATTTTCATTATGTGTTTTTTCAAAGTAGTGGCATGTTTTTAGAGAAGCAACATGTATTTCTAGAGTAATAACACTACATAACTTTGAGTAGTTGGGGCATCCTTCATAGTATCATTACTACTTAGGATATGTTTTATCATTCTATTCAAGTTTTAAAGAGAATGGATGTCACAAATATTTATAAATTTAACTAAAATCAATGCAACCACATATAACCCAAGTTCACATTACTATACAAAGTTTGATTAGTTTCAAAATTATATCCATAGAAAGAAAGGAAGAGAGACTTTAAACTACATGTATTGAGGGTTTGTACTTTTTGAGTCAAATCTAAATTCCATCAAGGTTTAATATTGAAATATAATTAAATTTTGTGAAAACATAAGACATTGAATCCAACACCAAAGGGGTGGAAATAAAAAGGGGTATTAAAAAAATTCATATCGAAAATGGGAAGTTGGATATACGGTGAAATGAGGATTACGTTATAGTTGAAAATTTGTATTTGGAGGGGGGGTTATTAATAGAATATCAAGATATAGATTTAGAAATAGGGTGATTATTTAGTATCCTACAAACGTGCATGATTGGACATAAGTTTAGATAATGAATCTCCCTTGACTTTTCTTTGATGATCTAGAGGGATACTAAGAACTACTTGGGCTTAAGTTAGCTTAGCATGCATCTATCTAAAAATATCCTCTTGTAAACTATTGGTTTATTTTACAACTGAGACAAGGCCAGCCCTTAGTGCAACATCATCAAGGCATGCTCATGGAATTGGGGGACCAAAAGTGGCCAAAAAACATGTTTGAGAATAATTTTGAACATAACACACTCACGTTATGGATTGATTGTGATATAATGAAACCAATCATAATGTGAACACATTATGGGTTGGTAATTCTAATCCATAACACACTCTAATTATAATGTGTTCACATTATAACATGAGTGCATTGCTACTATGTAAAAATGTTTTTTTAATTTAGGAAATAATGTGAGCATGTTACATTTTCTTTGGTTTGGAAACCACCTACCCTTTAGCTTGAATATCTATGCCTAAGGGTTGGACTATTTATTCTGTGATTGAATTCATGTTTTGCAAAAAAGCATACAAATCTCTAGTTTTCCTATTTTCTCATGTGTTTTAAGACAATATCCTCAAAAAAACATGACTGCGACACAAGCTCCATCTTAGATTTGTGTCAATTTCTTTCTTTCTAAAATCTAAAGAGTTTACGCATATGATCCTTAAGTACTTTTAGTAGTGTCTTCATTTTTTTTCCAAAAACATATATATAGTTTTTCTACATAAATTTTGATCCACTCATCCAAATTTCAAAAATAAAACATCGACATGATATTTGCTCCATTCTACACACATTTTAAAATGTTTTTTTATTATTTCTCTCAAAATTGGGGGGTGTGCACATGGTTATTTTATTTTTTGAGATGTGTCCACTTTGAAAAGTATTAACAAATAATATATTCATTGAAAAATAGGAAAAAAATTGCTGGAATTAATACATGTTCTTAACTTTCTATCAAAGGGATTTGTAAAATAATTTATAGAACTAAAAAATGGGGGGTGCACATGTGACACTATGTTATATTTTTCACATAAAAATAGGACCACCTTGTGCATGCACCACATTTTACCCTCTTAACCTCCACCATTTAAAAAAAATAGTATTTTAGAAACTATATTTTGAGCACTATGATTTTTGTTCTTTATAAATTTTTAATTTTTTTGCATATGCATGTTAAATTACTCGTTGAAGTTCATATTTTGTTAATTTTAAGAAAAAATGGCCACTTTTGACCACCTTATAGTCCCACATTTCCATGTGCATACTCATCAATATGAACCTCCCTTGTCTCCCTTCCTGTTTTCTTCCCTCTAATGCTCATAACCTTATTCTCATGAGTGATATGTTCTACTTATCCCAATCGACTAGTAGAAACCATTTTCAAGCTCCATGTTTTCTTATAAAACTCAAGGTATATCCTTTGGGGAGAAGGAACTATATTTCAAGTATACAAGAGAACTATTTATTTACCCATTCTTGATGTTTCATTTATGTTATGTCTCAAGCTCTTTTGGAAGGAGCCTCTTGTGGTGCTTTTTTAGTAGCCTAGATAATGTTGATGTAGAAATCATAATATTCACGACTGAGTTCATGGGAATAGGAATTGAAATGATATCTACAATATTTAAGGGCTAAGTGGTAGAAGGGGCATCCTAACTTTGAGATTTAATGTTATAAGTGTTGGTAATACCAAGATATCACAATAGTGGAGGTGGAAGATGGGATGGCCTAGGATGAGGTAAGATAAATGAAGTTTACACTCCTAACCATTTTATAAATGGAAGAGCCCGTAAGATTGGTTGAGGTTTCCTGAAATAAGATATGACTTTGAAATATATCCTTTATGTATCTTATTAGGTCCATGTTATGCTAGGAACCATTCTGATGATATTTGGTTACCCTGTGTATTGTCGTCACCCTTGGTGGTAGTGATGGTGAGTGGAGGAACGTCATGATATCTTATGAAGTGAGTGAAGGTATGGTGGTAAAGTGATAATACTAAATTGAGTAGTTTTGGGAGGAATTGAAGATGGTGATGATAGGGGTATTTTAGATACTAAAGACACTGGAGATGGAATGGCCTTGGCTTGAAATTAGAAAGTCACTCAAATGTTTTTCCTCAATGGGAACATGAGTAGTCACCTTCTTATAAACTTCCTCTGAACTTCTGGGAGAATCTAAATCACAGTAGTAAGGGAAAATTTTGAAACTAATACACTTTGTTGCAAAGAATTAATCGGAGAAATATTAACTTGGGGCATAGTATTACTTTATAGTTCAATATTATGCACATCAATATGAGGCACATTTATAGGATCATGAGTGTCAAAAAATACTATAGAGGAAACAGTGTCAGATGCGTCAATATTAGACACAACTACTTGATAAATATATACTTTAGACACAATAATTAGAGGTATATCAATATTAGATACATCAATTGGTAGGAAAACAGTACTTTTTAAGAGAACACTCAAAGATACAATACTCGCCATACTTGTCATGTTTATCTAAGGGTTTAATGTTGATAGAGCATGAGAACTAGAGGCATCTTAAGCATAACCTAGAGGACGAGAATAAGTGGAGCCTATGTAGATAAGGGAAGGTTCGGAATCCTCGTAAGGATGGAATTCCACAAATCCTCTATATTTCCCTCTTGTTTACCATCTTTCCCATACCCCTCTTCTTTTGTTAATCCTTATCCAACTAATTTCTCATTCTTAACTTTGATAATTCATAATAGTACTTTCCTCTCATATACCTCATTTTTTATTTGGGGACTTGAGTAAATTTTTTTATCCGATACATATTTATGCTATAGATAAATATCCATTTTGGTTTTACCCTTAACAAAGTACAATGTTTATGTACTACCCTTTTAGGGTCCCAATACCTAAAGGGTGTTTGAACTTTGATTTTAAGATCCTTCCAACTAAATATTGAGGACTAGTTGTTGAAATCAACATCACTAACCTTGAATGGGATATTAAACCATACTTTTGTTATTTAGGTTCAAGAATATCCCTACTATTACATACATAATTTGGTTTTTAATTTCAATTATTACTATTTTTCAAGAACATATTTTAGAAATGCATTGTACAATCATCAAAATACCAATATGTACGTCTTTCTATTATTATTTTTTATCATAGAACCATCAATTCATTAAATTTATACATAGGTGAGTGGATCTAGACAACTATTTTTGCATATTTTCTTGAAAAGCTAGATTTTTAGTGTATAGATTTTATTTAGTTATTGGTACTAGTGGACTCTGTTGATGCTAGTATTAGATTTAATTATTTCTACTATTACATTCTATTATTGTTACTATTGGATTTTGTTATCACTAATATTGGATTATGTTACCACAATTATTGTATTTTGTTATTGTTATAATTGGATTTCAATTTTACTATTATTGAATTTCATGTATGCAATTTTTGTAAAAAAACTATGAAAAACATAGATTTTTTATTTTAAGTATGCTTTGTTGAATCTTTATCTTTGTCATCCAAAGTACATTTAAGACATAATTCTTCAAATATGGACACCTAATTGCAAAAAGTAGATCAAAATATGTATGGGTATATGACATATTAAGAGTTAACACCCACTAGCCTTGGCAATAATGTTGAGGTTTCATATAATTTTATTTTTGCAAAAACAATTGTCTCAATGCTGGGAAAACTCTTGTAATAGTATGTGAACAATGATAATGTCACTTATGTATATTCCTATATTAATAAGTAAGTGTACTCTTTCCATCAAGGAATTCTCAGTGTCAATCATAGTCCATGTAAGAAATCATGCTTTAAATCTTAACACCGAATTGTTAAAAAATATATCAAAAGATTTTTAATTATATTGTCAAATTGATAGTTAGTGGTCGTTAGCCTTGGAGATAATGTTTTTATTTCATATAATTTTTATTTTCTAAGAAATAGAATTATAATTGTCTTCTTCTTGGATTATTCCTTTAACTTTTTGCAAACTGTGACACTTCCATGTGTTTTGATATCATGACATGGAGCTTCATGGGTATTTCAAAAATTTTAATTTCACCTTTCTTTTTCCATATATTTCATTGGTATGTGATGGATCCAGGTATCAGTAAACCATAGAATCATCTACCCTAATTTTTTATTAAATGTTGTAATCCTCCTTCAAATGGTAGTCGCACAAAATGAGGACACATGTTTCACCTTTACTACTACTACTACTACTACCACCACCACTACTACCACTATTGTTATGCATTCCAAAGGACTTTCAGAGATCGAAAGTATGACTACACATTATAGTTGTGAACTTATTTCTCCTAGATAGTCATGAAAGCATAAAGCATTTTCACTCATTCATAAACCTTTATTCTATTACCCAAATTCATTATAGATAACCGAGTTTGATGAATAATATGCTAAACACTAACAAAAAAATTATCAAGTATTACAAATGAGTACAAAATTGATCTCTTAACTAAGCATGTTTTGTAATCAGAATTTCAAACAACATGGTCTACTAGTATGCAATATGTATAACAATTAACAATGTGTGATTTTGACTCTCCATATCAAATAAGAAATAAATTTCAAACAACATGGTCTATTGGTATGCAATATGTATAACAATTGACTTGGTGTGAGTTTGACTCATCATATCAAGCAAGAGAGAAATTTAAATAAATCACATCCCAGGAAAAGATAATGTAATATAAATTAAATACATTTCTCATTGAATTTAGTATATTCAAAGTATATGGCATGTAAAGAATCAATTGATTCACTGAAAAACTAATCCATTAATTAATCTTGTTGAAATTGTGAAAGGTATCTTGGAATGCCTCCTTGTCCATGATTTGGTATTTTAATTAGATCATTGTTCCAATTTTTTATTCATGTCTATGCCAAGATATCCTAGATACTAGAAACATTGAAGATGGACTGGACTTGGATTGAAATTAAAAACTCACCCAAATGTTTTTCCTCCATGGGAATATGAGTAGTCACATTCTTATAAACTTCCTATGAAATTATGGGAGAATTTGAAATCACATTAGTAAGGAAAACATTTAAAACCAATACACATTATTGAAAAGAATGAATTAGATCAATATTGACTTGGGACATAGGAGTACTTGATATGTCAATATTAGGCACATCTATAGGATCATGAGTTTCAACATTTACTATAGAGGAAACGGTGTCAAACACATCAATATTAGAAATATCTACTTGATAAACAGATACTTCAGACACAATAATTAGATCAATATTAGATACATCAACTAGTGGGACAACATTAATTTTGAAGAGAAGACTCAAAGACACAATACTCACCATACTTGTCATGTTTATTTAAGGGTTTAATTTTGATAGGGCATGAGAACTAGAGGATCCCTGACATAACCTAGAGGAGGGGAAGAAGTGGAACCTATGTAGATAAGGGAAGGTTTGGAATCCTCATAAGGATGGAATCCCACGAATCCTCTTTAGTTCCCTCTTGTTCATAATCTTTTTCATACTCCTCTTCTTTTGTCTATCCTTCTGCAACTAATTTCTTATTCCTAACTTTGATAATTCATAGTAGTAATTTCCTCTCATATACCTTAATTTCAATTTAGAGACTCAAGTAAATTTGTTTATCTGACACACATTTATGCTATGTATAAATCTTCATTCCCAATTTTACCCTTAACAAATTAGTGTGTTTCTTTACTACCCGTTTAGTGTCCCAATACCTAAAGGGTGTTTCACCTTTGATTTTAATATTCTTCCATGTATCATTTGTACTAACTATTGAGTACTAATTGCTGAAATCAACATCACCAACCTCGAATGGGATATCAAACCATACTCTGGTTGTTTAGGTTTGAATATCCCTACTATTACATACATAATTTGGTTTGTTACTTCAATTATTACTATTTTTTCAAGAACATATTTTGGAAATGCATTGAGAAGAAAGTAACACCCATCTACTCTTGTAAAGTTTGTATAATCATCAAAATACCAATATGTACCTCTTTTTATTATTAATTTTTATCATGGAGCCATCCATTCACTAAATTTAGACATAGTTGACTAAATCTAGACAACCATTTTTACATATTTTTCGTGAACACACATATTTTTAGTGTCTAGATTGGATTTTGTTATTGGTGCTATTGGACCCTATTATTGCTAGTATTAGATTTTATTATTTCTACTATTAGATTTTGTTGTCGCTACTATTAGATTTTTTATCACTAATATTGGATTACGTTACCACTATTATTAGATTTTGTTATTTCTATAACTAGATTCCAATTTTACTATTATCAAATTCCATGTATGCAAGTTTTGTAAAAAAGTATGAAAAATATAGAGTTCTAGTTTTAAGTGTTCTTTGTTGAATCTTTATCTTTTTCATACAAATTCCATTTAAGAAAACATTATTCAAATATGGACACCTAATTGTAAAAAATATATCAAAATATGTGTAGGTATATGTCATATTGAGAGCTAGCGCCCACTAGCTTTGGTGATGTAGACACCTAAATTCCACTTTCACAATCTTATTGCCAAACACACACAAATCACTCTCATTCTTACCAATTCCATTATAATTGGTGATTTCTGCTAATTAAATAACGTTTCTTGCCACTTTGGCTAATTAACAACACATTTTTGATTTCCTAATCCCTTTCGCATTCAGGATGCCACTTTACGATGAATCGTAAGCCAAAATCCTCTTCAAAATAGATAATTAACATTTATTAGCTAATTAAGCCTATTTTTCCCTTATTTTGGTCAATATACCCTACTATTGGCTCAAACCCCTCTTCCAACCACTCAAAATCACCCCACTTCTCTCCACAATGTCTCAGCAAGCTTTAAAATCATATCCTAGCCTCCTAGTTAACCCAAAGTGGTTGATTAAGGCTCCACACATCTTAATCACTTGGTAATTCACTAATTGTGATTAGCAAAGATTAATCATGATTAGAAATTATAATCTAATTTAGGATTTAGTCCCACATGCACCAGAATACAAGTTTTCCCCAAAAGTAAAACTATAAAAAGGGTTCACCTCATACCTTAATATTTTTCACCATGCTTTGATTTGCATCCCATATAATAAATATGATTTATAGCCAAGCTCAATCCTTGCCTAAAGCCTTCAATGGGGTTAGTAGATGGATATCCAAAATGACCATGTAGTCATTTGGAGAGGCCATTTCACCTTTTTTGGAGTAGCAACCATACCAATATAATTTCCCTATTAGGTCTATTTAGGCCCTTATTAGGTAATTAAACATATTAGTAGGCATGTTTAGTTAGATTTTGAATTAGATTTATGTTGGTTAAGCATTCATTTAAGCTTTTATCTTAATGTTACATTCCTAGACTTAGATCCTAGAGTAGAGGTGGAAATGGTGTTAGCCTTCCTTAGTTAGACATGCAATTTTCTTTGTAAAGTTTATGGTGCTTTCATTTGGCACTCCCGATGGGAGCATACCCCATTTGCATTCATTTCAAAAAAAATCATTTCAAGTTTCCTAGATTAATTTCAAGTTTCCTTGTTTAATTTCAAGCTTTCTATAGTAATTTCAAGCTTTTTAGATTAGTTTCTCAAGCTTTTTAGATTAATTTCAAAGTTTTGTAGATCAATTTTTCAAGCTAGGTAATTGTTTCAACTAGATTTGTGGTAGAATTTGTGTTTTCATGTTCTTTGTAGGATATAAGGAGGTGAAGCCCTGTCAAAATTCCCTCAAAATACCAAATATTGGACCTTTTTAAAGAAATCTTCTCAAAAAATTGGATTTTTGACCACCTATAGGAAAAGTGTGCCTGTGCAGGAGAAAGTGCACATGTGTTGGAGAAAATGTGTTTGTATTGTAGAAAGTGTGCCCGTGCTGAGGAAAGTGCACTTGTGCATCCAGAAGTACACACATGCAACACTGGATTTTTGGCTCCATGTGTAAATTGCGCTTATGCATCTAGAAGTGTGCCTACACCTCACTAGACACACCCATGCATCACTGACTATGTAAAAATTGACAGAGGTGAGCCTATGCACTATTGTGTGCACCTTGCACTACTAAGTGCGCCCATTCTCTAAAGAGTCACACATGCACTAAGACGTGCACCCCTGCACTAAGGTAAAATTTCTTCAAACTTCAAAATTTCAAATTTTGTGTTTTTGGGATGGCTGTCATTTTTAAGGGTTTTTAGTTGTTGTTTTATTCCATTTATTGATTTTAGAGAAATATTCCTAACAAAAATTCCTTAGGGTTTGATAAGGGATTTTTTGTTAAATTGGGTTAGGGTTTGATGAGTGATCATGTTTTCATGTTTTGATTGAGTTTGGAATAGAGTTGTGTATGCTCTTCTCTTGCACCTAGTGTGATCTTAAGAACAAAAATCACCTCTAATCCATTTTTTGCTTCTTTGGAGTAAGTAGGAACAATCATCATTCATTTTGTGCCTAAGAGAATAAACCTTCATTTTTGGCATGTGTTTGATGTTTTAGTTTAAGAGATTTTTCACTTGATAAATAATCAAGGCTAAAATTTGTGTATGCTCTTCCCTTGCACCTAGTGTGATCTTGGGAATCAAAAGAAATTTTAGTCTTTCATTAAGAAGCACTTAGATTAATTGGGAATAAACCTTGTTTTTGCAAAGATTGATGGTAGTTAGTTGATTTACAATCTTTTTCATTTCCATATTTTTATGATATTATGTAGGTTGCTAAATCTTTTTGATGACTATTATGAATCTTTTTTAACTATTAACCATTTGTTGAAGGACTTACAATTCTTTTCAAATAAAAAATGGCTCTCTTTAAACCAAATTATAATATTCACGTGTGATTGTAGGTTGCTAAAAGGAGTGCAACAAAAACCACATTAATTCTAAAAGATAAAAACACACCACAATCATCACATTGTATTTGCAGGTTCAGTTAAGAGCTATGGCTCATCTGCTTAACTAGGACATAACCCCTTTGGCATAATCCTTAAGCTACAACAATGGGGGTGGTCTTTGGAACCCTAAAGTAGTTCACACAAGAGGGAACCTTGTGAACAATACATGAAAGTGTTCCAACTACCCACTTGATTAGTACACCTTGGTGAGATTAGAGTCAGAGTTATTTCCATTGCGACCCCAGTGATAATACAACTGAACGCACTAGTTTCTCATTGTATTATAAGGGGGTAAAGTAAATTCAAGATACTCCTTGGGAAACCTTGGCAAACCAAGCTCACAAAAGTAAACTTATGATAAATAGAGAGAGAGAACCACCTAGGAAGTTTTTTTGGCTTGGAGCCATTTGTTTGTGACATTGTATTCTATAAAGATCTCACAAAGTGAGAACTTTTTTGGATTCAAACTCTTGTTTTTTGAATAAGTGAAATAATCTCTTAAATTTGAAACCACATGATATTTCATCAAATTTTTTCTCACAAGAGGTTGTATCACGAAATCTATTTAGTGTTATTTTGACCTAGTTTTTCACTTGTCCTAAGACAAGGCGAAACTCTTCCAAAGTTACACCAAGTATTTTTCAACACCACTTGGTTTACACCTTTGTTTTCTTGTTGTCCATTTTGGGGGAAAATAAAACAACATATGTGGATACCACTTGATCATATTACATTTCAACCACTTTTTTATTCTACTTGCGCGACTAGGTCAGAATGTTGGAGCGCAAGTGTTGAAAGTGTGCATGGTACGTTCTCGCGATATAGTAGGCCCTCATTGTCTCAAAAACCCATATTTGAGACTCATTATCATTTGTAGTTAGGTGATATCACCATTGTCTTCTTTTTAGTTATCATGATACCCGCATTATAGCCATACAATTGATATATTTACGTCTTGTTTCCATTGTGTTTTCTTGTTGTCTTTTGGGTGAAAATAAACTGGGCCTAAATCTTTATATTATATTTTTACGTTGCTCGCACGCATAACAATTTCTTGTTATACTTAGCAATATTTTTTACATCCTATCCTTTTCTTGAGTTTTTACGTGTTGAGGTTACTTTGTTAGCATCACTATAACACCATTTTGATACTAAAATCTTGCTTTCTCGTAAATTTGGATTACGTGTCCAAATAGCATTGTTACACTGCTCACATTTATATTGTCTATGTTATAACACTTAGAATTTGTTGTTGGATTGTCAAAATTGCGTCAAAATGTCTAGTTGGTTTTCGTTGTGTTGCCCAAATCGACACAGGATTTCCTTCCAATTGAAGGATTTCAATCGCACTATCTCGGTCCAGACATTTGTATCCCACAAACACCAACAATGACCAACTATCACGAGGTTCCTTATACATATAATACTAAGTAATCAAAGTTTCAACATTCTCATTAAAAGATCCTTATCATGGCTAATCCTAGTTTGGTTCTTCACATTAGAGAACCCGCTCGAGTACCCTGTTCCCCACCTTCATCTCATAGTCAGTGGTATGGTTTGGACACTTTTTATCCAAATTATTATTTGGGTTCCTCCCACTCTTCTTATGAATCTAATCCAAAATATTATTTTGATTCTTCATATTCACCTCAGTCTTCTAAAAATTCTCATCAGAGATATTCACTCCATTTGACTCTTAAGTCACAGTCCTCCCTTTCTTCACAGGACTCCCCTTATCAATCACCTAAACGAAATATTCCTCCTTTAAAGATATGTGTGGCTCCAAGATCTATCAATCAAACATCTAATTTGGTTATTGATTCATGGTCCTCCCTTACTTTGCAAAACCTCCCTTATTTGGCACCTTGACAACCTCCTCCGCTGTTAAACATTTGGGTGACCTCAAATTCATCTAAACCGACACTTATGTCGTAATCTTCTAAGACAACTCCTATGTCGTAATCTCCTAAGACAACTCCTATGTCACAACCGTCTAAGTTGACACCCATGTCTCAATCTCCTAAGATGACTCTTATGTCGTAATCATCTAAGCCAACTCCTATGTTGCAATATATTAAGTTGACACTCATGTCGCAATCATCTAAGTCTATATATACATCACAAACACCTCATACGATTCCTGTGTCACAATCATATGATGATTTTCTTCATGATCCTCATTTTTTCCCAGCTATATGTCATCTTTTAGGAAATCCAATGCCAATCAGTTCTAAATATACATCTTCTTCTACTCGTGAGACATCTAGATCCAAATCTACTTCATCTCTTAATTCATCATCTTCTCCATCTTCCACACCAATTGGAACTATTTCTTCTAATCAACCTCTTATGGTCAAAGAAAAAATACCCCTATTGATCGATTCATCTCGAGATGAGGAGATGATCACATAATTCTTGGGATCATACAATGGCATTACCCTAGAGTATTACAATCAAGGATTTAATCTTGACTTCGATACGCTTGTGTGTTGGGAAGAAGAAATTGATTCCTTGTATCGGAATACTAAGGAAGATCCTATCTTTTCTTCACATTCTTATTTATCTAGCATGATTCCTTAATCTTAATCTCACCTTGGGTCACCACCTAGTAGCCCATCATCTGCTTCTATATGCGGGGCACCTCCAAGTAGCCCTTCATCATCTATGTGTGGCTCATCTTTTCTTCACATTCTTATTTATATACCATGATTCCTTAATCGCAATCTCACCTTGGGTCACCACCTGGTAGCCCATCATCTGCTTATATATGTGGGGCACCTCCAAGTAGCCCTTCATCATCTATGTGTGGCTCACCTCCTGGTAACCCATTTTCTTCTATATGTGGCTCACCTCCAAGTAGCCCCTCTTCATCTATACTGGGGGCACATCCTAGAAGTCACTCATCTTCGATTCTTGGGCCATATCTAAGTATCCCATCATTTTCTATCTATGGAACACCTCTAGGCATTCCTTCATCTTCTATCTTAGGGCCACATCCTAGTAATCATTTATCTTCATTCTATGGGACACTTCCTAGTAGTCCATCCACTTCAATTCTTAGACTGTATCCTTTTCATCCATCACATTTTCCTTCTATCAATGATTGTGTCCATCCCACCATTATTTCTCACATCAAATTTATTTTTCCACTTTCTTATCCTACTTCTCGAGATTAGATAAGTCATGTAATAGCTTACAAGAAACCCAAACGGTTCCTTCATCCAAATACGATTAAAAATTCCAAGAGATCCAAATCTCACAAAATTTTCAACCATCATAAAGTTCATAATCAACCATGATTCAAAAATGAATATCGACACACCCATCAAGTATGGTGCAATGTGCAGAAACCTCTAGATAAGGACCTTAAGCTCCTACATGAAACATCAACATTTCATGATAAAACATAGTCATCTATTGAGTATGAGCTCACCACGATCATTGAGATCAGGGATAATATGAATCTTAATAAGAAAACAAGACTAGTCTTCCTTATCAAGGAAATTTCTAACATTATTATTGGATGTTATCATGTCAAGTGGCTTTGTTGGTTCCACTTTCCAAAAAAGATAAAAATACAAAAAAATGAGAAAAAAATTCAAAAATAAAAGGTAAATATCAAACATTGCAATAAGGTATTACATAGACATGTATTTTCTTTCTTCCCTTTCTTACTCTTCTTCTACAAGTCTTCCTACCATTTTCATCCCTTCAGTGATATTTTAGTTAGCCTATTCGCATGCATTTTGTGACATTGATCTCTATGGTATCTGTTTGACCTTGGTATTTTATCACCTTGGTAAATTAAAGAACTACTAACCTCTTAAAGATCATATCACAATCAACATCTAAAAAACTTGTTGCGAAGAAATTTTAGACATATTTGTTGACACTATCCAATTTCGTCATCGCAATAACTTCCACCTCCTTCCATCAAGCCATCAGTGGTTCTTAACCCCTTATCAAACAAGAGAGCTAAAATGTGTTTTCAAAAAGCAAAAGAATTAATCAAATAAAAAAGCACAAAGCTAAAAACAAGCACTAAACACAAAATCAAATTGATATATAACTCTCTCTTGGGGTATTCCCAATAATATCTACTAGGGATATGGACACTTGATTGGTAGTAGAGAAATTTTGAGATTAGAATCAAATGCATCTTGTTCGGGGCTATGGATGCTTGGTTGGCAATGAAGCAATGTATGGCTCTCCTTCCACAATCCATTCACAAAAAAAAAAAAAAAATCAATTTTGAAAAATAAATCATTCCTACACATTGGCTAGGTTGTCTTCACTTTTTGTCTATCAAATATTCCCTCCAAGAGGTAATAAATTTCCACATGCACATACTAGATCTCTATGATCAAATAAGATTAGTATGTTACCAAGTTTCTTTTTTTGGACATTTTTTAGGCTCTTACTCTAGTCGGTATCTTGTCTCACGATTTGTTCCTTTAGCTAATTGCTTCTTCATCGTGAGGCTTCTACCTATATCCATAACATTCACACTATTCTTCTACTTCATTTAGAACATCTATGTGTATAAGATTACCTTTTTGCCATGTTTGTGAACACCTTTTTCCCCTTCACAAAAGTAATCTTCCACTTCTTTCTATCATATGCTTCTTGGCCAGTTTACACTGGGGGAATCCTTGTTCCTTCCTAGCATGTTATTGGGTTACGTTCATCATCATGTTGAACCTATCTATATTGGCCCTGATCCAACTTCTACGCATGAAGATTTTTCCTTTGTACATTCACGTATAACATTGGGGGTAACTTTTCATCTTTACTTTCTTGTGTATACATGTGGCATTCTACCCTTGTACATCCCATCTGTTGATGGGGCATCCATGTCTCTTCATTTCTTGTACATAGCTTCAAAAAACTCATAAAAAATTAAAACATTCAAATATGTTTAAAAAATCAAAACATTTAAATATGTTTCAAAAATTCAAAACAATATATATACAGGGTCAATCAGGTCATTTATTATGATCTTATTCTTCTATTCTACCATAATTTTTTCTATTCTATCATCAATTTCTTCTATTTTACTTATAATGCATCTATTTTTACCATCCAGGGTTTCTAGAAATATTCATTTTCTTCTAAAAACATTTTAAACTTATCTTTTGTGTGTGGGTGCACCCCCTAGTGCATAGGTGCACCCATTGTGCCATCACACTCTTTATTGCACCGGCACACTCTTCAGTGCGTAGGTGCATTCTTCTTTCTCCTCAAAAACCAAAACCCTCAGTGTGTAGGCACACTCCTTTTTCCATAGGCACGCACATACACTTGTGCACCAACACATGTTTTCTCATGCTCCACTAGAAAAAACCAAAAAAGGAAAAAAAATATGAGAGAGAATATTTACATTGGCACATGCCTTTGTGCGCTAGCACATGCGTGTTCATGTTGCATGAAAAAAAGTTGCATAGGCACATGCCTTTGTGCACCAGCACATGCCTGTTCATGTTGCACTTAAAAAACAAAAAAATGCATAGGCACATGCATGCTCACGCTCCACTAAAAATTTTCAAAAAAAAGAAAAAAAAATCCAAAATTTTGGTAAAATCATTAAAAATCCAAAAAATTACAAAAATTTAAAAAAATTCAAAATTTAGTAAATGACATACACGTAGCTGAAGCCTATATTAAATTCATTGTCTTCGAACATCGAAATTTCTCCTACAAAAACATATTTCCTAAGTTCTTGTTCGTTCGTGTCTCAAACGACTTGCAGATCATCGTGATATACCTCCATTAACAAAATTGGCTTGTGTACTATATCAGGGTACTCCCGTGTAACATTGAGTTGTCAAAGAATGTTTCATAGTGCACGAATGCTTTCCATGGGACTACTCATGTCCTCTGTTATTCCCCTCACATGTATCCTTGCTTGGGGCACCATTTTTAACCCTTGTCGTTACAACACAAACATTTAGGAACTAAAGATTGATAACAAAAACATTGGTGCAACTATCTTGAACGTTGTTTGTTTGAGTATGTGTGATTGTACTTGTTTCTATGTTAGGTTAACTAGTTTACTTTCGCATATACATTATGTATGTTGCATTATGCATGTTGCATGGAGTTAAGCATATTAATGTGTTTAAATGGTGGCATATATCTTAATGTTTATTTAAATTTGGCATATATCTTAATGTTTATATGGCATATTTAATGGAACATTGTGAACATTATCCAAAGGCTAGGCAAGGTGTTGGTTGTGGAGCCTGATCTTATTGGCTAACACTCAAGCTCATGTGTGTGTGTGTGTGTGTGTGTGTGTGTGTGTGTAATCCACTTCTATTAAGTGGTTTAATTTTCCATGTATTCTAAATAAGTCTTCACACAAACATAAACCAAGCCCGAATTTCCAAGAGCATCCAATTTATGGAGTATTTGAAATACTAATTCATTGGAGCTAGACGAGTAAGGTTTATACTTACCACACACAAAGTTAACACACACACACACACACACACACACACACACACACACCCCACACACACCATATATTTTTGTATATGGTATATGTATATATATATGTAGTAATGTATATTATATCTGTATGTATATCATATATATGTATGTATTATATATGTGTGGGTTGTTGTGTGTATGCTTTTAGATATTGTATACACACACCACACACACCACACACCAGCACACATGTATATATGTAATATGTATATGTAATATACATAGAGACATACAGAGAGACAGAGGAGACATAGACATACATATACACAGATATACATGACAGACAGAGGAGCCAGAGAGAGAGACAGACAAGAGACAGAGAGAGAAGAGGAGGAGAGATGAGAGGTAGAGAGAGAGAGGATGAGAGAGAGGAGAGAGAGAGGACAGAAACAGACAGATCAGGACAGATACACAGTACAGACAGAAAGAGACAGCGACAGTCTACCTGAGACGAGAGATATAGATAGAGAGAGAGAGAGAGTAGAGATATATATATATATGATATTAGAGATATTGTAGATGGATATACATACATTAGAGATATAGACCTACATACCATAGATATATTATACAGACAGACATATATAGTCTGATAGGTATTGACATACATACTACATAATATATACATACATACATATATATATATAAATCATACATATATATGTATATATGTAGACAGTACATACATTACATATATATCATATATATATATATATTATAGTATAATATATATAGATATATATGCACACAAACTTATGTGAAATACTATTACATGCCAAATGATCTAGTAAGTGATCAAATAACCTTACTATCGTTATCCAACATGTGATAACATATATTTAACAAAAATTTGATACGAGCTAAGACTCCCGGCTAATAACTTTGTTTAAATCTATTGACAATTTATTTAGTTTCTATATGGTTATCAATTTTGGAACCAAAAATGGTGGGATGTTACATGACGGCTTTAGTTTCTAAACATATTTATGATAGCTAGTAGCTTGTTATAATTTTCCCGTTGAAGAACATCAATCTTCGTCTTGCAATCATGCAAGATGTTGTTAGGTTTTTTTTGTGAAAGTACATGGGATTATGTTATAATAATTATTTTAGCTAAAAATGGAAAGTGTTTTTTAAAGTGAAAATTTTTTATACATTTGATTGCATTCATGAATCAAAAAATTATGATGCATATATATGTGTTGCTCTAAATTTGAATTTTGTAGGCAAATCATAAAATTATATTGTATTGTGTTTTCATTTTTCTATTATGAATTACTAAGCATAACCCTAATGAATGGTGAAAAACATAATAATATATGTGTGACTAAAAAAAGAATGGATGTAGGTGGGAGGAATATTGATTTTGTATTAAATTTATTTCTTTATTTCAACCTTTCTCAAGATGTACCAGTCAATTTTGTTCATTTACATTCAATAATAGTGTTCCCTACATCACTTCCATTACTGGAGGAAACCTAATATTTTCGTAGTACTTGTTAGTCTTCTTCATGTAAACTTTTCAACCATTAAACCAAGTAATGATTTCCATTTTAAAAATAATGTTTATTTATCCCAAATTTCTATAATAATGTTTTATCGTAAACATTTACAACTACATTTGTATTTTTAATTAAGAGATAACCATTATCTTTAAATATCTTTCCCATCAACTACTCTCCTACCTAAAATCAATCCCTTGTATAAATAAACCCAAATTCATAGTGGGCAGTACTCATATTTCATTACACACAAAAACCCTAAATCGTGTTGAAAATGAACGAATTATCACATCGTTGAGCAAGGTTTTTAACTGTAGATATTTGTTTTTCCTTCTCTAACAAACCCGTTTTTTTTTGCATTTTTGTAACTATAGAGTCATAAGACAACATGACATTACATGATATTGCTTTTCCTTTAATAGTTTTGTTAACCAGATCTATATCAATCCCTCTTCCTGATGGCCACATATATATTTTTAAATATGTTATTTTGGAATTTTTAAGTATTGCATGACTTTAAAAAAATGCATGTAAATACGAGTTGTAGGGTAAGCCACATGATGATCTCATAAACTAATTAATGAGGTTAAGACAATGGTGCTACTTTAGGGGGTTTAGAATATATAGTGGCTAAAGCTATTTAAAATTGTATATGATGATAATTGCAAATATCTAATCTCTCCTAATTTTACAATGACATGTGAAGTGTGGTTCCAATCCAATCCATTGTGCAAGTATTTACTATCATGAATAGACAAATTAAATATCTCTTTCACAAATAGGACATGTGTACAACACAAGTAATTTATTATCTGGTTAATAAAAATGACATGAAATAGCTCTTTTTATTTTAATATATTATTATTGGTGAAAGGAATGTTGAAGATGATAAATGAAAAAATATAC
The DNA here is from genome assembly GCA_019776745.2 of Taxus chinensis. Taxonomy (NCBI): domain Eukaryota; kingdom Viridiplantae; phylum Streptophyta; class Pinopsida; order Cupressales; family Taxaceae; genus Taxus; species Taxus chinensis. Next base: position 283,444,350 of record CM034151.1, on the reverse strand, counting down.
CATATCCCTAAATTTTTTAATGACACGTGAAGGGTTATTTCTATACTCTCTTTTTTTCCATTAAAAAGGTTATTATTTCACACGTGTGACATGCGTACATTTCACTTTGTAGTGCAAGTGATTTATTTTTGGGTTAATCAAAATCACTTGAATTATCCTTTTTTGTTTATAAGATAGTAACATAAATTAGTTTTTGTGAAAGGAATGTTTTAACATGTAAGCTTCAATTTATCATGTTGTTATGTAGGAAACAAACTTATGCATAGTCAAAGTAATGTTCTGATTTGTAAGCTTCAATTCACCTCTTTACTCTGTATCAAACCAAAATTAGTTATGGTAGTGAGTAAGAGGTAAATTGAAGCTTAAGTATTAGATATTGTATTGTTATATAGATGAAGAGGTAAATAAAAGGAGTAGGAAATTGAGGATTATCCTATTATTTTTATTATTATTCATTTTATATATAGTGTTGTATAGGAATTAGGTGTTTTCACAATGGAAGTGATGTCTATGATAAGTTTATTTTTGTTATATAGCTTGTGGGATATGGACATCTCAAAAAAGATGTATGAAGGCACTTAGCTGATTTCAAGTGACTTTTGGAGAGATCTGGGACTGTGCAGCAAAGAAACTAAGAGATATGAACCTGGCTAAGCTTTGCAACTAGAACTATAACTATAAATTCCCATGATTTAGGATTGTATGATATGGTTTATCCCCTTTTGTATAGACTTGGACCTACTCTGAATCAACCTCTATAAATTTTTTGGTTGCTCTCCTTCCTGGATTTGTCTTTCGTTTTCAAACCTCAGTTATCACATATGCAACAAGGCTCTTTTAATGGAGTGACCATTATCTAAAACCCTATACATATATAAATATTCCTACAAAATAAAAATTAGAAGGGTTATGGGCATCCCTGTGCAAATTCGAAGTTAGAAATACTCTAAAAAGGATTCAAACTGAATGTTATTCTCCACCTAGCATGTGATATTTTATAGATCAATTAGATTTGGTATTTTCTTTGACCATGCTTTATTTGAAATGGATGTTGCTAAAACACTTGGAGAGGATGTTTGGATGCTTATAGATGAGAGATATATATTCCTTGACCTAGTTTGTAGATTCATAATTGATGTGGGTGTTGCACTAATGACTGTAGATGTGTAATTTTGAGATTTATGGAGATTTGGATTCCTTTTGTAAGTGTATGAAGTGATTTCTCTTGTGCAATGTTTTAGGAGTTCTAGGTTAGAAAATGAGGTATTGTTTATTTATTTATATAGATTTACAAAATTATTTTTGTAAGAAAGGATAACCCAGATGAAGTATAAGACCCCAAAAAAGATATCAATTTCAATGTGAAATTGGAAGACATGTGAGTTCAAGATCATACAAGTAAGTCAAAACCATATGTATGGTCCTAACCAAATAATAGGGTCTTGACCAGGAGCAAGGAATGTGCCAAATGAAGTTTGGAGCTAGTAAAATGATGTTTCTCTAATGATATTTCTCTAATTTTTCATATGCCGAATAGCTGAGTATAAATTGAAATCGATGTTGGAATGTGGTAACAACATTGAACTAGGAAGGAGACCCCACAAGATTCCTTAAAATAAATCTGAAATTGAGTGTTGGTGCGAAGAAGGAATGAAAACTTTCATGTGAAATTTTGGTTCATACTTTATATAACTACTCATAATATTTTTTACTTTTTGATTAATTTCATACATAAATCAACAAATTTATAATGATAATGTTTCCTGTAAATTAGGAAACTTCCTATAGCAACTCAATCTAATATTACGAGTTGTTGATACAACTCATAACTCATTCTTGGGTTGTTATAGCTTACAAAAACTAACCTAATATAACATTTACCACTCTTTAAATATTATCAATCCATATAATGTAATCATTAATCAATATATTCTTAACATCATACCCCCTGTACTGATCTTAGCTGAGAAATCTAGATGTGAAAATTTGTAGAAAACTTGTATACATAGGTGAAAATCTAAAAATGTGGTAAAAATGTCTGAAATTGTCCCCTTTTCAAAAACATGCAGGGGTTAAGACTGTACTGTACATTCTTGACTAAAGAGTATACGGTTTTGAACCTATGTTATTTTTTCCAAAATTATGTGTGTGATTGCATTTTTAGGAACCTATACCATGTATGCACTTGCACATATTTCCCTATTATTTTGTGTCTACTGAAAATTTAGAATAAACCCATATAGAGGCGCCCTCTTTTGAGGCATGTGCAAAAACCATGTTTGAGTGTGTGGTTAAAAAGAAATAGGCGTGTACTTATGAAATGGATGTCTGAAAGGATAACTAGAGTGTTGAAGAGGTGATCACCTTAGAGAATCTATACCTGTAAAAGGAACGGTGTTTGTGCATGGTGGAAACCATGGCATGCAATAAAAAATAATGCTAACAATAGATAATGATAGTAGAAAATAAAGTAACCAATAGGAACAACACATGTAGGAGAAAACAAGAACAAAAATAATGTATCCAATTGTAAAACAATGACATACAAAAGCATACAAAAGGACTTAGGGCCTATAAACATGGGACATCCATGATGTCATAAGAAAATTAAGGCCCATAGGAATACTAAACAAGAGTAAAATCAAGGGCATACAAATAAGATATGCATGATGCCACAAACATGGGACACCCATGGTGTCACAAGAAAATCAAGTAACATATGCCACAAGAAAGGAAAATAAGAAAAAAACATAACACACAAACAAAGTATGTATGAAATAAAAGTGTCAAAATGTGATAATATGATGTAATAACCAACATAGGTGAAAATGGTGAACAATAAATGTCAAAATTGCACAAGAAACATGTGTTAGTCTTGTTATTCTGAAAAGTAACAAGTACACAATGTATATAATTGAGCATAAATGAGGAAGTGCAAATGAACTATAATAGAGCAATAACACCTATGTAGGATGTGGAGGTCATTGCCCCAAATGATGATAAATATAAGGAAACATGAGTGCTCCTATAAGTGTTTACAATTTTTTGTGTCATGCATCCAACTCAATATACCAAGTGAATGCATGTGTGTAAAGAAACATTAAAGCATGTTATTTATCAAACCAAAACAACAAACAACATGTGTGATGTAAAGTGATAACTCTAGTAAAATGCATTGGACTGGATTTTGTATTTTTGTAAATATTTGAATTTTTTATATCATCTTAGTGTATAACTATGTATAAACGACATAAAAATCATATGAAAATGAACAAGTTTAGTGTAATATTTTCATAAATGTATAATATTCATAGGGTTATTAACAGGCTTTCCATCAAGTTTAGCCAAATAATAAACACTAGAGCCAAGACATGCAGCCATAGTGTATGGGCCTAGCCAATTGGGTTTGGATTTTCCTTTAAAATTTTCCTTAGTGTTCATGTTCTTTTGATTTTATTTAATAACTAGATCACCTACTTGAAACTCATGGGCATGTATTTTTTTAATGTATGCATGTTTGATACATTCTTAATACATATGTAAATGTTCTAACACTTGTCGTTTGCTTGGATTCAAGCATTTTCTAACTCATGTAAATGTTTTTCATGAAATTCATTTTCCTTGATGATATCCTTTAGATATATATGAAGTGAAGGGATCTCTACTTCCAATGGAAAAATAACCTCAGACCCATAAATGAGGAAAAATAAGGTATCATTGGTAGGTGTACAAACAATAGTATGGTAAAACTAAAGGGCATAAAAGATATGGTTATGTCATTCAAAGCCATATTTATTAATGATTTTTTGGGATAATATATTGACAATGGTTTTTTAGTGGCCTCATCTTGGTCATTTCCCTCATGGGTAATAAGGAGTAGAAAAAGTATGCTTTGATTCAAAATTTCACACAAAAAATTAACAATATGGTTTTTAAAAAGGTTCCATTGTTTGTAACAATAACAGAAGGGAGACCAAATTATGTGATGTGAATCAATAGAAAATAACACATATACTTACTAGTTTTAGATTCTATGGGTATGGCCTTTATCGATTTAGTAAAATATTTTGTGTTCATGATGATAAACTTGTGCCCCTATGTAGATTTAGGGTTAACCTTGCCAAGTAAATCAAGATACCCCATATGGAAAATGGACATGGGGGTACAATCGGTTATAATGCATGAGATGGACACATGATAGAGGTTATTCATGGTCATTGGACATTGATCACAATGTTTAGCATATTCGTGACAATATTATTCCATGGTAGTCCAATAATACCATTGTTGTAATAATTTATGAGACATAACCTTGCCACTAAGGTGGCCACTACATTCACTATCGTGTAGTTGGGATAAATAAATATTGGGCATCATGAGTCCCTAAAAAATGCAATAAGTGGACATCAAAAGATATCATTTAAACAAAGAGCCTCCTATAAGGAGGTAGTGAGTGGCCTTCATGACGTAAACAATGACATTCTTGAGGTGAAGCATTGTTAGGGAGTTGTTGTTGATAGAGGTAGTTATAGATATCAGTAAACCATTTGGGATTATCTGTACTGTAGGTGGTGACTAAAACATGGAGAGCATCAATAGTGGTAGGAGAAAAAAAGTCTTAATGTAGTTTATGAATAGTGAAAGTGGAAAAATCATTAGTAATGTTTAAAGGGACCAGGGAAGCAACACTAGCCATAGCATCAGCCATGTGCATATTATATTTCCAAGGTATGGTAGTAATGAAATAAGATTCAAATATTGTGAGAAAACTCTTGACAAGTGTGTTATATGAAATCAAATGTTCCTATTTTGTGTTATAAATATCATGTACTTGATGGAAAATAAGTTATGAATCTCCAAAAAATGTATATGTTGAATATTTAATGTACGAGTAGTATACAATCCCAATATTAATGCTTTTTATTAAGCAATTTTATTGGTGTAAGAAACCCCTAATCTATAGGAAAAGGGGAGATTCTCTCCCTATGGATTAATAAAGATGATTCCAGATGTCTATCCCCAATAGCACACTGGGAGCCATCAAAGTACATGGTCTAAAACTTCAGAATCAATGTTATAGGAAGTAAACTCATCTCAAAAATTCATTGTCATTAATTGGGGAAGATTCAAAAACTAGGGCATCAACGAGATGATCAATGAGGAATTATCCTTTAATTTGTTTTTAAGCCAAAAATTTTGAGGTTGAATTCAGTTAAGAGCATTACCCAATGTGCAATATGACTAGAAAGGTGTGTGCTGTATGATCAAATAATTATGTAAAGGGTTTCAAACATACCTTGGTAATAACTTGTAAATTTATGTACTTCAGTATTGAGCATATAATGGTGCAACTTGGTTGTAGGAAAGACTAAGGAAAGACAAAGCTTCTCAATGGGGGTATAATTGAGATCATATGGAAGTAATGTGTGACTAATATAATAGATATGTTGTGTTCATGATTATTTTCATTGTATTGTGTGATCAAATCATCGAAGGAATTTTCAGTAACAAAAATGTAGAACAAGAATGGTTTTTTGGGTATAGGATGGACTAACATTAGGGGATTGAGTAGATAGTGTTTAATGTCTTCAAATTCTTGTTGGAAAGCATAATCCCAAATAAATATTGTATATTTCTTTAAAATTCATGTAAAAGGTTGTGTTTTATCATCCAATTGGGCCACAAAATTCCAAATAGCCTAATTTTTTCCTTGGAGAGACCACAATTACTTGATATTATGTGGTGGTGGCATGTCAACAATATCTTGAATATTTTTAGGGTCAACCTTTATTCCATAACTAGAGATAATGTACCCTAGTAACATACCCATGGTAACCCCAAAGACACACTTATGTGGGTTTAAGAAAACATTATATAGCCATAACCATTCAAAGATGAGGTAGAAACCCTAGGCTTGATTGTTTTGGTTGGTGGATTTATCCAATAGTTCATCAACTAGTATTTGATAATCTTGTGGATATAGTCATGAAATATGTGATTCATTGCACATTGGTAAGTGGAACTAGCACTCTTTAACCCAAAAGGCATAATGGTGTAGAAAAATTTACCCCAAGGGGTTGTGAAATATGGTTTTTCTTTGTATGTAGGGTTTATTTTAATTCGGTTATATCCAGCAAACCTATCCATGAAAGATAGCATGTCATACCTTGCGGTTGACTGTAAAATTATATCAATAATGAGAAGTGGGAAACTATCCTTAGGGAAATCCTTATTTAGGCCACAAAATTCAATGTAGTAGTAGATCTCGACATTGGGCTTGGTGACATGTACTATATTAGAAACACATTGGGGGTCATCAATGGTGTGGATAAAGTTGGCATCCAGGAGTCGCTGAATTTATTTTTTGACCATTAAATCCATGTTAAGGTGCATTTTATGAAAAAAAATTTTTAACCATATTAGTGTAGTGTAATAAAATATTATGCATGGAAATAAAGGGTTCAATTTTGGGAATGTCATGATAGGTCCAAGAAAAGAGGTTAGTGAAATCTTGCAAAACTAATTGGATATTGGCCTATTCAGTGGTACTAAGGGTGAAAGCTAAGAGGACATGGTGAGGTTCATCATTAGTGCTAAAGTTAAAATAAATTGTCTCTTCATTTTATGAGGTAGATAAATATTTAATATATGGTTTAGAGTGAATGGTATCCTGTGTATCAAGTATTGTGTCATAAAAAAACCCATCCCCAAAATACACCTGAGGTGATATACTATGAGGAAAAATATTATTATAATAGAAGGGAGGGAGATTCTCATATACATTGGCATATTTGAGGATGGATTGTTCATTAAAAAGGCATCTAGGGATAGGATATATAGTGATGCATTAGCATAAATAAGCTCCAGGTGAATAAATTGCAAGGGTGACGTCGATTGTACAGTAAATACTTTAAGTAATATGTGATGTGATATTGGTAGGAACTATGAAACTAATGCCCTCTTTAGAATATTTTTATTTTATGTGAAGAGGCTCCTAAATTCCTTGACCATGAAAACCAAGGTCATGTCCAGTGAAGCCATGTTGTAATAAAAATCAGTATCCTTTTCCATAAGTTTGATAATAAGGGAAATGTGGATATGAATTTGAGGGATAGTGATCTCATTGGGGTTTATAGTGGAAGAAAATTTAAAACAAGAATGATCAACCTTGATGGTAAAAAATGGTGCTTTGGTAAGAAAACTTGAGACAATTATGAAGTGTAGAATGTACTGCATGCATAACATGAATCCAAGGATGTCCTAAGAGAGAATTATAAATGATATCATTGGGCATAACATGTCATATGGGTTGGGAGGGTGCGGGATCCTAAAGTGACGTGTAATGTGATTTTTTCAAGGGGCTAACACGATACATTTTAAAATCCACAAATATCAATAGAAGAATATAAATCCTTGGTAAGAATGCCCAAATAATGTAAAAATGAAATATTACAAATTTTGAGGCCATAACCATTATCAATAAGAACATTTTTGATCAAAGTATTATAGATGATAAATTTCACATAAAATGAGAGACCACTATCAATGATATCTTGAGGAGACAACCCATCTATGGTGAAATATGTGGGCTCATATTGGAAGGAGAAAATTCCAAGCGTCATAGCAATGATTTAGTCAAGAGATGTGTCAGGAAGGAAGATATTTCCAATGTTCAAGAAGATATTTTAGAAAATAGGATAACACTTGATATATTCACTGAGAGTGATAGATGGAGTAAAAGAAGAAGACATGAAGATGAGAAAAAGAAATCATAAACTAATGATAATGATCATATATCAAGAAACCCTAAATAAACTAGGGTTTAGAGATCAACTAGCCTAATACACAAGGAATGTATGGTAGATTAGGTGAAGGGTTCGATCAAAATTTGGTTCACCAAAATGTTTAATCTGTAATTAAATTTTAGGTCAATTTAATTAGGTGTAGAATAGATTAGAGTTGATTACATGTCTTATAAGTATGTTACAATATAAATACTAACTCTGATTTGTAACTCAGATCAAATAGAAATAATTTGCATACACCAATCAACCTAATATGTGATTAAAAGCATAAAACATATGTATGAAGGAACTTAGCTGATTTTTTATGATTTCTTTAAATATTTTAGATTGTGCAATAGTGAAACTAGGAGATTTTAACTTGTATAACCTTCACAACTGTAACTATAATGATAAATACCCATGGGTTATGACCGTACCATCAGATTATGACCATACTATACAATTTAGCCCCTTTTATATAGTTTTGGACCTATTTTGATTCTACTCCTGGAAATTTTTGGGTTGCTCTCCTTCATAGATTTTTTTGTTGTTGTCAAACCCTAGTTGTCTCACATGCAGTGAGGATATTTATATGAAATGATCATCATCTCAAACCCTTTCCATAGATGAAGATTCCTAAAAATAAAACATTGGAATAGTTGTGGGTACCCGCATGCACCACCAAGCTTGTTATTACTATAAAGAGGCCTCACACCACACATCATTCTCCACCTATCATGTGATATCTAGATAGATCAATTAAATTTGGCATTTACTTCGATCATGCTTAATTTGATTTGGATATTGCTAAAATACTTGGAGAGAGGATGTTTGGATGCTTTTAGATGAGATATATGGCTACCTTGACCTGTTTTATAGCTTCAAACCTGATGTGGGTGTTTCCTTAGTGTCTATAAATGTGTAATTATGATAATTTGGGAGATATGGCTACTTTTTACAAGTTTATGAAGTGGGTACTATAATGAATTTCCTTTGGATTTCTAGGTTAAAAAATGAGGTAGTGTTTACTTGCTTATATAGATTTTTGTAGATGATTTAGCTAAGAAAGGTTGACCTAGATGGAATATAAAACCTAATGAAAGATGTCAATTTAAAAGTATGATTAGAAGACATGTCGGTCCAAAGCCATACATAAGGGTCAATATCATATATAAATTCCTAACAAAACTGTATGGCCCTGACTAGGTGCAGAAAACATATACAATGACATTTGGAGCATTTCAATTGATGTTTGTATTTGTATTTTTTGCATTATATTCTCATATTTTTTTGACATGTCGGTGCACAATGATAAACAAGATATATAATGGACCTTAAAAAGTGCTAATTAGGAATTGAAAATTTGTACTTATCATAGAAAGAGTGCATAGTCAAATCAAGGGTTTTCAAAGTGAAAATCACCAAATTTGAGTGTCTATAGGTAGACCCACAAGTGCATTTAGTTGGTAAAATCAATTTTTAAAAATTCATATATTTAGTTGACTTAATTTTATTTACAAAAGATTCCACAAGGAATAGGATATGATCTCCTTAACAAATTATTCAACTAAACTATCCTTTATTCAAATATTTTTCTACTACAACTACACTTTGATATAAGGACTAGGATGTGTAAATATTTTCATTATTAAAGATGAAGTATCAACATTTATAAATTTTTCTCCTTAAATTTTTTTGTTTTGGATGGCTTACGAATTCATTACTATGTTAGTTGAATTCATATCCAATTTCAATATTAAAAGGATAGGAATCAATAGATTGTCAATATTTAAGGACAATAGTATTTTAATTTATAATATTATTTAAATAATTTATTTTGGTATAATCAATTTCAATTGAGCTAGAAAAATAATTTTCTATCACAATGCCTTCTAGATCTTGAGGTACATAGACTATCATAGACATAAAATGGATTATCTATATCATAATCACTATAAATTGGATGTAGTGCAAACACCATCGTGAACACATTCAATGGCTAGGCATATGACCATGTAATACTCTTCAGGTGGTTTATGTCCATGTGTATAAGTTTTGTGTCCACCATATCGAGACCATAAAAAAATTTGTAGACCTTTACTTCCAAGTTGTTTATAGTGTATTTATCAAATTTATATAAACACGAATGCAATGAGGGAATTAATTTATTGTATTTTTTGTTGTGGTTTTACTTTATTAATTTTATTCTACGTGAATTAGATCTATTATGTGCTTTCAATTTTTATGAGGGTTGTTTGATTTAGATTCATAATAGTATTTCTTTTTTATGTGTAAATAAAGGTTGGTCAATCCCTTTCCCAATTATCTTAAATATATATAAGAGTTACCCCACGTAGGAAAAATCCCATCCAAAAAAATCACTGTAATAGCTTCATCCATAGTCATAGAAAAAACATCTGCATCCAAAAGAACCCGTTGTGATTACATGTCTAGCTCTCAAAAATGAGATGCCTTGATATAGAAAAAAGCAATGGCACAAGCAACATACTAACCAAGGACCATATGAAGAAAATTTCCAGCAAATGTGAATGCAATCTCATAAAGGACCCTTTAGAGAAAAAAATCCAAATATTCCTCTTTAAATATTGTTCTGATGCATGATTCGATCCAAGATAGGAGTGCAAAATGACATATGGTGCAAAAATCACTATGTACAAATCCTTGGAAACATGAGAAAAGAAGAAAGAACCCATACAAATATTCAAAAAAAAGAGGTTCAACCGTGGAATATGACAGGACTCGCATGTGTCATAAGATCCTAGATAGGTTCTACTAAATTTGATGTTTGGTACCTAGAATAAAAATGAGTACTTATATTTCGTCAAGATAAATTTAAGCTTATATACTAGTGGTTTCTCCTAGTGGAGCAAGTCTACGTCGGCAAGGTCTATGGTGGGAGGAGCATGGTTGTGTAGTTTTTTTTGTAAAGATTCACATTTATAGTCCATATTAAGATAGATATCTCATATTAACATAGATATTATAATATTGCATTTTATTTAATGTAATTATTTAAACTAAACAACATTCAAATTATGATAGTTCTCAAAGAAATATTCAAAGCATTCATTATAATGAGAGAGGAGAGATCAATTATCCCAAAAACTTAGTGTAGGATTTCTAAAAAATGACATATATCATGCCTCTGAGGTATCTTTCTAGGGGTATGGCCTCGACCCATTTAGTAAAATTTTACATGACTGTGATGTAATAATGTTTGGCAGATTAGTGACAATATTATTCCATGGTAGTCCAATAATACCATTGTTGTAATAATTTATGAGACATAACCTTGCCACTAAGGTGGCCACTACATTCACTATCGTGTAGTTGGGATAGTGAGGTGGTCATCAGAGTCCTAACAACCTACTAATGTGGCCCTCAACAGAGCCGTTAAGCAAGAGCCTCCTTAGGAGTTATTGAGTGGCGGCAACAATGAAATGGTACATTGCTGAGGGGAAGCATTCTCAATGATTTTATTGTTAATAGATGTAGTTATATATGTCAGTAAACCATTTGGGATTATCTGTACTGTAGGTGGTGACTAAAACATGGAGAGCATCAATAGTGGTAGGAGAAAAAAAATCTGAATGTCGTTGAAGGAGAGGGAAGTTGGAAAAAGCATTAGATGTTTTAAGGACCAGGGACGCACCAGCCATAGCAATCACCTGTGCATATTATATTTCCAAGGTATGGTAGTAATGAAATAAGATTCAAATATTGTGAGAAAACTCTTGACAAGTGTGTTATAATGAAAGCAAATGTCCTATTGGTGTTCATCAATATCATGTACTTGATGGAAAATAAGTTGCAAATATCCAAGAATATGTATATGTTGAATATTTAATGTACGAGTAGTATACAATCCCAATATTAATGCTTTTTATTAAGCAATTTTATTGGTGTAAGAAACCCCTAATCTATAGGAAAAGGGGAGATTCTCTCCCTATGGATTAATAAAGACAATGCCAATGTCATCCCTTGTAGCACACCAGGAGTCATCAAAGTACATGGCCCAAACTTTAGAATTAATGTTATAGGAAGTAAACTCATCTCAAAATTATTTATTGATCGGGGAAGATTCAAAAGGCGGGGTGTGAGTGAGCTGATCAATGAGGAATTTCCCTTTAATTGGTTTTTGAGCCATAAATTTTATGTCAAATTTAGTTAATACCATTACCTAGTGTGTAATATGACTAGAAAGGTGTGTGCTTATAAGCAAATAATGTAAAGGGTCTACCTTGGTAATAACTTGTAACTAATATTGAGCATATAATGGTGTAACTTGGTTGTAGGAAAGACTAAGGAGAGACAGAGCTTCTCAATGGGGTATAAGGGGAGAGCATTGAAGCAGGTGTGACTAATATAATATATGGTTTGTGTTCATGATGAGTTTCAATGTATTTTGTGAAATCAAATCATCGAAGGGAATTTTCAGTAACAAACTGTAGAACAAGAAATGGTTTTTTGGTATAGAGGACAGACATTAGGTGTATGGAGTAGATAGTTTTAATGTCCGGCAATTCTTGTTGGAAAAGCATAATCCCAAATAAATATTGTATATTTCTTTTAAATTCATGTAAGAGGTGTGTTTTACCATCCTTCCATTGTTGGCTACAAAATTCAAAAGGCCTACTGGGGGGGCCTTGGAGATACCACACTTACGATGAGATTATATCTTGTGGTGTCATGTCAACAATATCTTGATATTTTTAGGGTCATCCTTTATTTCCATAACTAGATATAAGTACCCGAATAACATACTTATGGTAACCCCCATACCACTTATGTGGGTTTAAGAAACAAAATTATATAGAAGCCATAACCATTCAAAGATGATGTAGAAACCCTAGCTTGATTGTGTTGTTTGGGATTGTTCCAATAGGTCAAGAAACTAGTCTTCCAATATCTTATTGATATAGTCTCGAATATTGATCATTGCACATTTGGTACTTGGAACTAGCATCTTTAACCCAAAGGCAATAAATGGGTAGAAAACTTTACCCCAAGGGGTTGTGAAATATGGGGGTTCGTTGTATGGAGGGTGTTATTTTTAATTCGGTTATATCCAGCACCTAATATCCATGGAAAGATAGCATGTCATACTGCGGTTGAACTGTAACATTATATCAATAAATGAGAAGTGGGAAACTATCCTTAGGGAATCAAGGATTTAAGGCCCCAAAATTCAATGTAGTAGTAGATCTCGACATTGGGCTTGGTGACATGTACTATATTAGAAACCCCTTAGGTGTAATCAAAGGCACAGATAAAGTCAATTTTGAAGAACCACTGAATTTATTTTTTTTTACAATTAAGTAACGTGGGAGGAAGGGTTATGAAGGTTGGTCGGAACTAGTTGCAGTAGCGTTAATAACGATTGATGGCATGGAATCGATGGGTTCATTTGGGGCATGTCATTTAGGTCCAGAAAAGAGGGTAGTCGAAATCGTGCACATGAATGATAGAGGGCCCGTTTGGTGGCAGTAAGGATGGAAGCTAAAAGAACAGGGATAGGATTGACATTAGTACCAAATTTGAAAGAAATTATCCCTTCATTTAATAGGGTAGAGGTATCTTAGACATATAGCTAAGTGGGGATGGTATCCAGTGTATCAAGTTTCATGTCATAAAAAATCCTCATCCCCAAAAATGTGTTTGAGGTGATCTAATCGGCGCAACATATTCTTTATGGTCTAGGGAGGGAGACCGCATTTGCAAAAGAGGTATTTGAGGATGATTAGTTAATTCATAAAGGCATCTATGGGATGGGTATCGAGATGCCTAGCAATCAATATCCGGAAGGGGTGAACCCATGGCAAGGGTTGGGCGATTGTTAAGGAGTCTTTTTCGGGTAATATTTAATGTGATGCTAGTAGGAATTATGGAACTAATCAAGGTTTACCCATGGGGACAAGAGAATCCAAGGGCCCCCTCTTTAGACTTTTTTGATTTACAATGAAAGGCGCCTAATGCCTTTTCCACGAAAACCAATTCCATGCCCAATGAATCCATGTTTTAGTAAAAATTGGTATCCTTTTCCATAAGTGTGATAAAAAGGGGAACAAGGACGAATAATGGGGATAGTGATCTCATCAAGGTTCCTAGTGGAACAAAATTTTAAACGAGTGGGATCATCCTTGATGGTGATAATGGTGCCTTGATAAAAAAATTTAGATAATTATGAAGTGTAGAAGGTATTATACACATAACATGAATTCAAGGATGTCTTAAGAGAAAATTATCAATGAGATCATTGGGCATAACATGGCATAGGGTTGGGAGGATGTGATATCATAAATTGATGTACAACATGATATAGATGAGGGAATGATGCAATATATTATAAAATCCATTAATACTAATATAAGAAGAGGATAACTCATTGGTATGAATGCCCAAATGATGTAGAGGAAAAAAAAAATTAATGGAAGGGGTTCCATAAACATTATCAATAAGAACATGTTTCATCAAATTAGTATAGATAGATACTTGCACATAAAATGGGATACCATTGTTGATGATATATTGAGGAGGCAACTCATTAATGGTAAAAGATATGGGTTCATCTTAGAAGGAGAAAGGTCCAAGCACCATATCAGAATAGTCGAGAGGGGTTAAGATTAGGGAGAGATGACCAAGGTTAGTGAAGAGATTTTGGAAAATAGGATAACACTTGATATATTAATTAAGAGTTATGGATGCAGCAAAATAAAAATCCATGAAAATGATCAAAAGCAATCAATAAACTGATTATCCAATAACATCTATCAGAAACCACCTAAATCACTAGGTTAGAGTATTTAGGGGCCTAATACACAAGGAACATATCCTATACTAGGTGAAGGGTTCAATCAAAAGTGGGCTCACCAAAAAAATTAACTCTTAATTAAATTGTAGATTAATTTAATTAGGTGTAGAATAGATTAAATTTTATTATTGATCTTACAAATTTGTTAAGTTATAAACACTATCTTAGATTTACATCTTAAATCAGATATAAATAATTAACACACACCAATCAACCTAACATACAATAGAAATATCAAAATAGTTTTATGAATACACTTATCTAATTTCAAGTGACTCCTAGAGAGATCTAGGATTTTGGAGTAGAGAAACTGGGAGATGTGAACCTAGTAAACCTTCACAAGTGAAAGTGTGACTATAAATTCCTTAGGTCATGACCATGCCATTAGATCAAAACCATACCATATGAAGCGAGCGAATTATATATCCTTTTTGGAACTAATTTTGAAGCAGCCCGCTGTACTCTATAGGTTGGTCACCTTCCTGGATTTTTTTGGCGTTGTCAAACCATAGTTATTGCACTCAACAGGCTTCAGAAAGGACTAAACATTGTATCAAACCCTGTCAGGATGAGAGTCCTACAACACAACATTAAGGGTTTTGTGTGTAAATCCACCAATGTTGGAAAACCCAAATATTACCTCAAAATGCATGTCAATTCTCCACCCTACCATGTATGTGATATATAGAAAGCAAGTTGGCATTTTTTTAACCAGTTTCTTTCACACTGGTCCCTCTAAACATTGGAGAGAGGTGGTCGGAATGCTTATAGTGAGACTTATGAACTTCAGTGAAATATTTTTTGTCTTTAGACATGATGTGGGTGCTTCCCTAATGACTATAGATGTGTAATTCTAATATTTAGAGAGATTTAAATGTCTTTTTCAAGTGTATGAAGTAGTGCTCTAAAGTGCATTTCAGGAAGAGCTCCCAGTTAGACAAAGTGAAGGTATAGGGTACTTTCTTATCTAGGCTCATATAGATTTTTCTAATAAATACTTACCCAAATTAAGTATAACACCCAACTAAAGATGTTAATTTGAAAGTTTAAATGGAAGACATGTCAATCCAAGATCATATAAGTAGGTCAAGATTGTATGTATAGTCCTGACCAAACTATACAGTCCTGACCAAGAGTAGGGAATGTGCAAATGAATTAGCTGGTAACTTAATTTTCTATCTATTGGGTTTTTTGCATTGTGTCTCCAAATTCGCAAATGGTTAGTGTGTAGGGATAAACAAGTACAGTGGACCGCATAAAAGTGCTAAGCCTAACGATAGTGCATAGTCAATCAAGGGTTTTTCAAAAGTTAAAATCACCAATTTTAGTGTCTATAGGTAGACCCACACGTGCATTTATTTGGTAGAATCAATGTTTAAAAAATTCAGATTTTAGTTTGACTTAATTTTATTTACAAAATATTCCACAAGGAATAGGATATGATCTCCTTACAAATTAATTCAACTAAACTATCCTTTATCAAATATTTTCTACTACACACTACACTTTTATAAGGACTAGTATTGTAAAATCTTTGCATTAGTAAAGTGAAGATAAAAATGAATAACTTTTTGCGTCCTTAAATTTTTTTTGTTTTGGATGGCTTACGAATGTCATTACTATGTTAGTTTGAATTCACTATCCAATCAATCTAAAGGATAGGAATCAATAATTGGGAATATTTAAAGGACAAGAGTAATTGGAAGGGAGAGATTCTTTAATAATTGTAGTGTGGTATACCCCATTTCAATGGAGCTAGAAAATAATTTCTATCAATGCCTTCTAGTCGTGAGGTACATAGACTATCATAGACATAAAATTATTATCTATATCATAATCAAATATAAATTGGAGGAGTGCAACACCATCGTAACCATTCATGCTAGCATAAGGACCATGTAATACTCTTCAGTTGTTTATGTCCATAGTGTAGAGTTTTGTTTCCACCATATCGAGCCAAATAAAAAATTTGGTAGACCTTTACTTCCAAGATTGTTTATAGTGTATTTATCCACAGTTATATAAACAACAATGCAATGAGGGATTAATTTATGTTATTTTTTTTGTTTGGTTTTACTTTATTAATTTTTTCTACGTGAATTAGATCGATGATGTGCTTTTCACTTTTTATGAGGGTTTGTTTGATTTAGAGTTCTAATAGTTTTCTGTTTTTATGTGTAAATATAAGGTTGGAGTCAATCCTTTCCCAAGGACTTAAATATTAGATTACCCCAGTAGGAAATCCCATCCAAAAATCACTTGTATAGCTTCATCCATAGTCATAGAAACAACATCTTCTCCCAAACAAGAAACCCTTTGTGCTTTAATGTCTAAGATCTCAAAAATGAGAAAGGCAGGGATATCCGAAAAAAAGCAAGGCACAACAACATCCTAACCAAGGACCTATGAAGAAAATTTCCAGCAATGTGATGCAAACTCATAAAGGACCCTTTAGAGAAAAAAATCCAAATATTTCCGTCTCTTTAAATATTGTTTCTGATGCATGATTCCGAATCCAAATAGGAAGGGCAAAAGGACATATGGTCAAAAATCACTAGGTACAAATCCTGAAACTGAGAAAGAATAAAAACCCATACAAATATTCAAACAAGAGGGTCCACAACCAACCGTGAATTGACAGGACTCTCATGTGGTCCTAAGGACCTAGATAGGTTCTACTAATGTGATGTTTGGGAAATTAGAATAAAAATGAGTACTTATTATTTCGTCAGATACTTTAAGCTTATATACTATTGGTTTCTCCGAGTGGGTCAGTCTACTTCTGGCAAGGTCTATTGGGAGTATCATGGTTGTGTAGTTTTTTTTTGTAAAGAATCACATTTATAGTAAAGAGTAAGAGAGATATCTCATATAACTAGATATTATAATATTGCATTTTATTTAATGTAATTATTTACAACTAAACAACATTCAAATTATGAAGTTCTCAAATAAATTATCAAAGCATTCATTATAACTGAGAGAGATCCAATTCATCACAAAACTTAGTGTAGATTTCTAAAAATGTAACATAAAATACCATCCTAAGATTAATAAAAAAAATTACATTAGAAGACTATAGTCAGGTATATGGATTAAAATTTATTTTTGATGTATGTGTATTTCTAGTTTCATGTTCTAGTTTTTTTTTTTTTTCACGTTAATTCTCTCACAAGTCTACGATAATTACAACAAAGATTCTGCGATATACACAAAAATCAATCTCGATGGGGGGTTAAATATTATACTAGTTGTCTAAAATATTTCAACTTATTTCGTTCTCGTTTGTTAACAAAAACCTTATAAAATTTTAAAAGCACCATTATCTATAACATAGTAAAGATGCCAATTGCTTTCAATTATATTATATCACAACAAAAAAAAATAATATTGGAAATCACAAAAAAACTACAATAATCCCATTTATCTGTAACATTCGTAGGGATCTAACCAAGGATTAGTACTCTACAATGATCTTCAAGTGGATAGTACATAAAACAACCTAAAACGATCAATGCCCCTGAAAGAGAAGGGAAGTGGGGAGAATAATTGTACTCTAGCGTTGGAAACCATTGCATACATAATACGGAGCTGGGGCAAGTTAAAATTTTAGAAGCACATAAGTAAAGGTAATGTAGATAAATTATACACATATTATAAGTGCAACTGGAAATGAACAGATATGGCAACTAGAAATAAAATCCATGGGTAAAGAAAATTCCAGATATTGTAGATTTTGTATCATTTAATGACCAACACTACATGTGTGGATAGGTGGATGTAGCTCGGTGGAAGGGGACAAAAGGTGGGCATTTTGTCATTAATCCCAAAAATCTCAGGTCATTGTGAGAGAGGGAGCGAACTATATGTATGCCTCGAGCGTATAATGCATGTTGTGTTAATGTTTGTATTTTAATTTACTATCGGTTACTTCCCCCTACATGTTCAACAAAGGTGATTGATGGGTTGTTGCACAGGATGACTTCCAATCATAGTTGATTCATTATAGCTTCATTTTGGCTAAGGAGGACTACCTGTCATGAAAACAGACCACCATACCTGAATTACACAATATGTTCTAGTTAACTGACCTATCGTATGAGAGAAATATGGAAGTATGTCTGCCGAGATGCTATCAGTCCATATTTTTTAAACAATTTAATTTATAAACATTAAATCCTATTGTTATTTTTAAAATTCTCTCTGTATCTCACTTAAAACACAATAAGAAATAGATCTAAATCTAACAGGCTAGGCTAGAATGAATCCAAGGTCAATGATTGGTTCTGGGTTTTCTGTAGGTGTTGATAAACGGTCCTCGGGTATATCACAATTGAATGGGGGCTGAGATAATGGGGTGGGGAGGATTCCTTCTTTGTTCTAGTTGTGTTGGTAAATACAGAACCGGTGTCCGGTCCAGGGGTGACCGGAACGTGGTTAGGTGGACCCGTGCTGGTTACTGTGAGATCTAAAAATGTCTACCAAGCTTTAGGCTCCTTTGTGATGCCAAAGGAACCTTTCGTAGTCGGGATGAGGTATTGGTACTGGGGTCGCTTTTGTTGAGGTTTTTTTAATGGTATAGGGAGGTAAAAAAATGTAGAAAAGGGGTTAGTTAGGGGAAAGATAAGCAATGGATGATAAAATGATGATAAATGAATAAACGCAGGAACGTATGATGTTTCTTACTTGATGCTGTTCTTGAATCTATGTGTGAGGATGGAGGTGCTGCATGGGGGTTTTGAAGGCTACAGTGATCACAACTGAGAAAATATTTTGCATGGGCTTACATGACACTCCTCTTTGCTTGGATAGATCAGATCATGCTGGGATGGCTGTGCAGGAGAAGATGCTCATCTTCTCCTTGCCTTGCATTTCAATGTTTTCATTGGAATTTACGAGAGGAAGATGCAGTATCTCTCTGAGATGTGTTCTTGCTCATTCCACTTTCTCTAATGTTTTCGCAACCTTGAGAATAGGTATTTAAGGGTGTTAAAAAGGGGTAATCGCGGGGGAGAGGAAAATAAGAATGAGAGGTGTGGTAGATAGAAGGGGGGGGTAGAAAGGGGAAGAAACGTAGGGTGGATATACAGTGGAAAGAGTACGGAGGATGAGTGAGGGGTGTGGTCGGTGGGGGACTGGCGGCATCCCTTTAACCACGTGCAGTGGGGCGTAACCAACGACGGTTTAGGGGTAACTGATGTCGGTCAGAGGGTAGGATTTCCTAGTTACTAAACTAGGAGATCCTCCCTGATTTCCTTGGATCGCGTGTCATTATCACAGGATTAGATCCTTAGAGCCTCGTTGAACATGTGGCAATGGTGTTAAAAAAGTGAATGTGCATTGAATTTTTGGGTTTGGGTAGTTTTAGTTGAGTTATGACAACTTGGCTAGATAGGTATTGAGTTGAAGTTTGGAGGCGAAAAGGGTCAGGGAGGTGGAGT
This sequence comes from Taxus chinensis, assembly GCA_019776745.2. NCBI lineage: Eukaryota > Viridiplantae > Streptophyta > Pinopsida > Cupressales > Taxaceae > Taxus > Taxus chinensis. Next base: position 283,424,293 of record CM034151.1, on the reverse strand, counting down.
GTGGATATTAATTAAATAAAATATTCAATAATAATATAGGTGAGATATGCAGCATTAATTTAAGTTAATTATATAGTGGGGTGAAGGGGGTCATGGCTAGGTAATGTAATAAAGGGTTGCCTTATTGGTCCCGGTTTCGAACGGGGAGGTGTAACAGGATGGGAGTGTCTAAAGTTCGGTTAGTTCTGTTCTTTTCTTTCCTTGATCTATAGTTTACTTGACTAGATCTTTGATGTCTAGTTCTCTCCTAACCTATGGGCTTAACTAGTTCTTGATGACTCGTTTATTTCCTTTATTTATGTCTTTATTATGCTTTTGATTGGTGGGGAGTAGATTGTTATTCTTTCCTATATACAGCAAGGCCCATTCTCATTGTATTTCATTGAGTTCCATAATAATATATGATATTGTTGTTCATTTGTTTGCAAAGGTTTATGTAAAGTTATTCTGGTGAATTACATTCATCTTATGGATCATGGTGTTTGATTAGAATTTTTGGTCTTGGCTTGGTACGATATGGTTATCGTTCTTTTTATGGTATCAGAGCAGGAGATTGTTGTTGACATCCATCTGTAAGTTTCATTTTACAAGAATTTTTTATATATTCATATATTCAAGATTTGTCTGTATTTTGTTACTGGGTGTGTTTTTATGCAAAACAGAGGCCACCATTGGATCTGAAAGGTGTGAAAACCCTAAGATCGACTGTAAACTAGGCCATTTCTAGAGGTAGTCATTTTTTTGTGGTTACAGAGAAACGCACTGGTTTGCCTCAAGGATTCGTGCCAGGTAGGAAAGAAACGGAGGAAATCAATTTTTGGGTTTTTTGGATTTTCTGATATCTACACCAGTTTTTTTCTGGTGTGGTGCAACATTTTCGGGTTGCGTACAAAAGGATTTCGGATCTTTCCTCTTTTAGCAGGGTACAACGATGACCATACACGGATTATGCCATTTCGAGTAATTTTGTATCCTACTATTTTCGGCAACGCAGGTCACTATCCACAGTCTAGAAATAATAATTGTTTACCAAAAGAAGTAGTTGGATGTGACTTTCTCAAAAACAAGTGACACACCCCAGAATAGTAAGTTGCACACGCCCATTGAAATCTTTAGCCCTTGGTCATATTGTATGGTCATATGAGGGCTTAAATCTTGTGATTCCTATTAGTAGGTGCTTAACTCCAGTCCCCTTTCATTTTATTTGTGTGGTGAAGGCACGAGCATTTTATTTTGTTTTAGTGGCAACTAAAATAAATAGTAGAGCATAATATTGAAAAGCTTGTAACTTTTGATTGGTAACTCAGTTTTGAGTGTCGTTTTTTGTAAAAGTGCTTATTTTTTTATGCTCTTTCCATTGGAAATATTTATTTTGAGAATCACACTATAATTATAAAGTTCCATACTATAACACACACTCATTATAAAGTACCAAAATATGGGGGGTCTTGTTGCATTGCTTGGGGGTCTTGTTGTATTGCTTGGTTCTTGCATTTATTTTGTTCTATCCAAGTTGAGAGGTCCATTCCAAATCTTTACTTCTACCTTTTTCTCTAGCATGGATGCATTATGTGACACATTCCAAATGCTTACCTTAGAAATATTTTGTGAAATAATTACTAGGGAAGAATCCAAAATGTCTAAGTTTGAGTCTTCCACCTCTCACAAGGCATTAATAACATCTAATCCTACGGGAAATGGAAAACCAAAAGGTAAATCCAAGTTCATTCCTTCTCCATCTAAAAATGCTCATAAACCCAAAGAAAACAACTCTAAACCCAAAGAGTATTCTAAATCCAAGAATAAGTCTAGTGTTTCATGTTATTTTTTTGGGCAAGCGAATGAAAGCCTTAGAGGATGCAGTTATGAAACAAAAAATATCAATCTCCACTTCACATCCTTTTAATGATCATGACAAAGCATGTAATATTTTTGGGATATCTCAGTCAACTCACGCTGAGAGTTGGGTTATAGATTCTGGTGCTTCTCATCACATGAATTCTTCCAAGGAGTCTCTTGTATCTCTAAGTTTGATTGCTACTTCCAAAATTGAGGTTGGATATTATTTCTTTATTTTTATTGAAGGAAAACGGTGACATACACCTTGATAATGGAAGTATACAAGATGTATTGTATGTTCCTAACATCACTACAAATTGTCTTTTTGTATGTAAAGTTTTTCATTCTAGTCAAGGAAAAACAATGAATTTACACCATAAGGGGAAGAAGTATGAACCTTTTTGGATCCTCATTCACTTGTTTCTCAAGGTATTGTTGATCACAATTATAGAATATATCATTTTAAAGGTTTTGATGACACTTTCTCCATAGGTACAAGCTTGGTTTCTAATGTAGATTCATAGAGTAAGCTTTGACATGAGAGATTTGGACATCTCAATTACAGATATTTGAAGGAGTTGACAACTCATGGTATGGTTGATGGTATTCCCAAAGTTTCTTGTCTTGAGGGAGTCTTTCCTAGCTATGAATTAGGGAAAAACATCAAGATACATTCCCTAATAATTTTGCCAAGAGAGCTTCTTCACCACTTGAGCTTGTGCATAATGACTTTATGGTTTTTCCTACCCCCTCTTTCAACGAATCTAAGTATGTTCTTACCTTTATTAATAATTTATCAAGGTGTACTTGGGTTTATTTTCTCAAGTAAAAAGTGATGTTTTTTCACACTTCAAATTATTTAAGGATTTGGTTGAGAGATAATCTTCTAGTTGCATAAAGAACCTTCACACTGATAATGGGGGAGTACTTTAGCAAAGAATTTTTTGATTTTTGGGTAGCTTATGACATTATTCACCAACATTTTGTTCCTCATACTCCACAATAGAATAGATTAAATAAAATAAAGAACCAAACTTTGAAAGGAATGGCTAACTGCATGATGCATTCTAGAGATTTAGCTCCTATATAGGACAAAAACATTTAATTATGCTAACTACATTCAAAACCACACTCTACACAAAGCACTTGAGCATTTGACTCCAGAGGAATCTTGGTCCAAAAATAAGTCTGATGTCTTATTTTTCAAGTCTTTGGGAGCCATGCTTGGGCCTTTGTGCTAAAGAAGAAAATGAAATCCTTGGATAAGAAGAGAATACCCTTGATCTTTGTAGGGTATTGTGAGGAGATGAGAGATTATCAAATTTTAGATCCTGATACTCATGATGTTATTTTTTGAACACATGTTTAGTTTGATGAGTACTTATCTCCTCATGATTCTTCTTGTTCTTCCATGCCTACTTATTATTTATCTCATCTTGAGGATCCCTTATTTGAGGAGGTTATGTATTCTGACAAGGATCCTATTCCCAATGATGTTTGTACTAAATTTTATAAGACATCACCTTTCATATAAGATCTTCCACCCACTAAGCATTATCGTGCACATTGTACAGGTTTTGAACTTTTGTGTTAGGTAATTTTTGAGGATCCACATTCTTTTTCAAACACTCATGGGATACATGATTGGGATGATGCGATGGTAGATGAGTATTCTTATTTAATGAAGAATAATACTTGGGATTTGGTATCTCTTCCTAAAGGAATAAATATTGTTAGGTGTAAGTGGGTATACCAAACCAAATACACAGTTGATGGGTCCATTGATAAGTATAAGGCTCATTTTGTTGCCAAGGGTTTTTCACAAGTTGAAGGTATTGATTACTTTGATAAATTTGCACATGTTGCCAAGATGGATTCAATATGCCTTGTACTTGCTATTGTTGCATCACAAGGGTGTCCTGTATACCAGATGGATGTGAAGAGTGCATTCTTACATAGAGATTTACAAGAGGAAATATACATGGATCGTCCTGTTGGATCTATTCACGACTCTTATCTTGTTTGTAGACTCTGAAGGTCTCTCTACGGTCTTAAATAGGCCCCTTGGGATTGGTATGCGAAGATGGATAATTTTATTCTATCTACTGATTTTTTTTGCTTCCACTCTAATCCTACAATATATCTACATCATGTTAATGAGGATAGTGTTATACTTATCTTGTATGTTGATGATCTGCTACTTACTGGAAGATCTTATTCCCAGATTTATACTATTCAAAGGGCTATTTCCACATAGTTTGACATGAAATATCTCAGGTTATTGCATTATTTACTTGGTCAAGGATTCATTTGATTCATAAAAATTACACCCATGATCTTCTTAAACATTTTGATATGGATGATTACAATCCAAGTCCATCTCCTTTCTAGTCTAATGTTATTGTTACTTCCACATGTACCACTTTACTTCGTGATCCTACATTGTATAGGCAGTTTGTTGGAAGTCTCATGTACTTGAATGATACTCTCCATGATATTTAATTTGCAGTAGGGCTTGTATCTCAGTTTTCACATAATCTATATAGCAGTCACTGAAAGGTTGTTAAAAGGATTTTGTGCTATTTATAGGGAACTTCCCACTTTGGACTACACTACACTAGGGGTTCTACTTAGTTTGTTTGATATACGGATTCATATTTCATAGGTTCTATTGATGATAGGAGTTCCACTTCTAGTTACCTTTTTATATTGGTTATTCTCCATTTGATTCAACATACAAAAAGTAACAAACTATTACAATTTAATCTTCAGAGGAAGAGTACATGGCAACAATTACAATGAGTCAGAAGATTCTTTGGCTTTGACATTTATTGACAGATTTTGGATTCCCACAGGATTTAATGACTGTACTTTGGTGTGACAACTAAAGTGTAATTCACATTTGTCGCAACCCTATAGAGCACCAACAAACCAAACATATTGAGATTCACATATACTTCATTCGTCAACACATTCAAGACTTAGTTATTTTCTTGGAGTGCATTCTAACTCAGAAGTAGGTTTTTGACATCTTTACGAAGTCTTTCACATCACTTCACTACCTTGAATTACATGGCATGCTTGGGGTTTCAAAATTTGTTCTTTGGAGGTGTTCGTGTGATCTAATATAAATAGAATTAAATCTAAATTTTAGAGTTAGAGTACTATAATGAATGATATACAAGTAATATAATACAATAAATAGGAAATCAATAAACAAAAAATAATATGAAACCCTAAGCAAGTGAGAAGGATAAGGTGACTTAGGTGATTGCACACAACCTAAAGGTGATCTGGTATGGGAAACTATTAGAATATATTGATAACAACACCATTAAGGTTCACTGGGAGTTTTAGATCTCTAAATAATGCAGGACAAAAGTGGCCATGGGAGGACAGGAGCGCCCAAGAGCTAGTGTCCATTTTTGGCGGTAGCATATGTGTGAATGCTCATGATATTTTCTTTTCAGGGTTGAAGAAGCTTCATTGTTGATATTTGTATTTCACTATTGTTTTTCTTCGATAACACTAGTTGTACTTGTAACCTACAAAATAGATACCTAGCTGCACATACCCACAAACCACATCAAACCTAATAAATAAGATACAAAATGGGGATTCAGACTAACCCTAGAGGTCACCCGAAGAGTGAACTTAGTACCAAGCGCTGCACTACATTTCAGAATCATTTCAGAATCCATGTAGTTATGTGTGAATGTGGGTGTAATGATTCCCTAAGATGCCCTTGTGCAAGTTACACAATAATAATGGGCTAGATCTAGAATATAACAAATGTATAAAATCTGTGAGATGAAATAGAATGAACTTATCTTCCTATATTGTGTATGTAAAATGATACAACCCTTGTCCCTCAAGTGAATGTGCTAGATGGATGCTTTATAATACTCTTGTGCCTTTGGATGCAAGCGTAGGTGATAATAGATGATGCTTAGTACTTGGCCCCTTATTTGAGAGATGTAACAATGTATATATGACTCCCTTGTTTGAATTTCGTAATTGAAAACAAGAAGGATGACCCAAAAGTGTAAAATATGCCCGAGAAGTAACAAGACCCAAAAGAGTGAAAAGGGGCTAGAGAGGGTCAGGAGCACCCATAAGGGACATGAGCAGCTGGGTGCTTCTATCCTAAATGGGTGCTAATGTGCGAGGTTATAAAAGATAAATCAGTCAACTACCGACATGGTTGCAGGGTGTGTAAGGTCAATAAAAGTATAAGAGACAAATCAAAAGGCCCAAAAACATTTTCAATTACTAGTTTTCTTGCTTAGGAATCATGTATATATTAGTATGCTCTAGGACCTTGAAATGTATCCAAGTGCATAGATTATTTGTCTACATCTGGCCCCACTTTATGCTATAGAATACTTGATAAAATAAAGTAGATAGAAGATGTGTACCTTATAATATTTTAGAGAGTATAGGTGATAACGTGCTTAATGGAAAAGTGAAGCATCAAGTGATGATAATATGGAGCATGGAGACTAGTAAGGGGAGATAGACCCTAGGTGTGAAGCGAATGCACAGTGGTGTGATATGGGAGCTTGTACATGTTGTTGTGAGCTTGTCATTGTTGATGTGTGTTGCCTCTTGTTGCATGTAAGGATGGAATTATAAAAGAAAACCGAGAAAGTAGTCAAAGTCATGGATATGAAAAATCAAAGTAATATGTATGTGTAAGTAAGTAAAGAGTGTATAAAGGAAAGTGTGCGCATGATGTTTAAGAGAGTATGAGATAGAGAATTGTCATGTTTGCTGGATTTGAATGATGATGGTGAGGTTTCTAGGTGATCTTATGCTGAGACGAGTTTTTTAGCTAATCTCATGCTAAGAACAAGTTTTTTGGGCTAATCTCATGCTAAGAACAAGTTTTTTGGGTGATATCATGCTAAGAGTGAGTTTTTTGGGCGATCTCACGCCAAGAGTGAGTTTTTTAGGAAATCTCATGCCAAGAGAAGAGTATTGGAGAGAGAGGTCTAGATTTTCTCTCCTTCCATAACGCTTCCCGAATAAGCATCATTCTAGATGATACGTCTCTGATTTTTTCTTGTTGTTCCTTTTGTTTTGTTTGTTGCGATTGTCCTGATTGTAACTGGTTGTAGATGAAAGAGTGCATTATGTAATTGGAGGCAAGTGCTCGCTACTAGAGAACTATGCTATAGACTACTAGAGATTGTGCTGAACTTAGAAATTGACTAATTCTACCCCCAAGACATTAGTTCCTAGTGGGGGATACAAGAATCCCACCGCTATTGTCTAGTGCTGGGATCTAGTGTCTGCTCTTTGTGTGAGGTCCCAATATGATTCTAGACCATTCTGTGACTATATGCCTATGCTAATTTTGTATTGTGCTGATATGTTTTGCAACTCTAAGCTATTGTAGGGGTGATTTGTTCATCTTATAGATACCCCCTCATTTGGGGTGCATGCAACAACTGTAGGAGAATTTGGTCCAAAGGAGAGGACCTGATAATGATATGCATATTTGAAGTGGGTACCTACAGGGGTATGGGATGTGCATGGTAGAAACCAAGGAACATGCAAAAGAGATAGGCTAGTAAACAAGTGTTAGTTATAACAATAGCTACCATGCAATGGAATACAATGTCACAAGAAAGTAGGAAGACAAGATGGACCGTGAAAAGTGGGTTTCATGCATGGGACATCACTCACAATGTCACAAGACAATTATGGCCGAAGAGGCCAAAATCATATAATGTTGTATCAAGACATATGACATAGCCTGATGTAGACACCCCAATTTCACATCTATCCTAAATCAATTAATTCCCCTTCCTCATTTCCCACAAAAATACACTTCGAATTAATCAAATATAATTTGATTAATTATCCATTTTAAAATCCAAAAAAAAAACCCAATCCTCACCACATGTCATTATTCTCCATGTTTTTCTACTATTAAATTAAAAATTCAAATTCAAATCCTCACCCACCCTTCGTGGTCCCCACTCACCTAAAATCCTCCACTTATGAATTAAAAATATAATTCAAATCCTCACCCATTCTTCGTGGCCCCCACTCACCTAATCTTGTCCACATTTTCAAACCACTCATCTAATCTTGCCCACATTTTCAAACCACTCACCTAATCTTACCCACATTTTCAAACCACCCACTTAATCTTGCCCACATTTTCAAACCATGATTACTTAAATTAATCTAAGTTAATCACTCCTCCAAGCTATAAATACAACCTAACCCCCCACCTTCTAAACACATGGAGAATAAGCTTGCATGCCATATCTAAGTTCTTGCATCATTTGAGCAAAGAACATCCTTTTGCCTCGTCCTAATGCCAAAATAGCCTCATAATCCTTTTTCCCATCTAGTGCAAAGTAAGAGGATCGTTGTTGCAGGAAGGTCTTGCTCCGTCTTGAAGAAAAGCACCTACATATCACAAAATCAGGGCTTAATCCAAGTTTCCTAGCCCATTCTGAGGTTTGCTACGGAACGCGAAGGAGGAGGTATGATTATTGGTATTTTACTTCCTTGTTAGTAGTGTATTTTTCATAGCTTACAGGTTTCAAACATCTTTACAAAGCCTTTTGCATCACCTCACTACCTTGAGTTGCGTCGAATGCTTGGGGTTTCAAAAAAATTTCTTGAGGGGTGTTTGTGAGAACATATTCCTTCTTCTTCTTCTTTCTCTTTCCTTATAGCAAGATTATTTCCTTCTTTGGGTTCAAGATTTCTTCATGGATATATTGTACATGAGTACCTCATTAGACCTAGTTGTCGAGACTCATACTTTTGACATGCCACTTCTATTTTGGCCCCTAGCTTCACTTGAGGGGGGATGTTAGAGTGGGTATTTACCTTAGCTCATGTTCACCTAGGTACTTTATTTACCTTTATTGTATTCATCCTCACCCACTTATGTGTGTGGATGTTTCTTTTTATTTATTTAGATATTAGGGGGATATTATCTAGTTGTTAGGCATAGTTCTTTCCTTGATCTATGGTATTGACTAGATCCTTAATGTCTAGTTATCTCCTAAATCTATGGTCTTAACTAGTTCTTTGATGACTAGTTATTTTCTTGATTTATGGCTTTATCTACGAACTTGACTGGTTATTAGATTTTTATTCCTTTCCTATATAAGTAAGGCCCATTCTCATTTTATTTCATTGAGTTCCATAATAATATATGATATTGTTGTTCATTTGTTTGCAAAGGTTTATGTAAAGTTATTCTGGTGAATTACTTCATCTTATGGATTGTGGTGTTTGATTAGCATCTATGTTCTTGGCTTGGTACGATCTGGTTATCGTTCCTTTTAATACATGTGCCACCTTAGGCTGGTGGCCATTGGAGAAATGTGATTATGGAACTTGCAATTGACGAATTACTTCTTAGCCTAATTTAGTGAGCCTCTTTGACAGTTTTCCTAAATATAAAATTAGAAAACTTGTTGTCTCATTTTATATTGCATATGTGATGGAAGGAGCTTTGTCGGAAGTGATATGAATGGAATGGAGTTCAAAAATTGTTTGTATATTCCATATAGTTTTTTCAAGGTGTTATTTCCAGTAATTTCACATGAGGGAGTATTATAAATAGTGATATATAGGAATTGATATTACGAGGAAGATGTGTTAACAAGCTCTGACAACCAGCAACAACAAGATGGGATTGGTGGTATGTAAGGCATCAGTTTCCAATAAGAAGTGTTCCGTAAAGTATTCATCACTATAGAGGCATAAGGTATGTGTTGGCTTGAGCACACCTCATTTGGGCCAAATGGTGTTTAAACAGGCAGATATAGTATTGCATGAATATTAACTTGTTTTTTTTGTTTTGACACATTCTATGACCCTAAGGGTAGAGGGTTGTTAGTAGTATGAAGAAGCGTAACTTGGGTCATCAGGATTTTTTTGGCATGAAGCTGAGAATTATGATTAATTGTGAATCAAAATGTTTATGTACATCAACTTTATGGAACCTTAAAAATAATGAATTTATATATATATATATATATATATAATGTATGGGGTGTTGCAAGTGCTCCTCTCTCAGATACTTCAACCAAATTTGGTGGATTTCCATCATCATTATGGTTATGTCATTTACGTATTCCTCCATCAGACTCTATCTTATCCTTCCTAACGTAGTAGGTAATAATACTATTTGTTTTTTATTATATATTCCATTCAATATTTGGATTGATACAAACAATAAGTAAGTAATATGGTTGTTACAGAACTGGGACATTTAAGGGGGATTCTAACATGTGTGAGCATCGGTTCAGTGACTGAAGCACACCTTCCAAGCGCTTGGGAACATTGTGTTCACCTATTCCTATTCTATGATTCTCATTGAAATTTAGGTGTGGGAACATTGCGTTGTAGCTAGTATTAAGGGGGGAATGAAATGATAATGTTTAATGCACTTTGTAGGACATGATAAAGTCCCATCCAGCGAAGAACAAAATGATGAAGCAGGAAACACTATTGGGTGTGGAAATAATGAATGTGTTCTATAGTTGTTAATAGATGTAGAACACAAACTTAACAGTTGATAGTAAAAAAACTCGCAAGGTAATATGTCATGAGTTGGTTATCACAATCCATCTCAGAAATATTAACAAGATGCCATGTTCTTCTATTTATCAAAATCCAACTCAACACAATATGGTCCATCAATTGCTCCCAAAAGTTACCATCCTTCCCTACTTTTTCCACTAACATTTTCATTGGTATTCCACCTTCATTTTTGTACTTCTCTTCTTCAACATTAACCATGTTGACCTTGAAAGAGAATTCAAAAAACCAACCGAGAAATGTGTCTTCATAGGGGATACCCTAAAAAACTTTCAAAAGAATGGGTAAATTCTTGAATTGCACATCCACAACCCACTAAAAATCAGAGGAGGTGGGAACACCATTATTAACATGATGCAGCATTTTCCTCTCATTGCAGTAGTTGGAATCCTTCGACTTAGAAAAATCATCATAAGCAATGGATGGAATGCATCTTGCATAAAAATTTATAAAGCTACCCAATGAAGAAGAGATGGTTTTCATAGTGTCTATATCCATGGTGAAAGGCCAAAGAGATTAGCATACCTCTTCCCACATATTCTCCTATTTCCCACCTGCATCTCAGCAACCCAAATTTTTTCCAACAAGGTAAACGTCATGGATAGTGCATTGTTTAGATCAAACAACTAATTTCTTCAAAATATCATCTCGAGTGTTGAAGATTGTTTTATTTTAAGGATTTATTTTCCTTTCGAATTCATCCAACTGGTTAAGGTAAAAAAATGTAGAAGGAAGTTGTAGTTGGTTGAAGTAGTGATGTGGAAGGTCCCTTAAGAGGTCCAAATATATAAATAAAAAATTACAGTAGTGGCATGATGACAAGCAGATGAAGCAGCACACCATCATCATCGAGATCAAGTGCATGGTAGAAACACACCTTCGGTGTAATTATAGAAAGTAGAAAACAAAAGCAATAGGATTTTTTCTGATTATTCTATTGTAAATAAATTATTTGTAGAATTAATATACAAAATTTGATCGTTAAGACAAAAATTGGCTGAAGTTTTTTTATTTTATGTATTGTATCTATTGTAACTTTAAATAAATCTCAAGTTGATGAATGTACCCCAAGTTCCACATTGTAGCAAATAATGTGTTTATAGACTGTTCTAGCATAAACAGTGGAGCACATTTGGAGACATTTATTGTAAGCATGTTTGAGGTGTACATGAGAAAGATTACCAATCATTAAGATGAAGAAAAAATTTCCCTAGTTCAATCAAATTAGTTCATATGGTCTTTGATTGCAGAAGTAAAAAGGGAATACAAAAATTATATCTTGACATTTAGAAGTTTCTTTTTAGCACAGTAGTAAATGCCTAGAGACTACTAACCTGATCAATTTTATGTATGAATATTTGAATATGTGTATTTTTTATTTGTAGTTTGTTTTCATTGTGGAAATAGCCTAGCGACCACTAGGTATGTAATAAAATGGATTAGTTTTCCCCATATTTTGATTGTAGTTTTTTAGCTATATGGATAATATCCTAGCGACTTCTAATCTTGTTATAATCATATTGTGTCTAATAGCTTAGTGATTACTATTTTTTGTAGTTTTGTATATGAATACATATATGTTTAGTTTTTATTTGTAGCTTGTGATTCACATATTAGGTTTACAGCTTGTTATTCTTGTATTCATATCCTAACAACATTTAGGGTTGTTATAAACATATCTTGCACAATAAATTAGTTAGTGTTCACCATATTATGTATGGAGGTTGTGCTCATATAAACTTTGCAAAGCTAATTAAAATAGACTAACACCTAGTAGTCTAAATAGCTAAGCTAAAATCTACCATAAAACCATCATGATCATAGCTTATTGGAATGCTAAAATGAAATTAACATGAAATCAATCATCTAACTACAAACATTCCTACTAAGTATGTATGATTGCCTTTAAAACATGAACCTATGAAGATCACAAGCAATCAAATTTGTGTTGTTGCTTCAAGATGATGAAAGGATCTCACTAAAATGGCTACAAGGCCATGTTTAGATCTTCCTTTACTAATCAAGCATGAAGAATGGATGCAAGAGATGATCAAGTTATTCCAAATCAATGGAGAAGGCTCTTAAATCATATGTCTTATATGAAATACTATTCAAAGTATGGTGTAAGGTGTGAAGGAAGGAGCTTGGTCCTTTATATAGATTTCTATTTGGGGAAAGCTTGAATCCCAATGAATGTGGGATAAAGGATAAAGTAGATTTAGACTTGTTAAGCATGCTTAGAAGAATTAACAAGTGATTAGCAACTCATGGGAGTTGGAGGGTGCTTTAATTAATCAACTAGGATTAATTAATAGGCTAGAATAAGCTTTTTAGGCTATTTGGAGGTGATTTAGGAGGAATTTGATATGATTTGAAGCATTTGAAAGTGGGATTTAGCCAATAAAAGGGTTTATTGATTAAATGCATTGTTAAAAAGGCTTAATTAACTAATAATAGTTAATTAATTGATTTGAAGAGGATTATAACTAACAAAGTGTCGTTAATTGGCATCTAGAATGTGATAAAGGCTAGTTAATTAACGAAGTGTCGTTAATTGACCAAAATAGAGGGAAACATTAGTTAATTAGTGGAAATCACTAATTATAATGGAAATGATGAGATAGAGGATAGTTAGTACCACTTTAGCATTAAAACTGTGGAAGTGGATTTTAGGTGTCTACATTTGCCCCTCTTTGAGGTGGCGTAAGCGACGCCACTTCAAAGATAGTAGACAATTATAGCAAAGTAAATTTTGAAGAAAAATTAGTAGAATGAAGGATGCCCCCTCGAGTGTCGATGGGGTGATAGAAGAAGTCAATCGACGATCGAAAATATGAAGGAAACAGATAGAAGAATCAAGATGGAAGAAAAAAATGATCCCTATTAGTAATGAGAATTGATAGTGATGAAAATGGGAATATGGAAATAGATTTTGCATCCAGATCATTCAATAAACAACTTTGTTTCATCACTTTGCTTAAATGATCAACATCATCGACCCTTATTAAAATGTACACATACAACAAACTTGTAAAATAACATGAAAAGCTATAATACTAACATTTTTTCATTAGTAAAAATGCTTAACTCCATGCGACATGCATAATGTAACATACATAATGTAATGCAATACAAGAAAGTAAACAAGCTAACCTGATAGGGAAACCATTCTAAACACACATACTCAAACAAACAACGTTCAAGATAGTTGCACCAATGTTTTTGTTATCAAGCTTCAGTTCCCAAATGTTTGTGTTTAATGAAAAGGGTTAAAAATGGTGCCCCAAGAAATGATACATGTGAGGGGAATAATGGAGGACATAGTAGTCCTATGAAAAATCATTCATGTGCTATGAAACAATATCAGGAAACTCGTTGTGCCAAGATAGTACAGACATAGCAAGCAAACCAGCTTTGTAAATGGGGATAGATCAAAATGATCCGTGAGTCATTGTGATAAGAACAAGTGAGGACCAAAGAAATATGTTTTGTAGGAAAAATTTCGATGTTCAAGGACAATGTGTCTGATACAAGATTCAGCTACATGCATGCTTTTTATCTATTTTTGAAAAAAAAAATTGAATTTTACAATTTTTTGGATTTCTGTGAATTTTTGCCAATGTTTTGGATTTTTTTTTTAAATATTTTACCATTTTTTTTTTAAATTTTGAATTTTGAAGAAGAAATGATTGATAAGAATGAAAATATCATGGGACATTACCACATAACATGTTGGAAAGTAAAAATATGCCCCAGGTAGCAAAAAGGGTCACCGAGAAGCAAAAACATGCCCTAGCATAGCAAAAATGGTGAAAAATGATTATTTATTAAAAATAATCATCGCGATGAGTGATAGAAGAATTTGGAAGAACTGCGATGATTACCTATCCCATTGGGAGCGTGGAAAATGACGTGGGGGGTCAAAAATGGCTATAAATACCAAGCCACGAGGGGTAAAAAACATCATAGCTAGTTATTTGTTATTTACCCCTATTAAGTTTTGTGAGAGATTTTATCTAACCTTGGAGAGAAATGGTGTGGATTCATAACCACAAACTCCACGCAGACTGATTCTGAGAGTTTGGGAGACCTGCAATGGACCCTGCATCAGTAAGCACACAAAAAAATTATTTTCTAACATTTATTTAGCTAGGGAAAATTAGTGGGCTTGCAGTAGCACAAGCCCTTGGGCGTGTAGGTGTGACATCTCACGCTGGTGCTAAAGGGTTGTGTGTAAGCGCTAAGGGGGGGCACAGGGGCAACACTATATTTAGGGTTTTCTAGATGCGTGTAGGCATGAAAGTAGATAAGTATGTGTGAAAACAGGTGCGCATGTGTGCAATCGCGTATACATAAAAATGAGCACGTGTAGGTGCTAGAAGGCATGCACGCTAGTGTGAAGCTTGTGCAAGTGCCAAAAGGACACATGCTAGTGCAAGAAGGCTTGTGTACTAGTGTGATGTTTTATGCCTTGGGCCATTTTTAGAAGAAAATCCTAAATTTTTTGACCTTAGTGAAAAATTTAGGAATGAATAGAAGAGTGTAGAAGCAAGTAGAACACCTTAGGAAGATACTTTTAGAAGAAATGATTTTAATGAAGTGTTGTGCAATATTGTAGGTGAAGATTGCAAAAGGATGGATGCACACGTGCAGAGCAGCATGGGTAACTCAGAATGTTCGAGTAGACTTTTAGACGACAGGACCATCAAGGACTAATTATTGTTTTAGAGGCTACAGGCCTTAGCTATGTAGCTCATATGCCCCAAATTAGACTAGATCACGCCCTGCTCACTACCTTAGCAGAGAGATGGCGTAACGAGAGCCAATGCTTCATACTACTTATTGGTGAGATATCTGTGACACTAGAGGATGTTTTTTGCATTCTCCAAGTATCGATTCGAGGTGACTTGATAGACTATGATGGAGATTGAGGTCGGATCTGTTCCTACCAAGTTATGATATGTTCTTATGGTGATACCTACCTCGAGAGGGGATGATGGTAGAACTTTATACACTCTTTGATTATTGATAATTATCTCGCATACCAGTGTATTTGATGGCTCTTGTCAGTAGAATCCTCCTTCCTAACAAGAAGGACACACACTTTCCCCTAGGATTGACTGGAGTAATATATAGGCTCATGGATGGTGAAAATATTTACTAGGGCCAGTGTATATTGACTAATTTATGTTGGGATATTCATTTGATAGCATACCAAGGTCATAAGAACCTCAGATCAGGGACTCTACTATAAATATGGGCATGGGACCACATAGTTATAGGTCACATGCATGGAGTACTTCAAGATAGGGAGGCAGGTGATCCCTTTTGCTATGGATGTAAGCCACTGGGTGAGGAGGTGAGCTCATGCATGAGCTATAATACCTACTATAGGCATGCTTTTGGTGATTTATAGTTACAGATGATCACATGGCGGCCCTATAGGTTATATCGGTGATGGGATGATAGCCTACAACTAGGTATTACCAAGATAGATCAGTTTATCATTGGAATAAGGGGATACATCTGATAGTACTACCAAGTAGACTAGGTTCAGAGATAGTTTATCCATGTTCAAGGGTCCCAGGTGACAAGATGTGGTACATGAGTAGGACACACGAGACTTTTGACATGGGACCATGGATTGGGCAGCGTCACGCTCTTGATAGATTTACTTATAGCTAATTATGAAGCATATTATGCTACATTTTTTCCCCAGCATTTAACTATTCCAGAGGTTTTTATACATGCAGGGATAGCCATAGTGGCACAAGGTTTACAGGGTTGGGATCTCATAGCTAGAGCTAGATTAGGCTAGCAGGAGGCTAAGGCTGGATTATAGGGATAGGTTCCACATATTCCATAAGTTCAGGTGCTCACATAGCCACAAGGATAGGTTCCACAGGTGCCCTTACAATAGGTCATCCCATAGGTGCACATCCAAATTCTGATGGTACCAAGGTCACCTCCACATATATTGAGTCCACCACATAGCCCACCAAGGGATGGATGGGATGGGGGATATGGAGATGGTGGGGATAGTGTAGATGGTTGGGATGGATGGGGATCACCACCACATAGTCCAGTGGGTGGGGGATGGAGGGAAGATGACAGGTTACTACTAGGATCACTGTTGAGATAGGCTATGTAGAGTTCAAGTGATCTAGCTGCCTTGAGGCAGCAGTAACAGCAGGCAACATCACCATGGGATTAGGTGACTGCTGAGAGGGATTAGATTACTACACAGAGATATCGTTTGGTTACTGAGAGGACACAACTTCAAGCAGATGTAGCCAAATTGACAGGAGAGCATGATGTTCTACATCATGCAGCCACAACATCAAGTGCCCAGGACATAGTGTTTGATTTTTCCACAGCTAGTGGGGAGGTTGCTTATTATAGGGATTTGTATTATGGGGCCATTCCAGAGGGATAGAGGGCCATAGATTTTATTCAACTAGCAAGAAGTTGCTCCAGGTCTAGATCATATAAGCCATCTCCTTCAGCAAGATCAGCTAGATCCATATAGATGCCACCACCACAAGGTGCATCATAATAGAGGCCTCCATAGGCAGCCCTAGTGTAGGGGAGAGTCATGGATGACTTATTATATTGTACTGGATGTATATTTTTTATGTATGCCTCGTGATGAAGGCACATTTTTTATCCATGTATATGTATTGTTTTTTGTTATGCCTCTTGATGAAGGAACATTTTTGATCCATGCCCATGATGGTAGACATTGTATCTAATATGTATCAAGACACATTGATTGTATATGGACATTTAATTTATATAATGATGATGGAAATTATCATGATGTATGATTGTATCAGATGTTTTTTGATTTATGAGATAGCATTTGATGATATCACATTGCATTTAGATAAGATACTTTGATTAATCCATGTTTTAATGTTTGATATTGATGAGGGGGGAATAAAGATAGTCCCTCTTGCCCCGTTGATGATATTATATGATGTTATCTTAGCATACATATTTTATTTTCAATTTCATGATGATGTAGCTTAGCATTTTATTGATATATGATGTATAGATGTGATGATATATGACATGATAACAAAATGTACAAGCAAATAACAAGCACAAGTTAATCAAATCTAATCAAAACAACATAACTATGTACAAGTATGCAACATAAAATGAACTCAATGCACTTAACAACATATTAAAGTAACACTCAATCTAAGTAAGTAAATGAATCCAACCAATGAACACAACTTGAAAATGCAAACCAGCAAAACTATGTACAAACAAACAATTAAGTTGCCAAACACTAATTTATTTTTGTGGGACAATTTTGAAAAAATTTACACTATTTTTGGTGTTATCTCAAGACAATGTTCTATTATTTTTTATTTTTATATGGAGACGTATTTGAATTTTTTGATTTTTTTTCAACTAACATACTTTAATGTTTTGGAATTTTCAAAAGTTTCTATGAATGTTTTTTGTGATTTTCTAGAAGTTTTCTAAGCTGTGCAAGGAAATGAACAAACGTGGATGCCCCCAACAAGAGATGGGATGTACAAGGGCAGAATGCCATACATTATGTACAATAAGTGATAATGTAAAGTTTCCACTAGTGTGAGATGGGAATATACAAAGGAAAACTCATTGCATATAGAAGTGGGATCAGCCAGATCAAGGCCAATAAGGATAGGCTCAAAAGTATCTCAAACACAGGAAAAGACTAGCTTAGGATAAAGCCATCATAATCTTAGATATTGAGATGCTTGGGAACAATAGACCCTCCAATGGCGTCAGAAATCAGTTTTCACCAAAGGACCTATCCAAAGTGCCACAATTGTGTGGTTTTCACACTTGGACCCATTTATTTCTCTTTACTTTTTCTAATTTTTTATTTTTTTTACATTTTCTGATATTTGAGGGACCCCATACTTCAACATAGAAATTCTTGAGATGCATGGCAGTCATGGATTCTTGAAGTTCTTGACCATCAGAGTAGGCAAATGTGTATGCACCTGAACCAAATTTAGAAACCACAAAATATGGCCCCAACCAATTCGGCTCGAACTTACCTTTATTTTCACAATCCTTTGTGGTATTGAACTGATTTTATTTTAGAACAAGGTCTCCTACCTCAAATTGGTGAGGTATCACTCTTTTTTTGTAAATTTTATGCACTCAATTCTGATATAATCTAAGGTGATCAATGGGGTGAAGGAACTTCTCATCCAATAGCTCTAGCTCTGCTAGCCAAGCCAATCTATAGTTTTCCTCTTTATCCAAGTAATCTCTTAGCTCTATGTGCAAAGAGGGGAACTCGATCTCAAAGGGTAATATGGATTCTGTGTCGAATACTAGGGAATATGAAGTAGCACCAGTAGGGGTGTGGATGGATGTTCTATAATCCCAGAGGATGGGGTCATTCTACAAATTCCAATTATGTCTCGTTCTATTCACCATCTTCTCCATAATACGAATAAGGATTTTATTTGAGGCTTCAAACTGCCCATTACCATGAGGGTAATAATGGGTTGAATAATTGATTTTGATTTGAAATCATTGACACAACACCTTTATGGTTTTGTTCTTTAATGATTTACCATTATCAGCTACAATGGTAGAGGGGATGTCGTATTGGAAAATAATATGGTTAATTATAAATTTGGATATATGCTCACCCTTGACATAGGTTAGAGGAAGAACCTTTACCCACTTCGTGAAATACTCAGTGGTAATAATGATAAATATATAGCCATCAGAGGATGTAGGGTAAAGTTTAATAATGAGATCAAGTCCCCACTTTGAAAAATGACATGTTATCATAATAGGTTGTAATGACTGTGCCGACGCATGTATCAAGTTTCTATATTTCTGACATTGCAAACATTTATTTATGTACTTGCATCAATCATTCTCCATGGTAGGCCAATAATAGCCTATTCTTAGTAGCTTTTTATCCAGGACTATCCCATTTGTATGGGCCCCATAGATGCCTTCATGCACCTCCTTAACCACTAAGATGGATTCTTCTGAATTATGACAGCGCAACAAATTCTTGTCATAGCCTCTATGGTATAGAGTGCCTCCAAGTAAGGTGTAGAAGGATATATGTTGGATGAGGTTTATTTTGTCAGAATGGGAAATGTAATCCAGGAAAGGCTCCATCATGAAGGTAATTGAATATGTTATTATACCAAGGGGAAAAGAGACCAACAACTTCACATACCAAACAAGACTCCAGCATTTCATATGCTGGTATTTGTAAATATTTGATGAAGAATGGCATGTCATTGTTCCTAGGTAGGATGCGTAACATGGAACCCTACTATGGCCATAGCATCCATTGCATGATTTTTTCCTCTTGGGATATGATCAAATATAATTTTCTCAAATAACCCCTTCAGAGTGTCAACCATCTTTTGTAAGGAAGAATTTTTTCATCCTTAACTTTATACTTATCACTTGCATGTTCGATGATCAGCATAGAATCACCTATGATGTTCACTTGTCTAATGTCCCACTTGATAGCCAGTTTCATCCCTACAATAATGGATTCATATTCTACTATATTATTTATACATGGGAACCCAAGTTATAATGCTTGAGGGATCAAATCTCCTGAAGGAGTGATAAGCACCACTCCCGCCCCTGATGCATGAAATGTAAAGGAGCCATTAATGTATATCTGTCATATAATAGATTCCTCAAGGTACATTGTAGAAGCATTTAGAAGTTCCAGACTCGATAGTTCATTACTTGGAAAAGGGGCCTAAGCTAATTGATCTACCCACACCTGTCCTTTAAATGATTTCTGATGAACATACTTAATATAAAATTCATTGAGTAAGATGATCCAATTAGCCATCTTTCATGTAAGTGACTGCTTTGATAACAAGTATTTAGATGGATGCACTTTTGATATGAGCTTGGTTTCATTATTCAAAAAATAATGATGAAGTTTTTTAAAATAAAAAATGACAACCAAGCAAGCCTTCTCAATCTGCGGGTAGTTGAGCTCATAAGCAATCAACATACGACTAAGATAGTAAATAGTTTTTCCTTTTTTCTCTATATCATATTGGGCCAATAGTGCACCAATTGCAAATTAAGTAGCAAAAATGTGTGGTAGTAGTGGTTCACATTTTGTGGGCGACATTAGAACAAGTGGTTTGGATAGATATTCCTTAAGCAAATTAAACACTTGTTTTTGTTCTTGACCCCAATGAAAGTTGATGAGGGTCATCAATCCTCGCCATTAATAATGTCAATCCAGGGCTGGTGTCTGATGGTTGTATGCATTAAGAGAAGAAGATCTTGGAAAGCAACTCCTTTAAACACAAACCAAACTTGCATAAAATAAATCACACTTGCATAAATAAAGTTTGCATAAAATAAATCACACTTGCATGAAGAAAATCAAACTTGCAGGAATTTAAACACACTTGCATAAACTGAAATTGTTTGAATTGGAAATAAACATAATTAAACGAAACACCTGCAGGTTCACAACAGACAGAATTTTCACAATACAAAAATAAAAACAATACAATAAAATGAATTACAGAAAAAAGAAAAACATAAACATAAATACACAGATCCATCATCCTTGAAATGAGTGGCCAACTCATTTCTTGGAAGAGAATTTAAATCATACTTCCGATTTTAAAACTACAAAATATTTGAGAGGAAAGAACATATCTTTATTTCTTTTGAGAAATAAAATTACATATCTCAGTGTGGAAGGTTGCATTTATAATTCATGCATCCAACCAACTCCTTATTTTAGGAAATACAATCTGATCTTATCTTTATTCCAATCCTAACAACTAAGATCTTCATCTCCACAAAATAAGGAGAGAGATATATTATTGAAGTCAAATCTTATCTTGCTTATTTTAGAAAGATTTGCTCCCAAATCTTCTCCTTACTTTTTGGTAATAAGAATCATAATGATTTTATTCTTCTACATTATTGGAAGGATATTTTTCCTCAAAATATGATTTTGACCAAATACCTTTCCTAGATTTTCTATTTGACTTTGATGTTTTTGATTGTGGAACTTTTGACACTTGTCTGATACGCTTTTTCCTCGGACTGCAGTTCACTAAAAGTTATATTTCTCTTGATTGGTAAAATATGTAGCAAATTTGAATGAGGTTTTTCTTAAACACATTGCTATGAACAAAAAAATCTCTCAGATTTTTCATTTAAATTTTTTGTTTCTGTTTATGGAACTTTTAGTGTTCGTCTGATACATGTTTCCTCATACAGCAACTCACTAAAAGTTAGATCTATCTTCATTGGTAAAACTTGTAAAAAATCTAAATAATGTTTTTGTCAAACACATTCTATGAACAAAAACCTCTCTCATGTTTTCTATTTTACTTTTTCGTTTCTTTTTATGGAACTTTTAGTGCTCGCCTAATATACTATTCCTCGGACTGCAACTTGCTAAAAGTTAGATCTCTCTTCATTGGTAAAACCTGTAGAAAATATGAATGAGGTTTTTGTTAAAAAAATTTCTATGAACAAAAACCTCTCTCAGAGTTTTCATTTTAATTTTTTGTTTCTATTTATGGAACTTTTAGTGCTCGTCTAATACACTTTTTCCTCGAGCTGCATCTCACTAAAAGTTATATCTCTCTTCATTGGTAAAACCTATAGCAAATCTGAATGAGGTTTTTATTAAACACATTTCTATGAGCAAAACCCTCTATCATATTTCCCATTGGAATCTTTGAGTTTTCACAATCCTTCAAAAACTGTCATTCCATTGATGCAATTTCCGAAACTAAAGCTGTCATTCCTTTATGCAAGTTTCAAAACTAAATCTGATTTGTCCACAAATTGAAAGTTCCAAAACTAATTGTCATTCAATTGATACAAGTTCTGAAACTAAATTTGTGAGTTCCAGAACTAAACCTGCAAGTTCCAGAACTAACTCTGTGAGTTCCGCAGCTAACTTAAAACAGCTATAACTTTTACATGCGACCTCGGATTGAGATGATTCTTTTTTTGAACTTACATAGTTTTACAAGAGGAATCTGAATATGAATTCAGATTTTATTTTAAATTTATTTTTATGATCAATTCCACTTTTCCCAATATTAACATTATCTTTCCTTTATGGCCTGCATACACAAGACTTTGCATCTTTTCCCAAATAATCAATAGGATTAGTCAACTAGATAGATAACAAAATATTTATAAATAATGAACAAGATATATATCCTATACTATCTCTTAAGCAAACTATAAGTTCCTAGATTACATTTAAATTCAATTTCAAAGGTAACTTGGAAGGACAAAATAATGGTAATTTATGGCCAATTTATGGCCTCATCAAAAGTTGACATATTTCTTTAGAAGATGTGTGAATGAGTGGAACTTGTCTGTGAGTTGGGAGATGGATCTTCTGATTGCTTGAATCCTCCCCTATAAATTGCGTATTTATATGATGTTCATTGGAACCTTTACATGATCTACTTCAATCCCTCGTCGTGATACAATGAAGCCTAATAGTTTACCTTATATCACATCAAAGACACATTTATTTGGGTTGAGTCTGACCTTATAGTCTCTAAGATGCTGAAAGATACATTGTAAAATAGATGGGTGATCGTCTCTAGTCTTTTATTTACCTAATATGTCATCCACATAATTTTCCATTATATCTTTGATCATATCATGAAATATGACCATATTAGCCTCATGATACGTTGTGCCTACATTCTTGAGGTCGAAGGGAATGACTTGATACTAAAATTTCCCACATGAGGTTATAAAATATGTCTCATGTTGATCTTCCTTTACAATCTTAATCTAATTATACCCTAAAAATCCATCCATGAGTGATAGCATTTCATAGTCAATTGTTGAATCGACAATCATGTTGATATTAGGAAGAGGAAAGTCATCCTTAGGACAAGCTTTATTTACATCTCTAAAATTTGTACAGATTCTAATACCAATGGGTTTCTTCTATATAGGGACTATGTTTGAAATCCACTCTAAATAATCAATAGGCCTGATAAAGCCAACTGCCAATAATTTCTCTCTTATTTTACTAACAAGGTGAAGTGAGGATGTGTCTTTCTAAGCATTAGTTTTATAGGATTTTCCTTTGCATGCACAATGAGGTTATGTACAACTAATGCTAGATCTAGCCATGACATGTCTGTGTAGGACCAAGCAAAGATATCTAAAAATTCATGTGAATGCAGTACAAAGGTTTTTTGTTATTGGGCCGAGAGTGAAGCTCTTAACTTAACCATTCTAGGAAATTTGTTTGTACCAATATTGACATCTTTGGTCTCCTCCACAAGCAACTTGGATTATTCCTCCATGTGAGTAGCATCAGGGGTGGATATCAAGATCTTCTTCTTCTAAAGGAAATTCAATGATATTTTCACCTTCAGGCTGGTCAACTTCATTGTCCATTTATTTTGTTTTTTGTTTTTTCGTAAGTGCATCAAAGAGGTTTTCCCTGTAAGACTTGGACTTATTATTTTTGCAAGGATTCTCTGTGGAAATTTTTCCCTTGCCTATGTTTTACTTAGATGACCGCATAAATCAGCCTCCTCCCTGAAATATGTGCATGTGTTAAGGTTGATGGATAAGCCTTTCTTATGATCACCTAATGGAGCACCGTCAAAAAGACTCATAAACTCGCCAATAGCCTCATCATTTTCAAAGATGTTGATTGGTACGTGTTGTTGTTGGTCCCAGTTAACAAGTGATGGGTAGACAAGGTATAATGTTAGAATGGTAGGGAATATGACATGGGTTATATTAAAGATAGTTGTGTCAGAGAACTAGTTCATGGAGGCAAGGTCTTGATAAAGACTACACCGGGAATTTGTTTCTCTTTCATTTTGAGATGAACTATCCTCATGCTCAGAAGAGGAATCCTCAACTTATGGGGGATGAGTCCCATATGGCTGAATGCAAATACTATATTTATAAACCTTGTGATGGGGTACTAGAAGAGCTTCCCGCATACCTTGTTTGTTGAGACCACATCCATATCCTTTGTATCCCATAACATACATCATTTTATTTGGGATAACAAACTAAGGTGATTGATAACATGGATCCATTTCATCGTCTGACGGGATACAATATTGTTAAGAAACATATCATCTATTAATAAAACATCATGAGTAAAAGGTTTAATGTTAAAATTTTCTCTAGACTGTTGATATTTGTAACAAGGCCTACTACGTGATTTGGGTGATGGGAGAGGTTAGAAACTAAAAGGGCATGTTAGAGATCATATTCTCCACAACCATTTGCAACAACTTTCATCTCCCATGAAGAAAAAGGATAATCTAACATAGAAGCACCGTTATCATTGGTAGGAAAGGTATCTGGATCAACTCGTGAGGTGAGCATCTTTGATTGAATTAGAACAACCATTTCTGTAGAAGGAAATTCATAAGTGGTGGGAAAATAACCCAAAAACTCTCTGTAATGAGAAAAGGGTTGAGAATCCCCCTTAATAGTAATACTTTTTCATTCATGGTATAGCTTCAAACACTAATGATACGTAGAAGGTATGGCTTGCATGGCATGAATCCATGGATGACCGAGTACTATGTTGTAAGGAATATCCAAGTCTAAAACATGTAACTTAGTATCATGAGTAGTAGGCCCTACTCCCAATGAGAAAGTGATCATGCCAGCTGATTGTTGTTCTTCATTGTCATACACCTTGATGTTAATGACCTTAGTTTCTAGATTAGTTGTTGAGCCAATTTTAAGGTGAAAATATTCAAACTTGATTTTCCATCCACAAGCACCCTTTTTATCTTCTTACGATTGATAATGAATTCATTGTTAAAGGGTAAGTTATGGCTTGGATCCTCTTCAGGAATATCTTCATGACTAAAGGTGATGTGATCTATTGGAGCAATCTATGTGACCATGGCTTGGAAGCGTGTAGGGTCAATATCAACTGACACTCTTGACCCTTGTGATTTTTTACAAAATATGTCTTTATGAACATTAGATAAACATCATAATAGCTAATATCAAAATATTAGTAGTTTTCTCAAGTTTCTCTAAAACGTCATAATCACTGTCCTGAGGGGTAGGCAGAGGAGGTTCCGAGATAACAAGGAGATCAAATCATGTTTCCACGGTGCACTCCTTCATTTTAATCTTAATGGTGTTGATATGCTCAAAGGGTTGGTTAACACAACCAATTAGGGCATCAAAAGAATTTCTTGTCTTTGCAACATAGTTTGCATTTTTAGTTTGGGATGATTGTCCTTGATCTAAATTTTCCTTTCCTTTGTTATGCTTAGGGAAAGATTCTTTATAAATTCCCAAATTTAAATTGGTAGATTTACTAGGGGAAAGGGAATCCATTTCCACATCACCACTATTAATTAGGTCTTGGATATAGTGCTTCAGTTTTAGGCACTTATCAGTTTTGTGACCCCATGCATGATTGAAGTTGCAATAATCATTCTCTCTAAACCAAGATGGTTTAGGTGCATCATTGGCATAGGGGATATTTTCCAGGTATTTTACCATGTTAACTACCTCTAAAAGTTTTATTATCAATGACATATAGTTAGATAGAGGTATAAATGCACAACATTTAAACTCAGGGGCCGAGAGGCCCCTTAGCTAGTTTCAAGGGAGCACAGTTTTGAATTTCCTCCACCCGTTTTTTATCATTAATACCATCACCTATGACATATTTGTTCTTGTTTGGAATGAAATATTGATTTTTCAAAAGGCTTTGAATCATGATTAGGTTTTTAATCGCAGCTGTCTTGTGATAACGGTTTTAAATTCCATTTTATTAACAACGATTTTTTCTATTTTTCTACCTTGTTCTATAACCTCCTCAAATGTATTACCACAATACATTTGCAAGTGGGAAGAGATATCAGGGTGTAATTTAGGTACAAAGATGCTGACTAAATATTTCTCTGGTATGGAGAAAGGGAAGTGACTAGAAAACCCTTTCCATCTTTGTAAGAAACAAATGAAGTTCTCATTGTTACATTGTTTTGTAAGTTGCATAATTCAATCATAATAACATCATTCTCCATGTTGATGGATAAGTGGCATACAAATATTTCTACTAATTGTGAACATGTAGAAATGGATCCTTTTGGTATATGCAAGAACCACTCAATCTCTTGACCCCCTTGACTCCATACGAGAAAATGTGTATAAGAAAGTTGTCACTGAACATGTGACCTCTTGGCAAGCCATGTAGAATTATTTGACATGATCTCTTGGATCACCATTTCCCTTGTATTTGTCAAATTTTGGACAATTCAAACTAACTATGGAAAGGGACTTGTAACATAGCCCTATCGAAAAGGATACATACACAAATATTTGAATTGATATTACTTATTAGGTCCTAACTTACCTTCTTGTAAGGAATTATGGGTGTTCTTCATTGATAAGAATTATTTATCAAAGAGTTGGCCATGTGTCAATGGGTTGGGCCTCTACAAGCTATTAATTCTAGTTGTTTCACCACCATCGTTATCTATGTATAACTCTTCATATGATTCTTTATTTTTTTTGGACGAGGAGTATTAATATAAAATTCATGATGCAAAGCCCTAGGTCTTTCTTAGCAAGGAGTCTTAGTATAAAAACCATGGTACAAATCTCTAGGTTTTTCTTTTCTAGGAGTCTTCGTTGATTCCTTATGAACATGTGAATTCAAGATTTCAAATTGGAGAGAAAGGGCTTGTATTTTTTTCTAAGGGAACCTCTTGGGTTGGTATCTCTTTACGAGTTTCCCGAGAGGGAGGTTGCTCATAAGTATAATTTTCTTCATGATCCTCATAATTTAGTTTTACAATGGGGATGCGATATCTGCCATCATTTTGACAGGGAAATTCTTCCTCATTCCTTTTTTTAGAAGTGGAAACATGTCCTAGGTTTACTATTTCATCAATGTTATGCGAGAGGATTCTCTAATTCTTCCTCTCCTTGAACCATGTCGATAAGGAGAGAGCGATCAACCATAGATGGAAAATTTTCCCCTAACTCTACAATGCGCATAAGAACCTCATTTCTATTTTGGAACAAGAAGATATCTATTTGGATGGGGTTGAATTCAAATTCCTCCCAAGGATAATTATACTCACCACCACTATGATCAACCATGGTGTTGTATACAAAAATTGGGCTTAACTTGTCATATATAAAGGGATTGGACTATCCTTTTCGTAGGAGGTATAATGAGAAAGGTTGTACTAAGGTTGATTTAAAATGGAGCTTAGGTAAAACCAAGCATTGTAATGACATAAAATCATCACAAATAATGTCAATCAAATAATAGTGACAAGTCCAAAGGAAATATGAACCAAGGAAACCAAAGAATCAAGCATGACACACTGATAAGGTATGTGTAGTAACAAGTATCTAGGACACAAAAATAAAGTAAAATACTTATGATTTAATCACAAAAATAGTTACTCCTTACATTTTCCAATTATAGGTTTAGTTCAAATAGTGAAAACACAATATCACCACTTAGGTAAAGTTTACTTATAAAAAGGCCTAAATACTAAGAAGGTGTTGACGCGATCTCCCAATAAGGTATACTAAAAAAAAATTTAGATACAAAAAAATTCCAAGTCTCAAAAATGGAGGCTATAAATGTGAGCAATGCAATAACACTATTTTGACACGTTAATATAGCTTTGTAGAAAAAACAAGATTTTACTATCAAAATGATGTTACTACGATGCGAGTAGTGTAACAATGCTTTTCAAAACTCAAGGCAATGTTAGGATAAAAACCATGTCTAAGTATAGAAATAATTTTGTTATTTATGTGAGCAACACAACAATATAACATAGAAACTTAAACCAAGTTTCACAAAGGAAACAAGACGTAAGTATCAAAACTATATTGATATGATATGAGATTAGCATAATAAATCAAATGAAGGAAATGTATGAGACAACCTAAATACAATGATAATCTTGATGTGGGTATTAGAATAATGGCTACCAAGATAAAAAAAAATGTACCAACACACTTTCGATGCTTATTATTGTAGTCGCAATAAGGAAGGATGTAAGTGGGTGAAAAAGTGGTGGACACAATCATTGATAGCACTACATATGTATGTTCTCTTTTTTCCCAAATGGGAAATAAGAAAATAAAGGAGTAGACCAAGTGGTGATGAAAAATACCTAGCGTAACTTTGGGAGAGTTTTTCCTTGTCTTAAGACAAGTGAAAAACTAGGACAAAGTAACAATTTGTAAATTTCGTGATGACTAACACTAGGCTCAAACTTCAATGGAATCTCCCCTTTATTTGAAAGAACAAGGTTTTGACTCTTAAATAATTTCTTGCTTCATGAGATCTTGATAGAACACGATGGATGAATTCAAGTTGGCCCCAAGCCAAAATATTCCTATTGGTTCACTCTCTAGGTGTCACAAACTATCTCTGCGAGTGCAGTTTGCCAAGAAAATCCTATTAGGAATATCTAAGGAGTATTCTGGATTTACTTTACCCACTTTTATATAATGAGAAATAATTTACGTTCATTTGTATCGCACTGGGGCTGCGTGAAGATAATTTTGACGCTAATCTCACAAAGGTGTACTAGTCAGTTAGGTAGCGGGGCACTTCCCGTTTCATTCACCATTTCTCTCAAGGTGTGAAATACTTTGGGGTTCCTGGGGTAATCCTCACAATGATTTTTATGGCTTATGCCAAGATACTTCCCCCAGTTCAAAGTGGATGAGTCGTAGCTCTTAACCGAAACCTGTAAATACAGTGTGTTGAATAAAGTGGTGTATTTTTATCTTTCAGATTAAGAAATGAGGTTTAGTAAACCATTGATAACCTGTAACACACTTTTAGTTAGATTTTGTTTAGATCCCAAGTCTTTGACAAGCTTTAGGTCCTGCACACAAATAATTTTAGTAATTTTCAATAGAAAGTGAACCAAAGTTGTTTTTGATTCTCAAGATGGTCCAAGAATGCAAAAGAAGAGCATACATAATAATTTGATTCAACTAGATAAATGCAAAGGAAAACTTTAAACCAAATTAACTTTAAACAAAGCTTGATAATTTTTTCCTTTCCTTAAGCCAAAATAATAAAATATTAAGTTTCCAATTTGACCAAATGTTAGAAAAAAATGAAAACTAAAAGTTGTTTTTGATTCTCAAGATCACCCTAAGTTGCAAGAGAAGAGCATACACAAAATTTTAGCCTAACTTTTATAAAGCATGGAAACAAAAGCATTCATTAAAACTTAAGAAAAATGTTAGAAATATGAAGAAAAAAATGTTAAAACCTCCAAAAAATAGTTAGGAAAACTTGCAAACAACAAAAACACAGAAAATTAGAATTTCAAATCTTGAAATTAGTGCCAAAATTAAACGCAGAACATAGTAGTGTGAGCCTATGCAGTAGTAGCATGAGCCAAAAGTGCTAACTACAGTAGCAAGAGCCTAGATGTAGTAGAGTGAGCCTTTGAGTGGTAGCACGAAGGGTTAACGTAGTAGCGCAAATCTGTATAAAAAAACATAGAAAGTGTCACACTAGTGTGGCCAGAGGATTAGTAGCACAAGCCACCTAAGTAGTAGCACAAGCTAGGTATGCAATTACGCGAGACATACACAGAGCAAAAAAATATAGCATTTCACCGACATGCGAGTAGAATAACATTAGGGCAAGTGTAAATGTAGTAGCACAAGGGGGTATAGTAGTAGCATGAGCTCTAGAGTGGTAGCATAAGACACTTAATAATTAGCGTGAGGCAAACAAGTAGTAGCGTGAGCTTCCTATAGATCACTAAAACATGGGAATTTTGAAAAAAATTATCAAAAAGCTCAAAACTTTGTCAATTTGGTCCAAATTTGACAGCACCTCACCTCCTTTGATCCTGCAAAGAGTAAAAAAACAAAGAAAACTCTAACTAATACTAGTTAAGGAACTTTATATTTATATACAACTATAAAAGAGGGTTGGTAAACCAAAAATTTGAAACTAATCTTAAAATCTTGAAAATGAATTCAAAGGAAAATGGAGTATCTCCCACCAGGCATGACAAATGTGTTCATATAAACTTTGCAAAGTTAATTAAAATAAAATAACACCGAGTAGTCTAAATAGCTAATCTAAAATATATCAAAGAACCATCATGATCATAGCTTATTGGAATGCTAAAATTAAATTA
This sequence comes from Taxus chinensis, assembly GCA_019776745.2. Lineage (NCBI taxonomy): Eukaryota > Viridiplantae > Streptophyta > Pinopsida > Cupressales > Taxaceae > Taxus > Taxus chinensis. The sequence goes on along the minus strand of CM034151.1, from coordinate 283,393,694 downwards.
ACATGAAATCAATCATCTAACTACAAACCATTCCTACTAAGTTTATGTATAATTTCTTTTAAAACATGAACCTATGAAGATCACAAGTAATCAAATTTGTGTTGTTGCTTCAAGATGATGAAAGGATCTCACTAAAATGGCTACAACGTCATGTTTAGATCTTCCTTTACTTATCAAGCATGAAGAATGGATGTAAGAGATGATCAAGTTATTCCAAAACAATAGATTAATCTCTTAAATCATGTATGTCTTGTATGAAATACTATTCAAAGTATGGTGTAAGGTGTGAAGAAAGGAGCTTGGTCCTTTATATAGCTTTTCCATTTGGGAAAAGCTTGAATCTCAATGAATGTAGGATAAAGGATAAAATATATTTAGACTTTTTAATCATGCTTAGAATAATTAACAAGTGATTAGCAACTCATGGGAGTTTGAGGGTGCTTTAATTAATCAACTAGGATTAATTAATAGGCTAGAATAAGATTTTTAGGCTATTTGGAGGTGATTTAGGAGGAATTTGATATGATTTGAAGCATTTGAAAGTGGGATTTAGCCAATAAAATGGTTTATTGATTAAATGCATTGTTAAAAAGGCTTAATTAACTAATAATAGTTAATTAATTGATTTAAATAGGATTATAACTAACAAAATGTCGTTAATTCGCATCCGGGATATGATAAAATCTAGTTAATTAACGAAGTGTCATTAATTGACCAAAATAGAGGGAAACGTTAGTCAATTAGAAGAAACCGCTAATTATAATGGAAATGATAAGATAGAGGATAGTTAGTACCACTTTGGTATTAAAACTGTGGAAGCATATTTTAGGTGTCTATAGAGGCTATAAGCTATTGACATAATAGTCTAGAAACCATTAGCCTCGTAAGTTTCATGTATGAATATGCATATATGTAGCTTGTTATAATTGTATCATGTGAAATAAAAGGGACTAGTGTTCACCATATTATGTTTGTAGGTTATTAGCTATCTAGATAATATCCTAGTAAATTTTAGGTTGATTAGTTTTATGTATAAATACATATATGTGTTTTCATTATGTAGCTTGTGTTCAACATATGGGGTTTGCAAGTTGTTGTTGTTGCATGAAAATATAAGTGAATTCTAGGATACTTATAATTATATCCTGTGTAATAAAATTTATTAGTGTTCACCCTATCGTGTTTATATGTTTTTATATATCAGGATAATAGACTAGTGAGCACCACCTAGTTTAGTTATATTTATGAATGTGTGTGTGTGTGTGTTTTGTATACATCTTGTTGTTATTTTGGTAAGAGCCTAACGACCACTATGCTTGTTATAATCATATCTTGTGTAATGGAAGGAATTTTTTCAATTATTTTTGGAGGTTGTTAGCTATTGGGATAATATCCTAGTGATTTTCATCCTCATAATTTTTTTGTATTAATGCATATATGTGTATTTTTATTTTGTAGTTTGTTGTTAATGTGGTAATAGTATAACTACCGCTAGGGATTTTACAATCATAGCATGTGTAATAAAATTTATTAGTGTTCACCCTATCATGTTTGTAGGTTGTTATATATTATGATAATAGACTGTAGGTTGTTATATATTATGATAATAGACTAGTGACCACTGTAATAAAATTTATTAGTGTTCACCCTATCATGTTTGTAGGTTGTTATATATTATGATAATAGACTAGTGACCACTGCCTAGTTTAGTTATATTTATGAAAGTGTGTGTGTGTGTGTGTGTGTGTGTGTGTGTGTGTGTGTGTGTGTGTGTGTGTTTTGTGTTTGCAACTTGTTATTATTTCGGTAAGATCCTAACTACCACTACGCTTGTTATAATCATATCTTGTGCAATAGAAGGACCTTGTGCTCTGTTATGTTTGGAGGTTGTTATCTATTAGGATAATAGCCTAACCACAAGTTTTACATATGAATACATATATGTGTATTTTTATTTTGTAGCTTGTTAGTAATGTGATAATAGCGTAGCTAAAGCTAGGATTTTTATAATCATATCATGTATAATAAAAGAAATTATTTTTTACCATATTGTTTTTATAGGTTATTAGTTATTTTTATAATATCCTGGAAAACCTTTTCCTCTTTTGTTTTATGTATGAAAACATATATGTTTTTTTTGTATGCAACTTGGTGTTATTGCTTTAATATTCAAGTGACAACTAGGCTTGTTATAATCATATTATACGTAATTAAAGTTATTAGTGTTCACCCTATCATTTTTTATTTTTATATATTGGGATAATAGAATAATGAATCCCACCCTGATTGGTAATATGTATGAATACATATGTGTGTGTTTTTGTGTTTTTGGCTTGTTATTTTAGTAATATCTGAATGATTGATAAGCTTATGATATTTATAACATGCACAATAACAAGGATTATTATTCACTATGGTGTGTTTATAGGTTGTTAGATATTGGGATAATAGCCTAGTGATCACTATCCTCATAAGTTTTATGTATGAATACATATGTGTATTTTGTTTTTGCAATTTTTTGTTATTATGGTGATATCCTCACAAATAACTAATCTTTTGATAATCACATAACGCATAATAAAAGGGATTAGTATTCACCATATTGTGTTTTTAGGCTCTTTGAAATTACATTTTGAATGTATGGTTGATATGTTTTACGTATGAATACATATGTGTATTTTTTGTATATAGTTTGTGTTTAATATTTGAGGTTTACAACTTATTGTTCTTATAGTAATAACCTAGTGACTGTTAGGCTTGTTATAATCATATCATGTATAATAAAAGGTATTAGTATTCCACCTTTCATGTATTATAGGTTATTATCTACTGGGATAATATCCCAACAAATTTTATCCTCATAATTTTTATGTATTAATAGATGTAGTTTGTGTTTGTGTTTCTTATAATTCGTTAATATCTTAGCAACCGCTAGGATTGTTATAATCATATTGTGCACATAGAAGGTATTTTTGTTCATCATATTATGTTTATATATTGTTAGCTATTGGAATAATAGCATAGAAACTAATAGCATCATAATTTTTATGTATGAATACATATATGTGTTTTTTGTTTTTGTAACACCGATATTGTGGTAATATCCTAGCAATAACTAGGCTTGTGAGAATCATATTTTGTGCAATAAAAGGGATTAGTGTTCACTGTATTGTGTTTGTAGGATATTTTTTGTTGGGATGATAACATTTCAAATGCATGGATGATTAGTTTTATGTATGAATACAAATGTGTATATTTTTTAAGTAATTTGTGTTTAATATTTGGGTCTTCCATCTTGTCATTATTGTGGTAATAGCCTAAAACCAACTAGGATTCTTATGATTATATCTTGCATAATAAAAGATACTAGTGTTCACCCTTGTTTCACCATAATGTTATGTATAAAACAAATAAGGTAAAGGTGAGGTGAGGAGGAATACATGTGAAGTCAAAGAAGGTTGCACACCATTGAGAAGACCAGGTTGATTGTGAAGAGATACTTTTTGGCTAGGAAGGAATACCTGTAGAAGCACAACAATGCCACCAAATAGAGTTAAATAACATGTGACAATGTTCTACCTAGCATATGCTAGATCTGAGAAGTGTGATACTTCCTAGAAAGGTCGTCAATCCACTATTTAAAAATAACTTGATGTAAAGAAATGAAGGTAAAAGAAAGGTCTTATTGCAACGATATGATTTAGGTATCTCATACGCTAACAATAGACTAGATTTAATCTAAATATTGAATATAAAACTAAATATAGAGAAGGAATGGTGTTGTTAAGGCTGGAAGGTATGACAGAGGTATTTAGGAAGGTCTGGGTGAGATTAAGTGAGGGTTGGGAAGGTTTTGGGTAAGTTAGGAGATTATTGTTCTGAGATAAATCACTAGTCATAGACGCTGGTATCGGTTGGGCAACCGATGTCAGTACCTGGTAATAGTCAAATCTGGTTGGGTGACTGATGCCGGTAGGGGAAATTGGGTGCAAAGATTAAAATGAGGTGGTTTTGAGCTCTTTGTGATTGCATAGAGATTTGGGGAGGCTTAGGTAAGGTGGTAGGATTTTATTAAAGACTTAGAGATGAAGAAATAGGTGTTTGGGATGGGTACAGAGGTCAAATGGGAAAGTGGTTGGGTGGAGGTGAGATAGAAGAGATCTGAGAAGGGTAGAAGGTGAAAGAAAATAGATAAATGATTAACAACTAAAATACTGAAATAAATGACAAGGTAGAAATCACTTACTTGTAGATTATAAGCTGGTTGTAGAAATAATAGTTGTGGTTGAAGGAGAGACAAGTCTTGATCTTGTGCAACAACAACAGAAGGCTCTGGACTTCCGTGTGTGTGATCCAATGCTCTCGAACACACTTTTGATTCTTGGTGGAGGTTCTAAATTCTTGGAATGATCTTTGGTTTGTCGTGAGATCACTTGGATGCTCCAGAACACAAATGAAATAATGCCCAAAAATCCTGAGAGTAGATTCTGAACTGGGTGAATGAGTTAGAATTGTATTCTCAATGGAACCGATAGTGGTTCTATGACTAGTTCCAGATGAGGGAAACCAGGCATCGATTAGGGAAATATTGTTGTTTTTTTCTAAAAAAAGTTGATTATTTCCCTTATCTAACATGATTGAGAATGGTCAGGGTCAAGAAGACTAATTCTTGCTTAAAGTGGTAGTATTTCAATAGGAACATGTAGTTATTCATTAATGAAAGGTATAGAATAAGTCTTAGTTAGGTTTAGAATGATTTATGGCTACTTAAGGGAAGTTGTTAAGTTAGGGTTAGGTGGTTAGGGTTTACGAATGAATCCAAGGTGAGGTGGAGAGGTGAGGTGGCTCGATGAGGTAGAAATTAATTTAATTTAGGCAATTAAATTAATAATGACGTGAGGTAATAATTAATTTAATATAAGTGATCAAATTAATTATAATGTCTGGAAGGGGCCATGATTGGGGGATGTGTTGAATTAATTAATTAAAGGGGCTTAAAGGGTTGCAACCCAATTTTGGGTGTCTACATTTTCCCCTTTTTTCACATAGCTTGTATTGATAAGCGATGATGAAAAAAATAGGAGGTGGTTTCCCCAGGTATGGGTAGAGGTGATCCCCCTCAAACCATGAATTGATTGAGAAGTAGGAAAAATTGGTGATGGGTTTGATAAAGTGGTAGGTGATGAAAAATGAGGTAAGGTGCGGGTAGGAAATATTGCTATTGGTGTGGGTAATAGATGGGGGCATTCAAATGCACACACATGTCTAGAATGTGACAAGGCACTAGGTTGAAGAGCTCACAAACTCTACATCATCAAAGGTTGATAGTTTATCGAAACAAGGTTGATATGGTCCAGGTATCCAAGGTATAGGAAGTGCTCCTAGAAACATAATGAGGCTAGGTGTAGGAATGGAACATAGGTTTGTTCCGAAGCACCAAAATGTTTGGTCTGGTCGAGATAAACATCATGACACATGATGTAAAGGAAGTTTGGTAGGCCAAAAAACATGAGTATAATCATTTTAAGGTACAGGGAGTAAGTGAATTTGAGTCTCAAATGGGCGAGTTCAGTGTGGGTGTATAGGTAAGGTCGTGGGAAAGACCGAGGTGTAGGAAAAAATGTGCCCCTAAGTATAATTAGGAGGTGACTAAAGTGAGATAATAGGCATGTGGTAAGGTTGTGGTCAGAAGAAAAATGGCATTGTTGAGCAAAGATTTGAGGAATATGACATATTTGGTGAAAACATGGTGACCGATACCGGTTGAAGAGGACCCGATGCTGATAAGGGTGACCGATGTTAGTCACCTAGGGCATTACCCAACCGACATCGGTTGGCATAATGTTTGGTTAAAATGTAAAATGCACATGAAAATATCTCATTTGAGCATTTTGAATTTGTTGAAAATGACTGAGAGAGGACATAATCGCGAGGAAAATGACAAAGAGACTAAGAGAGGTGATTTTCGCTTTGCAAGAGGTTAGTGGTTGTAGGAGTGGAGTTTTCACGCCCATGAGATCTACCTAATCAAGTTGATTGGTTGAGATCTGGGAGGTTGATTTAGACATGGCAGAGGTAGGAGAGGGCTCAGGGGGAGTTCCAATATAGAAACCCAACATCCCACCATGGAGATGAAGCTTATTAGAGGTAGGATTCAGACCTCTAGTGTGATCTTGTAAAAAAAGGTTAAGTTAAATTAAAAATTTTGGTTTATGAAAATGTGATGAAATGTGGGTGAAATTGGGTGCGGGGAGGGTGAAAATAGTTTAAGTAGGTGGTAAATTGAATGTAGGAATAGATTAGGGGATTTTGGGTGGATAAATGAGGTGGGTTAGTCAAATTTTAGAAAGTGGGGATGTGGGGGTTCGGCTCTAGGGCTGAACTAGTAACCGACGTCGATCGGCAATCAGCTAGCGTCAGTAGGCCTACTGGCATTGGTGGAGTAAAAGGGGGACCAGTATTGATTAGGGTGATCGATACCAGTTAATGTGAAAAGTGACCAATTTTTTAGAAAAGTGTAAATTGGGGAGGCTGAAAGGTAAGGGAAGGGTGGGTTGGGGTGTCCAAGGTAGGAATGGGTGGGTTTAGGCCAGGTAAGGGTGGGTAGGAAGAAATGAGAAGGTGTAGGGACAAATCAAAGGTATAGGTCAACAGTGTAAGATGGGCGCAAGATGGATGAGTGAAGTTAGGTCAATAGGTCAAGGGGGAAATAAATGAAACATAAAGGTGGGCAAGAAGATAGAAGGAAAGGAAAATAGTGTAAGGAAGATAGGTCATAGGGTAAAAAATGCTAAGGAAAGGTAGAATGTAGTCCTGGTAGGAAAGGGTAAAATATTAACTAGTGTGAATGTTGATGATGTAGGCACAACAGTAGCTAACAATGAGAGATAGACTACTACCCCTATTAGTGTAGATGAGACCTAGCATCACAGAGGATGAGTGGGATCACATGAGGGATGTCGGGTTGGGTGAGGTTAGGCGGCATAGGTAGATAGTTTGATACTATAGCATGATGGTCACCCTCATTGATAAATGGGACCTGGAGATCAACACATTCCACCTACCTACCAGGGAGATGACTATCACCTTAGAGACATCTACCAAATTCTAAAACTACCTATTGTTGGGGATCTATTGTATCAGATCACTTCAGATGATTCATACAAGCCCATGGTTACAGTATTTGGAGAGGCTATGATAGATTTTTATTATCACAATGTCAGCATTAGCTATAGCGAGATGTATGCCACACATCTACAGGAGACTAGATTAGCAGTGCTGATGATGGTGGGGATTGGTTGTTATGTGCTCCCAAACTCAGAGGGTGGGAGGTTTCCATGATAACTGATGGGAGTGTTAGAGGATATGATTGAGGATAGGGTCTTCTTTGCATGGGCACCATCTTTCCTAGTGTAGTTATACAAGGAGCTATGGGCATATAGGAGGATATGGTGATTTGGTTTGTGCTACACTTTTATTCTTCATTGTTGGGCCTACAATCATATAGTATTTCTACATCCACCAGGCCTTCCACAATAGGATTGGTATAGAGGGGTCTACAGAGTTGGCTTCATATGGTGGCTATAGATAAGGGCCCATGCAAGGACTGACATGGTGTCCTGGGATGTGATATACTATAGGCGATTGTTAGATCATATATTAGTAGTTAATATCTTTTGGAGGGCATATCTTGGTTACCCTTCATTTGGAGGTATGGCGAAGGAGTTGGAAGGTTTAGAGCTCCTGATATGGATATAGGGAGGGAGACCTAGAGAGCATGAGATGATACCAGTTGACTGGGTCAAATAAAATTTTAGGCTACTACAAGATGTTCCCCTACCCCTCCCACAGTATTGTAGGGAGGATATGGAGTAGACCACTATCTCCACCACATCCTACATGTCTATTCGGATAAGAGGAGTAGGTTTCCGATAGGAGGATTGATGATGTAGGAATGACTGATGGTTACAGGTTGTGGTGGATAGCCTAGATATAGGAAACACCTCTGAGGCTAGGACATCCTAATTTGGCTAATGTTATAGTAGAGAGAAACATGTTACAGGGAGTGGTGGCTGCATTACAGGCCCAGGTCACAACATTATAGGGACAACAAACAGGAGCTCAAGCACAGGTGGCTACCTTACATAGATAGCTAGTAATAGCACAGGCACAAGATGGACATGGATGGGACCCAGTAGTGCAAGGTCCATGGCCTCAAGTACATGGACATGGACCATTATTATTGGGACAGGGTCCACAGATAGGTGTTAAAGTGATGACACCTTTTGATGTGATATCTATGGATAGATACAAAGAGGTTGTGGCCGAGGCTAGGTAATATGAGGACTGGATTACATAGAGTGGTGTTCCTTTTGTCATCTATGCCACGTACAGAGCTCGGCAGGAAGCTAATAAGAGGTACAACTCACAGACCCATAGTTCCAATAGTTCAGGAAGCCACCAGTCTCATGGACATGGCTATTAAGAGGGACCAATTCAAGGAGACAAAGGCCAAGTGAGGTGAAAAGAGAGAGTAGTAGAGGCGTTGGGCCTTCCCAGGGATGAGGAGATCACGGAGATGTTGTTTATTTTTTATTTTTGACTTATATATACCGGCCTACATGCTGAAGAGGCAATATGTACATGAGAGTTTTTGAGAGACTTTATTTATATCTATATATACATTGTATTGACATACAAACTTTCAAATATATAGATGATGACATTTGATATATGTTGTGTATAGTTTCTTTTCCATTGTATTGTTATTATGGAAATTAGTTATGGCATAGTTGATGTTATGGTTTTTTTAAATTACCAATATATTTATATGATGGAAACTTATATGTGTAGGCATGGCTTGGTTTAATTTCCATGTTAGTGATGTTATGGAAACTAGATGTTTAGAAATGGTCTGATGTAATTTCCAAGTTATTGATGTTATGGAAATTAGATGTATAGGCATGGTTTGGTTTAATTTCCAAGTTATTGATATTATGGAAACTAGATGTTTAGGCATGGATTGGTTTAATTTCCAATTTGTTGTGCAAATGTGCAACAGGAAAATTGACAATTTCCAAGCATGACAATGATACCCCTGTGCCAAAATTTTCATGTTTTATCCTTCCAAAGCACCCCAAGTCTACACACATGGTCTGATGACCACCTAGATGATGTTTACTTAGTCTCCTAGGTGATTTAGGAAATTCAAGTAAAAACCCCTAGGTTATTTTAGGAGTTCTTGAAATATGCTATTTCAGGCAGTTGTGGGTAAGGCTGTCACTAGCCTTCCCAAGACTGATGCAGTCCCCTAGAATAGAAAGGAGGATCCAAATTTAATGGGGAGGTGGATTAAAGGCCTAGAAATATCATGGAAGTCATTTAGGAAGATTCAGGAAGGATTTTGAGGAGTTTGAGAAGTTTCACTAAAAACAAGGTTCACAAGTCTAAGCAATGCACAAGCTCAAAAGAGTTGTTGAGCTTCAGGAAGTGATTTCGGGAGCTTTGAATGGAGTTAAGATCTAAAAAAATACATACTTTATAAAGGGAATTCTAATCCCTACAATATGGTGGAAACATATCTTTCACAAACACCTTGACGAAATAGGTCTATATGTGGTTTTTCTCATGCATAAGTAAGGGACTAGATAAAACATCCACTTTTTTAGGAATTCAATGGAGGAATAAAGACCTTATTACCCACACCATTGAATTTAAAATGCCATTCTAAGTAAATATAATATAAAATTTCATCAAAAAATTCCATTAGAGAGATCAAGCTATCACCGTTTCAAGTTTCCCTCTAAGAGTGAGTTCAGAAGTTAGGCAAAATTTGATGATGGACACGTATTAGCTCCAGGATCCTTGACACAATTTCATGTCCCTTAAATCTCTCAAGAAAATTTAGATGAGGGAAAGAAAAATCCCAACCCCTTTAAGCCCTCTGGTCACCCATATGACCTCTCAGATTTCTGGTTCAACTCCCAGATGCTTACGGAGGCTCATCCCCTCAACTCGCTTAAATCATGACAAGTGGAGGCTTCTAGCACATTGTATAATTTAATGAACCTCATATAAATTTGTTTCTAGGGGAAATGAGGGACATAAAAATTTACCCATCCCCAAGGGAGTCTTCTGGTCACCCATGTGAGCCTTTTCAGTGTTTTTTCTCAGTCCTGGGGAGTTAGTGGAGCTTGAAACCTCAAGCCGTCATGGATCGCTGCCACATGTCATCACTGGGTGCCATGTGTAATTTGATGTCCCTCATTTCAATTTTGGATCTTGAGGGACATGAGGGACATGAAAATTCACCTCACTCCCTAATGTTGTAATTTTTGAAATATTTCATATCCTTCTCATTTCCCACTTCTAACTTCTAGCTTCTTACTCTTCATACTCTGCAACTTGCTCTACAACCTTCTCACACTGGCACTATTCACCATTGTTGAACCTAAAACTAGATAAAATACAGAAATTAAACCTCTTACTCAATGATAATGTAAATATTTTTAAGGATATATTGACTAAAAGATCCAGAGGAACAAAGAATGAAGAAGAAGCTTGAAAGTCCTCCATTACCGTGAAACGAAAATTCAAAGAGATCTAGAAAACTGGTGCATGGATTGAAAAACCAAGTTTTTTCTATGTTTTTAATTATCATAGGATATAAAAAACCCACCTTCAGATCTCCCATTCATGGTAAGAAGTGTTCCCAACGAAGAAATACATTTCTTTGCACAACAGAGAAAAAAGCTCGTTTTCCCGTCAAACCAGTAGTTGGATCGAGGAAATATTTAACGAGAAGCATAAGAATAAAAAACCATAATGAAAAGGTGATTCTCATTGCAAATGAAGAATAAAAATATACCTTCAATTTTTGAGGTCCATTAATGGCTGCCGTGTTTGGAGGTGTCCACCAGGTCAAAAATTTAAAACTTTAAAATCTCCCAAACTACTGATCGGGTAGGTCCAAGATTTCAGAGGGATGATATTGGGAAAAAACCCATATTAGAAAACTTCATTTCTACATCAATCTGATCCTATAGAAGTCCAATTTTCTAAACATATCAGATCCTCTACATAGGGGACTACTATTTTAGGAAAATCATCAACCGAAGAACCTGCGAAGGAGACGAAAAACACAGAGGATGTATTACAGTTGAAAATTCATTGAAATGGTCACCTTAGTCCAAAATTATCACTTAATAAAAATAGTAACTGGTCCCATGAGCACCTTCCAAAAATATAAATTTGGTCTAGAAGATGAGAGAAATGTAGGGGGAAAGGAGAATTCAAGTTGCCGCAGCCAGTCAAAGTTCAAAGGAGCTGCTTTTTTCTAACTTCCTAAAAATAGTAATTTTCTTTTTATCACTTACTAAAATAGTAAGTCAATCTAGAGGGAAAAATTCACAAGAGAAGAATCCTGAGAGTGGAGCAATCAATCTGACAGTCCCTGTTAGAGTTTGAAGAAGAATTTTCTCACTTACTAAAAATAATAAGTTTCCCATTCAAGAAATAGTAGGTTTGTGAAGTTCAAATTCATAGGGGTGAAAACAATGTCGTCTCAATTCATCAGACTATACAGGAGTATATTACAATAAGGTGAGTTACATGGATCTCAACAGTGTATTTTAACACTCACTTCATGCTTCAATTGGTATGTGTGAGGTGGAATTCACAGTCGACATTGTCAGACTATTCATGATGTGTTTCATCAGGATCATGTTCAAACCAACTTAGCAGTGTGGAAGTATTACAAGGATTCAAGGTGGTATTTGTTCCAAAGGTTTAGTCTCTTCTGAAAGGATCTTCATGAATGATACTCATGGTCACCAATGAAATCATTTGATCAATTTTTTAACACTTGGTTCATGGTATCCGTGTCATCAGTCAAAGGAAGTATCTCATGGTATGAGACATTTGAGGATCTAGATTTCACTACATTGGAGCAATGCATCAGATTGATCAAGTAGAACAGTGGATCAGTGATGCATTTTTCTTCATTGGAATTGCTTCCCTCTCTCTACTCACTTTCTCTCTCCTCTCATCCCCCCAAATTTCTCTCTCCTCAATATTCTAATCTTGTGTTGGGGTTGCACTTTTTGTATCCCTTAATGTTTTCAATGTAATAAGTCACCCTTGAGTTATAAAAGGGGACTTAAAATTTTCTTAGGAATGTGAAAATTTTCAAGGCATATGAAGCGTCATTGGGGCATAAATGAAAAATCACCAGGAAGATGAAGAGTCCAGTCCTTCTTCTATAAATTGTAATGCACTCCTCATTTGAGGGTATTCTTAGCTATTTTTTGTGAATTCATGAGAGAGATATCCTTGTGAAGAGAACAAAGAGATAGAAAATTTCTTCCAATTTTCCCTATTCTAAAATGTCTTCCATTTCTATGTTATGTATAATTTCTACTTGAGCATCAATACAAGAAGAAGGAATTTTATCCTTTTTTGACTAAGGAGTTTAGTGATACTTTGTGCTCATTAAATGTCTATTTGGTCTTGTTGTTGTTATGCAATATTGTTTCTTCCTGAATTTTAGTGCATGTGATGTAATTTCTAACTGGTGTATGCAAGTCTCTGATTTTCTAGTTGTAGCATTAGTTTCCCTTGTCTAAACATTCTCACTCCCTTTCCTTTTCTCCTAGAAAATTCCTCCCTTGCACATATCTGCAAGATTTTTCTGCAGGGTTAGTGGAATGCCCCTGTTAGATCCCTGGCCAAAAGGCCAACCAGAAGAAAATCTCACCTTTTTACTCACACATGCATATACGATAGTTGCACCGGTTAAGTAGAGGACTTATATTCCCAGAGTCATTGGCAAGAAGTCCAAAAGTTTGTCCTCGAAAAATTTTTTGCCAACCAATAGTTTTTGGTGCCCACCGTGGGGCAGATTTAGTAGCATCTACACCCAAAATATGACCACAAGGTCTAAAAGTACAAAAAAAAAAAATATCAAAAGAAAATAAAAGTTCATGGAAATCCATTTCCGAGAAGCACACTGTTGATTCCTGCATGTGTCCTTTCATACTCCCACCGCAAGAATATCTAAACTAGCGGATAGAAGATACACCAGGAAATGAAGGCAAGGAGGAAAAACCGATCCCACTTTTGAAGAGCTTCAAAGAAGACAAGAGCTGCTCTGAATTTAGGGGTCTCCTTTTCATCACACAGTTGGTTCTACTGGAGTTCCAAGTATAGCCAATCCATTGGATGTTGAGTTTCCATACATCAAGGATAACCTTGAAGATTTCACTGACGTAGAGAATGAAGAAGAAGCTAGAGAAAGAGAAGTAAGAACGGAAGTGGAAATAAGAGCTCAAATTGAAGAAATTGAAAGGCTTCAAGCCAAAGTGGAAGCAAGAGCAATAGTAGAAGTCGTAGCCTTAGAAATTTTGGAAGCTTGAGACAGGAAATAAATGGTGGATCGTGATCATGAAGCACGAAGACCTAATGTACCATGGGGTGGAAACACTGGCCCACTTTCCCTTTCTCAACCCCTCCATGACCTACCAAAAGGCTCAAAAAAAAAACTTTCCAAAATTCAGAGGGGATGGTTCTCAACTTCTTGAGGAACATGTGGCAATGTTCATCATTGCTTGTGATGTGTTGGGCATGGAGCATGAAGATGTATCAGTCCATGGATCTTTTTGGAATCACTTCAAGAAAAAGCTGTCAAATGGTTCTACATGTTTCCCCTGAGGTATGTCACCTGCTGGGAAGATATAAGGAGCACATTCGAGCATAGGTTTGGATCTACAAAAAAATTTCAGGATCTTTTGGTCCAGTTAGTAAAAATGAAGAAATATGCCTCTGAATCAATATGAGACTTCATCACCAAATATAATAGGATAAAAAGATGAATTACTGAAGATGTTGTGGCTCCCAAAAATAATTTGAAAAGATTCTTCATCAGTGCGTTACCACCAGAATTTGGTTTCTTCCTCAGAAGATCCCAACCTAGAAATTTGAAGGAAGCACAAGACTTCATAACCGAGACTGAAGATTATTTTATACTATCTGGAAAAGTGAAAGGCCCAAATGGAAAGAAAAAATTCAAGGTTCAAGTTTATTCACCACAGACCCAATGTTTCAAAAAATGGAAAATGACACGGTCTCCTTGAAAAAAAAAATCTCAAATCTCCATTTGGAATGCCCCAAGGGATCTAAATCCTCCAAACAAGCTGAGAATCACCCTGTCTCCTCGTAGGCTTACTCTTGAAGCACTGCCGGTTAATGCTACATGTGATGTTGATGAACCAAAAAATAAGAAGGAGGTGATGATGATGGGGACTACCTTGAGGTCAAAGAAGTTAATGGCAAGACTCAAAATGGCCTTATTGAGTATGTTGAAGGAGATAAAGATGATGATGAAGAAGAATCTTCGAGCTTCTCATGTGTGGTGTTCACACAGGCTCAATTAAAGAAATTAGCTTCATTTGCAGAAAATGTGGTGAAGAAAAAGAAATGATATTCTCCTGCGACAAAATTCCTAAAAACAAAATCATCAACAGAGGATCACCATTACCGCCATCAATGGACTCAGCTAAGAAAAAACCAGACCCACTGATAAAACAAGAATCCAATTACCATGCCAAGTAAGTCCTCTGATTCAAAAGCTACTTCTAAGAATAATCCTTCTTCTAATGCTACTCCTACAATATCATCTAAAGTAGCACCAAATTCTACTCCCCCATCCCCTTCGAATCTAGTTACCATGCCTACTACGTAAAATCCAACTCACAAGGTAACCACACCTTCACCATGTAAATATTCCATCACCCATTGGGACCTCGAATTCATCCTCCATGACCCCATTTGACTATGTGGAACACACAAGGAAGACCAAATTCAAGATCACAGAGCTTAAATATTTGTAAACACACCCTGCCTAATTTGATAGGTTGGTCAATGTAATCCATGGTGGTAGTGATAAAGTTTCAAGTTCAAATTCTAAAGGCCTACTCCTATCATCATCCATGCCACTTTCACAAAACATGTTAGTCCTTAGTGCCTATAGAACTAATAAGGTAGAACCCTTCTACCTATCCCTCTTGATCAAAGGCTACCAACTCAATAACTGCATTATAGATTCTGGAGCCTCTGACAATGTGATGCCCATGAAAATTTTAAATGCCTTAGGAACACCTTGACATGCACAAATGGCTCTTGTTATTCCATGGAATCCAAATAAGTTCCATTGGTGGATAGGATAAAGGATGCTCAAGTTTCTTTGGCTGACTTCCCATAGAAGAAAGTTCTGCTCACTATATTGGTAGTTGACATTCTGGCATCATTTGGCATGCTTTTAATTAGGAGCTTCTGTAGGGATTAAGGTGGTGAGATCAAAATGGATTGGTCCTCTACAATCATACCAGTGAAAGGGGAGTTGAATAAGTTGATGTCAGTGCGTAAGATGAAATACATAGTACAAAAATTAGATGATCCAATGGTGAACATTTTGTTTCAAGGTGGTGAGATAGGAAACTATTTCCTCACATCAACAAGAGATGAAAGTTTACCTTTGCTCACCATAAAAGAAGAAGAATAAATGTGTCTTATGGAAGATCATATGCAAGATTTACAACTCATTAGAGGAATGGAATATTCTATAGAGGAAGATCCTAGTTACATAATGGATGATTTGATGCTCTCTGAAGATTCCACCGATGATGAAGGAATAAAAAATGATGAGTCCGGGGTGTTCATGAGTAATCTCTTTTCAGAACTTTGATTTTTCAATTAATGATGGGATGGAGATATGTGAAGAAGAAGAGATGATTGAAGAATCAAATCCTCTTCAAGATTCAATCATGGATGAACATATGGAAGAGGCTAATTTCATTCTCAAAAACAAGGAGAAGGATGGTTATCACGAGGACTATATGGAATTTTAACTCAAAGGTGTGCCATTTCTGTAAAGCATGGACCTCTTCTCCTTTTCAGAAGGATTCATAAGTAATAATTATCTGTGTTTGTATGAAGAAGAGCCTTGGGGAATAAAAAGAATAGAAGAAACAAATGGATTTTCCTCTAATGAATCATGGGAAGGTATGGATCATATTTTTTATTGCTCCTCTGAGTCACAATACATAAACTATCTTGAAAACAAAGATGAATTTGTGATGAATTTGGAAGATCCATCCATGCAAGATATTTTGAAATTTGTAGAAGAAATTGAAGATCCTCAAATTAGCCTCGAAATATTGACTCGAGCCATGGAGATACAAGACATGGATGAATTAATAAGGGATCCTTATTTCAATACACTAATGTTTGACAAGGAGACAGAAAAACTTGATAGGCTAGATGAATTCCTCAATGATGAGCATGAAAGTGAAATAATCACCCCTTCTCCCACAATGCAAGAGGAAGTTCATGAGTGTAAAAGAATAAAATTTTGTGGAACTCCTTTGGACATCGTCAATTTTGAAGGTAGTAATTTCATCATGGTGAGAGATGATAAGGAAAATATTGAGGTCGACTCACATAAAATAGAGTTACCCTCAGCAAGAGCATTAGGAATATGTTCAAAATCAACTTGATCACATCACTTTGGAACTTTCTACAAATACAAAGAATGAATATGGTGATGAGAAGAGATCATAAGATTTAAACAAATTGAAAAAATATCAACTCTGGAATAATGAGTCGGTGTTATGGATAAGCACGAAAGGTAGTCAATATTCTAAAAAGGATCTCAAAAGACATAAAGGAAAGGGAATTTCTGGGTGAAGACCTAAAAAAAATCTCATATAGGCTATCATTCCAATAAGGTACATAGACAATTGAGTAAAGCACTTGGCTTTCATAGGCATTTGAGGAAAGGAGGTTACTTTCTGGAACAAGTCAATGGCTTCGCAGAACAACATCACTCATCATTTCCCACTCAGGGGTAACTTTTGAGAAATGAAAGTGAAGTTTTTCACCTTGAATTGTAGGTGATTTTTAGGTTATTTCCCCCACCTTGTACCATGGGTGATTATTAGGTGTGTTTTCCTTTTTTTCATTTTATGTGTGTGTATTCTTCTTGTTATCTCTCTCTTCTAGATTGTACATGACTCCACAGGGCCTAATGGATAAGGAAATGGTCAATGAATTATGTGGTCTAAAGTTAAGATTCTAGATTCTCCATTTCATGTTCTTCACTATGTCCATTCCATGTCATTCCCCAAGCTAGAGATAACTATTGTCATGTAAATGTGCAACAGGGAAATTGATAATTTCCAAGCATGACAATGATACCCCTGTGCCAAAATTTTCATGTTTTATCCTTCTAAGGCACCCTAGGTCTACAGTTCAATTCCCATGACCTCTATATTATGTCAACTCAGTCTCTAGGTGATTTAGGAAATCAATTAACCCCCCTAGGTGATTTTAGGAGTTCTTGAAAAATGTTATTTTCGGGCAGTTATGGGTAAGGCTACCACTGGCCTTCCCAAGACTGATGCAGCCAATGGAGTGGAAAAGAGGAGCCAAATATAATGCAGATGTGGATTAAAGGCCTAGGAATATCATGGAAGTGATTTAGGAAGATTCAGGAAGGATTTGGAGATTTGGGGCAGTTTGATCAAAAAGGGTTCATAGGCCTAGGCAGTGCACAAGCCAAAAACAGTTGTGAGCTTCGGAAGTGATTCTCAAGAGCTCCAGATGGAGTTAGGAGAAAAATAATACATCGTCAAAAAGGTAATTAAAATACCTAAAGATATGGTGAAATTATTTTTTTCACAACACTTTGGCAAAATGGGTCTAAAGGTAGTTTTTCTCATGCATAAGTAAAGGACCAGATCACAAAATCTGATTTTTCAATGCTTATATGGATGAATAAAGATCTTATACCCCCACCATTGGATTTAAAAGGAAAAATTTAATCAATTTAATATAAAATTTCACCAAAAAATTCCATCAAGAACTCAAGATATTGTCGTTTCAAGTTGCCCTCTTGATGAGTTCTCGCAGTTAGTCAAATTTTAGGATGGACATGTGTCAGCTCCAGGAGCCTAGCATAATTTTGTGTCCCTCTATTCCCTCAAGAAAAGGTACATGAGGGACATAAAAATTTTCCCAACCCCTATAATCCCTCAAGTCACACATATGATCTCTTGGACTGTCAGTTCAGCCCCCATGTGTTTGAGAGAGCTCAAACCCTCAACCGTCAGATCTATGCCACATGTCATCACTTAGAACATTGTGAAATTTTATGTCCCCTTTATCCCTTTTTTTTGAGGTACATGAGGGACACAAAAATTTTCCCATCCCCCAAGAATCCTAATGGTTCCTCATATGACCAGTTTCCAGCCCTTTAGTGCTTCCAGCTTGCTTTTTGGGCTTAAACCTTCACCGTTGGATCTCCACCACATGTCATCACCAGGAGCCACATGAAATTTGATTTTCCTCATCTCCCTTTTGTCTTGATGGATATGAGGGACATGAAAATTCAATTCACTCCCTGTTGTGTAATTTTTTAAATATTTCAAATCCTTCCTATTTCCTGCTTCTAGCTTCTAACTTCTTACTCTTCATACTCTACAACTTGCTCACACTGGCATTCTTCACCATTTCTGAACCTCAAACAAGTTCCACTACAGAAATGAAACCTCCAAATCCATGAGAATTAAAATATTTCAAAGGAGATATTGACTGAAATACCCAGAGGAATAAATAATGAAGAAGAAGCTTGAAAATCCTCCATTTATAGTGAAATGAAAATTTGAAGAGATCTAGAAAACCGGTGCATGAATTGAAAAACCATTTTTTTATGTTCTTCATTCTCAGAGGCCATAAAAACCCCACCTTAATATCTCCCATTCATGGTAAGAAGTGTTTGCAATGAAGAAATTCATTTCTTTGCACAAAGGAGAAAAAAGCTCATTTTCCTGTCAAACTGGTAGTCGGATCGAGGAAAGATTTCACCAAAAGAACAAGAAGGAAAAAACCATAACTAAAAGGTGATTCTCATTCACAAATGGAGAAGAAAACTAGACCTATAATTTTTGAGGTCCATTAATGGCTACCATGTTTAGAAGGTGCCACCAAGGTCGAAAATTTAAAACTTTTAAATCTCCCAAACTACGGATCAGGTAGGTCCAAGATTTTAGAGGGTCGATATTGGGCAAAAACCCATATTGGAAAACTTCATTCCACATAAATCTGACCTCCAAAATCCCACTTTCTAAAAATACCAGGTCTTCTACATAAGGGACTACTATTTTGGGAAAATCATCAACCGAAGAACCTGTGAAGGAGATGGCGAACATAGAGGATGTACTGCAGTTGAAAATCCGTTGAAATGGTCACCTTAGTCCAAAATGAACACTTATTAAAAATAGTAATTGGTCCCAAAAGCACCTGCCAAAAATATAAAATTGGTCTAGAAGGTGAGAGAAATTCAAGGAGAAAGTAGAATTCGAGTTTCCGCAGCCAACCAAGGTTCAAAGGAGTTGATTTTTTCATAATTTCTAAAAATAGTAAGTTGCCTTTAGCACTTAATAAAAATAGTAAGTCATTCTAGAGGGAAAGTTTCACAAGAGGAGAATTCTGAGAGTGGAGCAATCAATCTGACAGTGCCAGTTAGATTTCAGAGAAGAATTTTCTCACTTATTAAAAATAATAAGTTTCCCATTCAAAAAATAGTAGGTGTCAAGTGAAGTTCAGATTTACAGGGACAAAAACAGTGTCATCTCATTCATTGGACTATGCAAGAGTAGATGATAGTAAGGTGACTTACATAGATCTTAACAATGTCTTTCGACACTCATTTCATGCTTCAATTGATATGTGTGAGTTGGAATTCATAGTCGACGTCATTATACTATTCATCGATTTGTTTCATCAGGATCGTTTTCAAACCAACTAAGTAGTGTGATAGTGTTAGAAGGAGTCAAGGTGGGATTTGTTCCAAAGCTTCAGTCTCTTCAGAAAGGTATCTTCACGAGTGATGCTCATGGTCATCAATGGAATCATTTGACAATATTTTTTAACACTTGGTTCGCAGTGTCATGTGTGTCATCCGAAGGAAGTTTCTTGTGGTATGAGGCATTCAAGGATCCAAATTCACTACATTGGATCATTGCATCAGATCGGTCTAGTAGAACAGTGGATCAATGAGGCATTTTCTTCAGTGACATCATTCTCTCTCTTCTCTCTTTCTCTCTCCTCTCACCCCCAACTTTCTCTCTCCTTAATATTCTAATCTTACATTGGGGTTGCACTTTTTGCATTTATTAATGTTTTTAATGTTAAAAGTCACCCTTCAGTTATAAAAGGGGACTTAATGTTTTCCTAGGAATGTGAAAAGTTTCAAGGCCTATGAGGCATCATTGGGGGGTATATGAAAAATCACAAGGAAGATGAAGTGGTGTTCTTATTCTATAAATTGTAATGCACTCCTCATTTGAGGGCCTTCTGAGTTGTTTTTTGTGATTTCATGAGAGAGATATCCTTGTGAAGAGAACAAAAAGATAGCAATTTTCATCTATTTCCCTCATTCTAAAATGTCTTCCATTTCTATGCCATGTATAATTTTTGCTTTATCATCAATACAAGAAGAACGAATTTTAGCCTTTTTTGACTAAGGATTTTAGTGATATGTTGTGTTCATTAAATGTTAATTGGTCTTGTTGTTCTTATGCAGAATTGTTTTCTTCTAAATTTAGTGCATGTAATGTAATTTATATCTAGTGTATGCAAGTCTGTGATTTTCTACTTGCAGCATTAGTTTATCTTGTCTAAAATTCTCACTCCCTTTCCCTCTTTCTTAACAAATTCCTCCCTTACACATATCTGCAAGATTTTACCATAGGATCAATGGAGTGCCCCTATTTGATCCCTAGCCGAATGGCCACCAAGAAAATTCACTTTTTTACTCATGCATGCATATACGGAAGCTGCATCAGTTAAGTAGAGGGACTTAGACTCCCAGAGCATTGGCAAGAAGTCCATCAATTTGTCCCCAAAAAAATTTCTATCCAACACAAGTTATTGATTTTATGGAAACTATATGTATAGGCATGGTTTGGTTTAATTTCCAAGTTATTGATGTTATGGAAATTAGATGTATATGCATGGTTTGGTTTAGTTTCCAAGTTTTTTTATTATAGGTAAATAGTTTTGAAGGGACTATACCCTGTGAACAAAAAGGCTCAAAAGCCAGATACCAAAAGAGATAACATTGCAAAACATCCAACATCAGTGGGCTCAACAGCCAGATTATACAATACAATAACAAAATAGGATCCAGACCTACAGTGATCCAAAAAAAATTAGAAGAAACAAAAAATGAACAAGAGAAAACCAACACTGGTCATCTCAGCCAAAAAGCAGCACCAAAACCACCAGTTAACAGCAAGTCAACAGCAACTCCACCGCCAGAAAACAGCCACAGTGCCCCACATCACTTGATAGCCCGGTCGATCTTGGCTTTAATCATTTGGAGTGAGACAAAGAATGCAATGGTGGTGTCCTGAGAAGGATATTTCAAATCTGCCTTGGCAATAGCAAGATCTCTGCTCTCCTTGGAACCCCAAATGTCCTCGGTAATACCGCTGAGATTGCAAACACTACGCACATGCCACTTGATGAAATTGTAGATGCTTTTAAGAGTTGAGAGAATACAATCATTCCTCCCTTTTGCATTACCAAGCTTGGTGTCCAGAGATAGTAGCTTCTTGAAAACTTCAACAGTAACATCTTCATCTTCATCTTCATCATTTTGTAATTTCCTTTTGCCCTGAGATTTATCCATATCCTTAATAGCCCTCTTAAGGTCCTGAATCTCCTTTTCCATTTTTTCAACTCTGACCAGCAAGTCTTCATCCTTAGGCTTCTCCACCGGGTTACTAATGTGCAGTAAATTCTCAGCAATCTCCAGGTCTTTATGACTTCTAAGAACCCTCTGAGAAATAAGAACCTTAGTTTTCATCTCTTTCCTTTTCCTGCTAGTGGTAGCAATATCAAGTTTTCTCTCAGGAAGGGCAAGATGGAGGCAGAGGGGGGAGTAGGATCTGAGTGAGGGCAAGCTGAGCAGTGGCGATGAATGAGTAATATTAATCCTTGATGTAGGGGAATAGCCCTAGTGTGGTTTTTCACTTCCAGAACAGATTTTTCCAGGGAGTTCAACAAGTAATGAGGGAAGTTAATGGTGAGGTATCTATGGAAATGATTAAGGAAAATCAAATGTTTTTTGGGGAATAGTAACAAACCTCCCTTCTAAGGTAACATACCTTACCACCATCCTTGTTATCTTAGCAAAAGGCTCTTGTACAGAAGAAATTTTAATGGCTACCGTCACAAATTCAAAACTTTCACCCTCATCCAGAAACTTCTTGGTCTCCACCTCCATGTCAACCCACTTGTTGAAGAATTTGGTGCCTTCCAGACTGAGCCCGGTGACCTAGGCTATAAGCTCTTCTAAAATCTCAACCTTGATATTGTTGTATTCAACCACTCACTTCCTCCATCCATGAGAAAATTTGATTGAGAGATCCTGATCAAAACCTTGGAATTTTTCAATAAAATTTGTGAGGCCCCCTTTCTGTAAATATTTCCAGAGCACTGTATCTTCTTTCCATGCAGGATTATGGGTGGGATCAGTCTTGTAGGGTGGTCCCCCCATTTTTCCGGTGCTATTACCTCTACCTGCAACAATAAAAAGTTGAAAGCTATATGAATCATCCTCAGTTCTAATTTTGAAGTCCTCCCAAGCATGTGAAGAGAATTAATTATTAATTCTCACTTTGTAATTAATTAACCGCTCCTTAGCATCCACCCTATATCTATTCATGATACCACTCCAATCCGTGCAAATATTTGATGATGTCATCACTTTGTACTTAAAAGGCCGCTCCTTAGCATCAACATTACACCTATTAGTGATTACTTTCCAAGGCATGTAAATCTTTTATGATGTCATCATTTACTTAAGTAGGAAGAATGTCACCCCTTAACCAAGTTTGATAAGAATTATTTACCCTAATATTTTCCAAGTCATCTGCCACCTTATTGCCCTCACGATATGTATGTTTGATTTCAAAATTTTCAAAACACTTGCAAATATCAGTAGCTTCAGCAATAAAATCCCTAATTGACCAAATGGGAGGTTTTTTTTAATTTAAAATATTGATAAGATTCAGCGAATCACCTTCAATTATAATATTGGAAATATTACATTCCCTGGCAAGTCTAATTCCCCAAAGAGCAGCAAGAGCTTCAGAGTAGTGATTAGTTTGTCTACCCATTTTTCCATAAAAAGAAGAAATAAAATAGCCTTTGTGATCTCTAATGATTCCCCCACCTCCAGAATCTCCAGGATTGCCTTTTGAGGCCCCATCAAAATTCAATTTATGCCGAGCACTGGGAGGCTGAATCCATCAGACAGTGGATCTATCGATACTATTGTTATTCTTGTTCAAAACAGTGCCAATATTCCAAGCAGCCAGAATGTACTCTTCTTCCTCAGGGTAAAGTCTATTTTTGGGGGATTTGAATCTTTGTAAAATGTTTTGCATAAATTTCTGGTATTCCTAAAAATGACATCATTACGATCTTTCCAAACTCGCCACATGGTGTGAGGGAGAACCAGATGCCATAATCTCCTCACCATATAATGTTTGTAAGGAGAGTTCCATTTTTTCCTAGGCCTGAAGACAAGTATGAGGAAAGATCCATTCCTGATTGAAGTTTTCAAAAATGAGATACCAAATTTTGGAAGTGTACTTACAATGAAGAAAGATGTGTTTGATATCTTTTGCTTCTTCCTGACACATGCAGCATCTGTTAGGCATGATGAATCCTTTCCTAATAAGATTTTCATTAGTTAGGATCTTTCCTTTAATGATAAGCCACCAGAAAAAATTTACTCTCAGGGTTAGCTCAGGCATCCATAGCTTATGCCACTCAATATCACTTTCAATAGAGGTAAAGAAAGAGATGTATCTAGATTTAACCGAGTACTCTCCATCAAAGGAATCTTTCCAAATGAGTTCATCCTTATGATTTTGAGGACTGATATGGATAAGGGAAAGATGACTCTAAATGGATGCAACAACAAACTGCGCATTATCCTCATCTACTCTGAGTTGTTTCCATTTCCTTTTATGTTTAACCACCTCAATATACTCCTGAACTTTGTGCCCAAAATTTCTAATTAAGTTGTCCTTAATGTGTCCATAAGAGGAAATATAGTTTACATCTGACCATTTTTCAGTCCAGAAATCAATGTCTTGCCCATCCCCAAGCTTCCAACTACTTCCATGAGAGAGAATATGTCTGATGTGCAGAAGATTGTTCTAGAAAATTGAGCCATTCGGAAGAGACTGATCAAAAAGGAAGGAATTCATGCTTTTATTGGAAAGGTATTTGGTTTTGATCAACTCTTTCCAAGGCTTATGATGTTTTATGAGTCTCTAACCCAACTTTACAATAAGAGCAGCATTCATAAGATTGATATCTTTGATTCCTAAACACCCAATCCTCTTTGGTTTACAAACCTACTCCCAAGCAACCAAATGGTATCTAAACCTGTCTTTAGTACCATGCCATAAAAAATGTTTTTGAATTTTTTCAATGTTATTTATCACTGTTGTTGGAATGTTGAACATTGACATGATATAAATAGGTAAGTTCTGAAGAGTGTTTTTTATCAATAAACACTTGCCTGCACTTGAAAGTAAAGCTCGTTTCCATTTAGCTATTTTTTTTTAAGTAGTTGGGAGGGAATTTATAGTACATCCTAGAATGAGAGCAATCTTTATTTACCTTTCAATAGGAGTACTGAAAAAATAGATAGAGCTTTTGTCAAAATTAACTTTCTGTCCCGAGGCTTCCTCATAAAATCTAAGGATAGTTTTGATAGCCTTAGCTTCAACTATTGAGGCCATCAGAAGTATGAGAGTGTCATCAGCAAACTGCTAGTGAGAGGAAACATGGTTTCCGGAAGTAGGTTAAAACCCCTTTATCATACCAATATGGATAGATTTTGAGATAGACCGGCTTAGATTGTCAGCCATTATAATGAACAGCAAAGGGGAGATGGGGTCCCCTTGTCTAATTCCTCTATTTCTGGCAAAAAAACCAACCGGTTCACCATTAACAACTACTGAGAATCTGGATGAAGATATGCAAGCATGTATTATTTTCCTGAATTTATTTATAAATCCAAACTTGGATAAAACCTCATCCATGAATTTCCAGGAGACTCTATCAAAAGCTTTATGCATGTCTAACTTGATAGCCATCCCAGCCTTTTTACTCTTTTCCATTGAATGAATAGTTTCATGAACCATAATAACACCATCCTGAATAATTCTACCTTGGATGAATCTGCTCTGCTGTTGAGAGATAATTTCTATAAGAATAGGTTGCAGCCTAGTGGTTAAAATCTTTGTGAAGATCCAATAGATTACATTAACCAGGATAATTGGCCTAAAATATTTGAAAGCATTTGCATCCAACTTTTTAGGAGCAAGCACAATATGTGTATTGTTCAACTCTTTTATGAGATTTCTAGTTCTATAGAACTCATTAACAGCTTTCAACAGATCTTCAGAGCAGATTTCCCAACATCTCTGGAAGAAGTTTGCAGAAAAACCATTAGGACCCGGAGCCTTATCTCCTTCTAGAGTAAAAATAGCATTTTTCAATTCCTCGATGGTGACTGATTTGGAAATATTATTAAATCTCTCGGCTGGCAACAAATTATTAGGAATGGAGTCTAATAGAAAGGATGTCTCTTGCTCATTTTAGGAATTATTCTCAGTGAGCAAATTCTTGAAGAATTTGAGGGCTTCATCTTTGATGTCTTTAGAATCCATAGTAATGGTCATGTTACCCTTTGAGACTTCAGCAATTCCGTTACAAGCCCTATGTTTGAGGGTTGTCATGTGAAAAAAAATTGTATTTCTATCTCTTACTTTTAACCAAAGGGATCTAGACTTCATTCTCCAAAAGGGATCCTCACAGCTGTTTATATTATGCAGGGAAGAGAATCTTTTTTTACTTTTGATGGTCCTCAAGGGTCATACCATTCAAAGAGACTTTAAGCTCAAACTCTTCAATCTACTGTTTAAGATCTTTCTTTTTTTCAAAAATATTCCCAAAAACCTCTTTATTCCAGATTCTAACCTTTTGCTTCACATTTTTTAGCTTATGGAGAAGCCTGAATTGAGCAGTTCCAATCCCTTCCCAAGACCACCATTCTTTAATTATGTCCAGAATGTCCTCATGTTGAAGCCACATCTTTTCAAATTTGAAACTGCAATGGAAGGGTTTTGACCAATTAAAGAAATTAAGGGCAATAGGATTGTGGTCTGAACCCATTCTGGGAAGGGAGGAGAGATGGAAATTCTGATCTAAGATCCAGTTAACAGAAATAAGATCTCTATCCAATCTAACCTGAATCAGATTTTCCCCAATTCTTATGTTAGACCAGGTGTATTGATTACCATGAAGTTCAATGTCCATGAGATTAAGAGTCGATCCGAAGCCAGTAAAATCTTCCATGCTGATAGAGAAATCCAAGTTCCCACCAAAATTTTCCCCCAAATTTAGAGTGTTAAAGTCCCCCATTATCAACCAGTTCATATTCTCAAAGTTATTCTAAAACAAGACTAACTCTTTCCATAGATTTCTTCTACCAGGAACAGTATTAGGAGCATAAATATTGGAAAGGATCCAACTAGAATTATTCTCAAGGATTTTAAAAATTATAGCTAAATGATTCTGAGAGGATGAAAGTACATTACCATGAACAATTTTAGTGTCCCAGAAGACCGCTAAGCCTCCAGAAGCACCTTGAGAATCAACAGCAGCAAAGGCAGCATTCTCCTAGAAAGATTTTTTACAATCTTCAACATCTTTGTTTTTCATTTTCATTTCCTGAATTAGAAGGATGTTGGGCCTGCTTTATCTTTTGATTTCCTTAAGCATTCTTTGTTTAGGTACCTCATTGAGCCCTCTGACATTCCAAGAAATAACCTTCATTAAAAAAAATTGGGGATGTAGTTTCCAGATGGTTCAAAAGCCTTTGAGTACCATCTGCATTTTCTTTCTCAATTTATTTTTCTCTTACTTCCCTCTTAGAGAGTCTGCCTTTTCTATAGGTGACTCCAATGTTTGCAATTATCCTGGTAGTAGCCCTTGTGATTCTTAAGGTGGAAGCTTCCCAACTTCCTATTTGTTTCTTTTTATCACTAAAAAGCAATTCTTGAATTTCTTCAGATCCTTTTAGGCTTTGTTTCTTACTTCTCACTATGTTGAATCCACCATTATCATAGTCCAACATACTTTTCTTTAGTGTAGGAGTAATTTCCCCTTCCTCTTTTCCTTTATCAAAATGAAGTTGTTGAACTATTTTAGAAGTGAGCTCCTCCATATATGCAAACTCTGTATCCTGGTTTAGATCTCTTGCTATGGATTCCATAATTTCTTGGGATTTTCCTTGTCTCATTTCATGTAGCTCTAGAGAGCTGCTCTTAGTTATCAGTTCTTGATGAGGAAAAAGAGTAATTTTTTCCATCTCTTCTTCCTTAGAAGTGGTTAAATGAATGTAAACTTTTTCATTTTCTTCATCCACTTCCATGTTCAGCTTTATCGGATTTGAATTCTCAAGCAACATTGTTTGATCAACTTCCATATTCCTCTTGATTTCTTCACCTTTTTTCGGTTCAGGATCATTTTCTTTTTGGGATTTTTCATGCTTTTCCAACTAGTGGATTTTGGGTCTCCACAGTTTCCTATAAACCAGTGGCCTCTTTATTATGGTGTTAAAGCCTTTTTTCCAGTACCTTATCCTTAGGTTCGTATGCATGCAGTGATCTCTGATATTCTGGTTTTTTTCGTCAGTTAGAGAGTCTTTATCATCCTCATCCATCTGCTTCTGCCCTTGCTTTTCAGAATGATCCAAGGATTTTTCTAACTGTTGCTTTAATTTCTAGGAACATTTGCTGGCAAAATGCCCTAATTTATGACATTTGTTACATCTTAGCTGGAAATCCTCATATTCAATTGGTTGTTTCCATGCCCCAATTTTGGATTGTAAAATGATGTGATCAGGTAGCTCCTGATCCATTTCAGATGAGACACAAAACCTTGCAAAGGCAAGCCTAGATCTATTTTTTGTAGGGCCGTCAAGCCCAACTGGTGAACCAATCAATCTAGCTATATGAAGAAGGATCTCGTCATCCCATAGATGTAAGGGAAGCCCTAAGAGTCTACACTAGATGGGTATGGCATGAATGTTCTCAGTATTTGGGTTAATCCCGGGATACCATTTTTTCAGAAAAATCCCCATATTGCCAATACACCAGGGACCACCCAATAAGACCGATTCCACATTAACTTGTAGATTAAATTAGGCTAGAAAAAAACCCTTACAAGCCATGGTGGTGATAATCAAATCTCCTTTTGGTTTCCATCTACGAATGGCTCATTTTCTTATAATATCAACATTGGGTCTAGATCCCAAAAACTTTCCAACAAGGGCTAGATTAGTTTTCTCAAGAGCTCTATGAAGAGATCCATCAGGCACTTATATGTGGGTCACCCCCTCATTATCTTTTGTACTTTTAAAATTCAATCCAAATGTAGGAGAAACAGGGCCCACATTTTTGTTAGGAGGAACCTTTACAATATCAGCCCAGGCTCTAGATCTAATACCAATACCTTTATTCAGTTCACAGTCTGTTAACGGTGCCTTATCATCTTGTTCGCAGCCTCTTGAAAGACATTCAACAGCCAGAGCAGCTGAAACCATAGTCTCGAAGCCCACCCGTAGTCCTCCATGGGCTTTAAGCCCGCATTCCTCCATCAAGTTTTTAAGTTTCCAAGTTATTGATGTTATGGAAACTAGATGTTCAGGCATGGTTTGGTTTAATTTCTAATTTATTGATATTATGCAAACTTTATGATAGGCATGATTATGATGTATTATTTGTTTGGATTATTTCCATGTTATTGATATTATGGAAATGTAAGAAAGATTTAGTAAGGGAAAATAGCGGAAAAATGGTGGAAAATGGTGGAAAATTGTGGCCGAGCTAACCTCCAAAGACCCCATGTCTTCAAAGTGCTACCTACATAGCCCTTACAAAAGGGGCCTCAGGCCGATGTAGTTCTCCCATATGATAGGGAATAATTATATTTCTATCGGTAGGTAAGGCAAATGGTCTTGGTAAGGTAAGGTGGAAAAATGTGCAAGGTCAAATGTTGAGTCGAAAAGACAAAGGAAAATTGGTTACCTTTGTGATTGGTATGGGTATGTTTTTGTTTTTGGTTTTTATTTTATTTACTATGGGTGTGGGTGAAACAAGAATCAGACCAAGATATTGGATTTTGATGGTCTCGTCCTGCTTAAGAAACAAGTAGGCAGAGGTGAACTGAAAAGAAGCAAAATTCTCCATAGTTGGCAAGGACCGTAATGGCCGTATAAAAATGCTTATGAACATAAGCCCCTAGGTACGTTACATGATTGATAGGTGGACAGTTGAAAGAAGTTGCATAATCAAAAAGCATCGCATGAGCGCCACGTTCCTTGTGTGGATAGGAGTAAAATAAATGAATATAGGGTGGAGTATTTTGTTTAGCGTAACCTTGTTTTGGGATAGTATGCCCCTTCTTCAAGATACACAAATCTAGAATAGGCAAGTCCATGACCAAAAGTTTGTATTTTTTTTATTTTTATTTTTTTCATGTATAGAGTGATCGATGAAGGAATTCTATATTGGGATAAATAGTAGTGTCTCCTTGAGGTCTTTGTGAACCTAATTGATGCAGGAAGCTCAAAGATATTTTTTGTTTTTGGTAGATACAGATTATTCTTCTTTTTATTTGATAGACTAAGTACAACATGTGGCTAGCTTTTTATAATAGTCCTTAAAGGGAGAAGTCTACTTATAGCAGCATGAAAGAGAGATAGATGTCCTTTTGAGGGAATCATCTATTTGCAAGATGTTTGATTCAAGGAGTAAATTTTTGGTATCCCAAAAAAAAATTGTTATATTATTTTGGACTTGTATTCATGGACAAGACTATAAAGGAGTAAGGATTATTTTATGAAGGTAGAACCAAAGCAAAAAAATATTAGTTATGAAAGAGGGGTTTCAAGTGACGAATGACCATGGGATTCCATCCTGAAAAGGATGAAAGGTATCCATGAGAATCATACCATGAGTAGAGTCATGGTACTCATATTTAAGATAAGGTCTAATGGTGACGGATAATCACAGAATTCCATTGAAGATGTTGGTCCTCAAAAAGAGGTGGGTGGAAGGAGAGGTTTTCTCAAGGGATAAGCATATAATATATATAAAGTGATGTAGTAATTTATTCAACATTAGAATGGTTGAAGATGTAAGGCATTAAGGAGCTCAGGTTCAGGTTCACCCTCAAGAGAAGATAAATAATAAGCTCTTGATCCATAGGTATGGATGATAATATAGGGTCCAAGCCAATTAGGAAAAAAATTGTCTCGCTTACTTTTCTCCATCTTGGTCACATGTTGATTTTCCTTCATGACAAGGTTGCCGATCTAGAATGTTTGTTTTTTTACGCGTTTTTCATAGGCACACTTTATGCAATTCTTGTAGATTTGGAGGTGGTCTAAAGTGTTTATACAACACTCATCTAATAGCTCAAGTATTTTCAAACGTTCTTTGCGAAAATCTTTGTCAGAGAGCATATCTTTAAGTGATATACAAAGAGATGGAATTTGGAATTTGAGAGGTAGGACAACCTCTATACTAGAGACCAAAGAAAAAGGTGTGGCTTTAGTGGAGGTGTGAATGCTAGTACAATGAGCCCATAAGATGAAAGGAATATGTGTGTGTGAATCCTTTCCAGTGTCATCGATAACTTTCATAAGAATTTTGTTGAGAGTCTTATTAGAAGATTCAGTTTGTCCATTTTCCCAAGGATAATATGGTGAAGAGAAACTAAGATGAATGCCAAAGTTGTCACATAGTTTGTACAAGGTTTTGTGTTTGAATTTTTTTGTCGCTGCAGTGATGAGGCGATGAGGAACACCAAAGCAAAAAAGGATATGGTGGTCATTAAACTAGGTTATTTTTTTAGCTTTTGTAGAAATGAGAGGGATGGTTTCCACCCATTTAGTGTAATATTCAGTTGATGTGATGATCCAACAATGAAGTTGCAAGGAATGAGGGTTAATCTCTCCAATGAGATCCAAACCACATTGAGAGAAGGGCCAAAAGTATCTGGAAAATTTTAAGGCTTGACTAGGGGTGTGGTGAAGGTTAACATGCTACTAACACTTCACACAATGTTTGATGTAGCCACAAAAGTCTTGGTTAAGGGTTGGCCAGTAGCCAAAAGTATCTGGCAACTTGTAATGCTTGACTAGGGGGTGTGGTGAAGGTTAACATGCTGTTAGCACTTCACACAATGTTTTATGTATTAACAACAGTCTTGGTTAAGGGTTTTCCAGTAATAGCCAAGGTGAAGGATACATTTTGTGATCGTAAGGCCACTAAAATGTCCCCCAAAAATCCCATAATGAATTTCTTTGATGGTGTATGGAATTTCAGAACTAGTGAGGCACTACAGGAGGATACCATCAAAGTTGCATTTGTAGAGAAGATCCCCCATGATGATGTAATGAGAGACACTTTTTAGGAAGGCTCATAATCCATTACGAGTGAGATATGGAGGAAGAATTGAAAGGGAGAGGTAGTAAACAAACTTCTTATACCAAATTTAACGTGGGTCAATTTTAATTCTTCCCAAAAATTTACATTGCAGATAATATAAGAGGGTGACTGCAACCATTGTAATGTGAAAAATATTATGGAGTCCGAAGGTGAGGCATGTATTTGAGAAGAAAGACAAGCCATGGTATCCATAAATTTGTTAGTGGATCACAGAGTGGTTTGAATGAGGAAGTGATAAAACGTGGTCAAAAGTATGTCGACATGATGTTTATACTTTTTAAGTTCCTCGTTACGATACTGGGATAAATGATTGGCTTGGTTCACAACTAGTTAAGAGTGACTAAAGATATTATTGGATTTAACATCTAGGGAAATGATAGTTTGAAGAACTGACACAAGTGCTTCATACTCAACCATGTTATTAGTGCAGAAAAAGTTGAGTTTGAAGGATAAAGGCATAGGATCCCCATCAATAAGAATGAGGATGACCCCTATACCATGCTCGTGGTGACATTTAGAACTATCGAAGAATAATTTTATTTGGTAAATAGTTTCACCCAAGGAAAGAGTGACAATGGATTCATCAGGAAAATAAAAAGTTAGAAGATTGATTTCTAGGAAAGAAGACCATCTGTAAGTTGATCTGTAATGGTTTTTCTCTTGACATAATTTTGATGAATGAATTTTAGGTCTAGGTCTACAAGGAGCATGAGCCAACACATGATGTGTTGGTTTTGGTAAGGTTTAGCATACATGTAACGCAAAGGGTAGGTGTTGGTGAAAATGAAGGTTTTGTGGCCATGAAGACCAAGGCTTGGAAAAGATTTTTCAATGTGAGTATACCTAGTCTCATAGTCTAAAATATTATGGCTTATGTAATAAATGAATTTCTCCATATGTTTCTCATCACGATGAGCAAGCATGGCACCCAAGGAATGATCAGTGGCAGAAATGTAGAGGTAAAAAGGGTTATAATCTTTAGGTGGGATGAGCATAGGTGGCTGAAGAATGTATTTCTTAAACAATTCAACGGATTTATGGAACTCATCATTCCAATTGAAGGAGACATAATTTTTAAGGATATGATGATAAGGGTGACATCAGTCAGAAAGTTGGGAAATAAATATTTGAATAGATTGTAATAATCCTTGTAAACCACGAAGCTATCTAAGGTTAGTAGGTAGAGGAATCTCGAGAATAGCCTTGATTTTGACGGGATTGACTTTGATGCCCCACAAAGAGATGATGAAACCAAGGATCTTTATGGAGAGAATGAAAAATACGTAGTTCTTTGGTTGAAGGTGAATGCAGTATTGGTTGAGATGATAAAATATGACTTTAAGAATTGCGAGGTGTTCGGCATGACTTTTGGACTTACGTAGAAGGTCGTCGACATAAGATTCCAATATGTCATGCATGATATCATGGAAGATATAGGTCATAGTGCGTTGATAGGTGGTACCAGGGTTTTTCAAGACAAAGGCATGACGTGATAACATAAGATCCCCCAAGGGGTGATGAAGGAGGTTTTGTGTTGATCTTCCTGAGTGAGTAATATTTGATTATACCCTAAGAATATGTCCATAAGAGATAACATCTCATGTTTGGTTGTAAGATTAACGAGTAGGTTGATGCTAGGCAGAGGAAATTCATCCTTATGGTAGGCAAGGTTAAGGTCACAAAAGTACGTGCAAATGTGGATTCCCCCTATCACTTTGGTGACATGAACAATGTTAGAAATACATTTTGGATAGTCAATGGGTAGAATGAAGGAAGCCAAAAGAAGGCGTTGGAGTTATTATTTCATAATAAGGTAAATGTGTGGATGCATTTTTCGTAGATTTAGTTTGAAAGGTTTGGCATCAGGTATAGTAATGATATTGTGGACCATGATGTTAGGGTCAGTACTGGGCATATCAGACATAAGACCAAGTAAAATCATTGCAATGATCTTGAAGGAAAGATGTGAAGGCTTCCTGTTCAGCAGAATATAAAGATTTGGCTATCTTTAGAATTTGAGGGTCATCCTGATTTGGAATTTTGATCTCTATGGTCGATTCATTCAACATGGTTTGTGTGATAAAAGGTAACAATCGGTGAGTGTAAGAATAATTTGCACCTAAATAGCTGAGAATAGAATCATCATCCTGACATTGAATGACATTAACAGAAGGTGTGTTATCAACCAACATGTCAAGATAAAGAAGAGGAAGGGAATAAGGCACCTCTCCATCACAATGATAGGTAAGAGGTCCCAAAGAATGGTGTTCATGAAAAAAAATTAGGAGGGATGGATTCTGGATCTATAGACTCCTTGGGTGAAGGTGGTATGGTATGTGAGTTAGGTGGGAAATGATTATCTTCCTCTAAGAGGTCGATTATAACCTTCTTAGGAATAGGTGACATAGAAATATGACACCATGATGTTATTTGTGTCTTTAGGTGGTGTAAGGTATGATCGTGTGATGACCTTCCTCATAAAGACCAAAGCCAAAATCCCTTCCAGGTATATCAATGAAGAAAAGTGTGGGTGAAGTGGTGGTTGGTGAGGTATTAGAAGTCAGATGAGAAAGGTTGGGTTTGGGTAGGTGTTTAGGAGAATAAGAATAAGTTTCAAGTCCCCCATATGTCAGGTTTGTATATAGGTGGGGAGGACCATATGGAAAAATATCTCCTACATGATGGTCGTAACATGGGTGTTGGTGAAGGCTTTCGTACTCCTAAGGAGTAAGGAAAGTGTCTATGTTGTATAGGTTTTACTCCCTTAGGGAAAGGCTTTGAAAAACACCTACCAAGGGGTCTGAAGTCAGTACTTGGGTAGCGGGGATGGATGAGTTACTTGAAGCCTAAGAAGGTGGGGCATCAATTGTTGGTGAAATAGGTGGGTTGGTAGATGGGCTAGCTATGGAAGTTGCGGCAGCAGAGGGGATAGATGGGCTGGTTGTGGAAGGTGTAGCGGAAGAAGTGGTAGATGAGGTAGTGGAAGAAGATGAAGTGGCAAGGGTGGTAGATACCTTGACTAGAACAAGGACATCATTTGGTCAATAAAGCATGTTGTAGGTTTTAAAAGGTGAAGGATCCACCTGAATGGTGTAGGGGTGCCCTTCATATTCAAATTTTAGGCAACAGTGAAGGGTTGAAGGTACACACCCCATGGCATGAATCCAGGGTCATCCAAATAGCATGTTATATTGAAATTCCCCCTCAAGAACATAGAATAGTTTGAGACTAGTGTGGGGACCCACATGGATGTGGAGGATGAAAGTGCCAAGGGTAGAAGTCATGCATCATTGAAAGAACACAGCATAACAGGGTTATTATGCATGCAGTTGGTGGGTATGCTTAATTATTCATACGCATGGGAAGAAATGATATTAATGTCAGCACCTTCATCAATCATAACACATCAAACACGAGTATCATTGATGTAGGCGGTGATGAAGAGGGTGAAATCATGATTTTCTAATTATAGAGGACAAATCTCTAAGTTAGAGAAATTGATGGCGGAAACCTGAGGAGAGGTAATGGGGGTAGAAGTTTGAGGTGGAATGGTGAGGGTGGATACATGACGAGGGGTAAAGATGGTGGCCACAGGTGTAGGATCATTTTAGGTGGAACCTCGATAGATTATAGGACCTCAATGAGGGCCTGGCGATGAGAATCAAAGGTTTGGATTAGGTTGTACAAGGATATCTTCATAGGATATTGATGAAGTTTTTTAATCATAGAGTGATGTGTGAATCCATCAGAAATATGATAAGTCAGCCCATAGATGGATACCTTGGGGTAGGTGCAGGTGGAATGGTGGGTGAAGGTGCACTGGATGGGCTACCAAGTTTCTCTTTTCCTTTATCTTTTTTTGATTGAGTGGCTACTTGGACCATATTTATTTCAAATATCGAAGGAGGAAAAGATGGTTGTGGAGATGTAGGTAAAGGTCGTTGAATAGATATAGGGATAGACCATTTGGTGGCAGGTGAAGGGAGAATGAAATTCTCCTCCAACAGGTCATCTTCATCAAAGAGACCATCTGAATTACATAGTTGAAGGAAAAAATTTTGAGGGCCTTACAACCTTTGACATCATGCCCTAGTGAGTGATGATATGCACATATTTTGGTGTTGTCAAACCCTACTGGTTTGGGTTTGAGCGGGTCATAAGGCTTAATAGGGGGTAATGAGATAGTGGAGGTTTCTAAAAACCTAGCGAGGATGTTAGAATAGGATCCTACCAATGGATCACAGTGAGAAGTCAGAGTTGGCTTGGATGAAGGTGCAGGTGATTTTCATGGGAGAGGTGTTGCTGGAGGTGGTATAGGTGTGACTACCTTTCTGGTAGGTAGTGAAGGTTTTGGTTTCACTTTAGGTTGCACCTTCTTGGGTAAAGGTATAGGAGGGTGTGTGAGGTAGAAGGAGATGTATAAGGCAAGGGTACCCTAGAAATCCAAGATGAGAGTGGCGGTGTTGAAAATAATGTGGTTGTAGGTAATGGAGAATATGTAGGCAGAAGAGGTGATGAAGGTGAAGGTGTGGGAAAAAGAGAAGGTAAAGGTGCATGTGTGGGTTGTTAATGCCTTGGATTTTCCTTGGTAAAGAGGTAACTTTACCAAGGTGGAAGGGTGTGGGCCTAAAATCAAAGGTAGAGGAAAGGTGAAAGAGAAGGCATGGGAGAGACCAGGGTGTGATGCCTAGGAGGTTGGGTCTTCCTCTTAGGTATGGGAATAAGTATTGTGATGAGTGGTGATTGAGTAGACAAGTATAGTTTCACTATGGGATTTAGTATGTTAGGTTTTGGTAGGACCCCTAAGGAAGTGGTAGTTTTAGGTGCAAATAGGGTTTTGGGTGAAGGTGAGGATGAAGAAGAAGGGGCTGATATGATCGGTCTTAGGTGTCATGGTTTTAGTTTCCTTGAATACCTTAGGATAGATAGTTGAGGTATCTGAGGACAACATCTACATTTGGGTGGATACTGGGAGTCGAAGGTGTCCCCAGAGTGTGGAGTAATCAACATACTCTAATTGGTCCACCAAACATGAGAATGGTTTTGGTTTAGAAGATGATGAACCAGTGGTGAAACCCATCCAGAAATATGAGTCATGTGATACAGGGAAGGTTTTTGCCTCTGATTCAGTAGGTAGGAGTGATGTAAGAAGGTTGACAGGATCTTGGAAGACCCTGGGAGAAGCATCACCTATAGGAAGAGGAGATAAGAATGGCTCCTCTATGGGTCAAGGATAAGGGAAAACAAGCAATGTGGAATACTCTTTAGGTAGAAATGTGGATAGGGTTAGTTCCTCCTTAGGTAGAGGAACAGTGAGATAGGTTCCTCCTTGGGTAGAGGAACATGAAAGATAGGCTTTGCGGTAGGTAGAGAAATGGGTGGGTAGGCTCCTCCATGGATAGAGGAGTAGGTGTGATAGGATTCTCTGTGAATAGAGGAGTAGGTGTGATAGGCTCCTCCATGGTAGAGGAGTTTGTGCAAGAATTTCCTCTATAGATGCTACGGGAGGAAACTAGATAGATGGAATAGGTACTATGTTGAAAATGACATGAACTTTGTGTACATTGGTGTCACTAGTAGGGGTCTCCGAAGCCTAGTTTGATGAAGGGGTACGATTAGGAAAAGGTTTCTTAAACACACCCATATTGGCATTGGCAAGTGCATTAGGGTTTTCCAGGATGAGATCACCACTATCTAGCATTCCTTAGACAATGTTCTTGAAGGTTTTGTAATTGCCGTCGTTATGTCCCCTAACTCGGTGATAGTTACAGAAGTCATTTTATTTGTACCATGATGGTGTAGGATGAGAAGGATCAAAACCAGTGTTTAGTTTGATAGGTGGAAGGGTAATGGCTCCAGATTTTAAAATATTTTCCAACACAAAAGAATATCATTCTCTGATAGGAGTGTAAGCCCTCTTTTTGTAGTTGTATTGGAAGTTTTGAATAGGAGAAAGGTTGGTAGGTGGTTTTGGTTGATTAGATGGATGAGAGGGGATGAATATCATAATCACCACATTGGTAGATCCTTTTTCCTTGGAATGGTTATTAGAATGGTTTTTTGGCAGGTTTAGAAGAAGGGTTTTTATTTGAAGTTAGCATTCTTGTTATGCAACTTAAGTTTCTCTTCTTCAAGGGCACGGATCTCCAGTTTTTGAGCCATGGTGAAGGCTTCATCAAACATATGAAACGTTTGAACCTAGAGAGTCGGGGAAATGTGTCAAGCACATACCCTTGTGAAAAATTCTATGAGCTCCACTTGTGGTAGCTAGAAGGTGATTTTATTGATGAGGCCCTGCCAACGTGCGATGAAATATGTGATAGATTCATCCTCATATTGGTGAATAGAATAGAGATTAGTAATGGAGACCTTCCTAGAGATATTGATTGAGAAATGATCAAGGAAATTTTGGGCCAACTGATTGAAAGAGAAGACTGAGTGCCTAGGTAAAGCACTATACCAATCTAGAGCAGGTCCTGTAAAGGACATGGGGAAAGTTCTAAGGAACAAGGCATTGTTATGGGTGATCAAATAACACATCTGTTTTAATGATAGTAAATGTTGTTAGGGGTCTTCCTTTCTATTGAAACAATTGAACTTGGGTAACTCCCATTACGCGGGATAAGGGTAGATAGGTATGGATGGGTGGATGGGATCATTACAGATTTCATCATAAGTGAGGACATTACAAGATCCGTAAATGGAGGCCTCGAGTGTTTTCATCTTATCCATCATCATCTTGATAAGATCCATGGTAGGATTAGATTGAGGAGTGCCCATTGCAGTATAAGTAAGTAGATGAGATGAATAGGTCATAGATGGCATACCAGTGTATGGTGGTGTCTAAATATGTGAAATTGAGAGTAGGTACATATAGGAATAGATGATGAGGGCATGTACCATGAATATTAGGTGGACACTATAGGCTGTGTCTGAGGTAGGGTGTAGGTGGGAGGATATTGTGTAAAGACCCTCATGTTAACAAGTGGAGATTAGGGGAATCAAGGACCAAATTCTGGTAAGGGGTATGAGAGGTGGACAGCGACAAGTGGCTATGTAAGAATGGTATATAAGAAGATACTACTGACAATATGATAGGGGTCCTATAGATGTGGGTATAATAGATGTCATCAGGGTAGAAGAAATCATAGGTGAGGGTGGCTATATTGTGAAATAAATGGTTGTAAAAGAGGTTGGTCAAACAATGCTAAAGTAGTTTGGGTAGCTATATTAGTGTTGGATGAGATGGCAGAAGTGATGGCGAGGAGGGGAATGGAAATAGGCATACCAAAGATGGGCTGACCTAATGAGTCATGGTAGATAATAGAAAGGTAGTGTTGTAAAGGGATGGTGATTTGGTCATGGAACCTAGTGAAATCCTCATCCCCTACGGGTACTTTCATAGAAGGATTGGGATCCATGAGTGAAGAAATATATGGTGGTGAAGGCGTAGTAGGTAGACAATATGCAACTAGATGGAAGGTAAGTGCTCGCACCTGTTGGTGAGTCCAAACCATAAGAAAATCTGTAAAATGGGTAGTCTGGACTCTTTAAAGGTGACAAAACTCATAAAAAATGTCTGAAGATGTATGGAAGGTGAAAATAAGTCGTTTTTGACATAAAGTCAAAAACAAAGAGACCGATATCGGTTAGTCAACCGGTGTCAGTTACTGAAGATTTTTTTTTAATTTTGAAAATGAAATGGAAAAATAGGTATTCTAAGCTTTGTTAAGGTGTCAGAAACTTAGAAACATAGTGCTTGAAAGAATCTGGTTGTTTGAAAGAATCTAGTTGTTGGTTTTGACAGAAAATAAAAAACATAGAAACTGATACCAGTCAGTTAACTGGTGCCAGTAAGATGAAATAACCGATGTCAGTCATTGGACCGATGCTGGTTACTTATAGAAAACTGGAATGAATGAAGAAAATATGATTATTTGAGTTAAATTTGATGAAAAGAAGCTCCGAAAGAGGCTATGTATGAGAAAGATGATTTAACACACTCCGGAAATAAATTAACTAGTTGTGATGGTTGAGTGTGAAAAAGAAATAAAAAAGTGATGAAAGTGTCCTCACACCTAAAACTATAGAAGAAAAGAAAGAAAGTGACAATCCACAAGTAAAAAACTAGCAACATGTTACCCTAGGAAACATTTTAGTGTTGTTTGGCTTATGCCTTAGAATTGATTGTGAATGAAATATAATTTCTTTGGATAATGAAGGTACCTAGAAAGCAATTTATGGATGGTTTCAGTTAGTTTTGGATAAATTTTCCCTTGATATACCTTCCATTACATGAGGTCCATGTTCTTATATGAAAAACTAGAAACAACACTGGGACGGGGCTCACCGTCAATGGGTTTTTAAATCCTTGATGGTTTCTTCTTGGAAGGGAATGTTTAAGAAGTGTGAAAAATTTGTTAAGTTATTTGGAAAAGGAATGTGTGAAATAGAGTAGACTACACTTTATCTAATCAATCCTCAACTGGTCATGACCTCCATTATATTGGATTTCGAATTAAAAGTATAAGAGCTAAATATGCAGAAAGGTAGGGATGTCATGCATGATTTTTAAACCCCAAATAGAATATGATATTTGATGTAAAAAAGAGTGAATAGGAAGAAGGATGAATTTCACTAATGCAAAATTGGAAGAAAATAAGAAGGATTCTTTTTAAATGCACCAAAAGAAATGTTTCATTTAGAGAAATTAGAAAGAAGGAGCAGATTACTAGAGAAGAAGATTTAGTGAATAACGATTTAGAAAGGAAACACACAAGATGCAACCTATATGAATAGAAAGGAACCCACAAACGAGGGTCCCACTGGGCGTGCCAAAATTTCACCACAATGTTGCGTATCAAATAGATAAGGTAAGGTGAGGTGAGGAGGAATACCTATGAAGTCAAAGAAGGTTTGTGCACCATCGAGAAGACCAGGATGATCATGAAGAGCTCCTTTTTGGCTAGGAAGGACTACCTGTAGAAGCACAACAATACCACCAAATAGATTTAAATAGCATATGACAGTGGAATGCCTACGTATGCTAGATCCGAGA
Organism: Taxus chinensis; assembly: GCA_019776745.2. Classification (NCBI taxonomy): domain Eukaryota; kingdom Viridiplantae; phylum Streptophyta; class Pinopsida; order Cupressales; family Taxaceae; genus Taxus; species Taxus chinensis. The sequence goes on along the minus strand of CM034151.1, from coordinate 283,352,972 downwards.
AGTGTGATACTTCCTAGAAAGGTCGTTCAATCCACTGTTTAATAACAACTTGATGTAAATAAATGATAGTAAAAGAGAGGTTCTACTGTAACAATACAATTTAGGTATCTCATAGGCTAACAATAGACTAGATTTAAGATAAATATTTAATATAAAACTAAATCTAGAGAAGGCAGGGTGTTGTAAAGGCTGACAGATGTGGTAGAGGTGTTTAGGAGGGTCTGAGTGACATTGGGTGAGGTTTGGGAAGATTTTGGGTAAGTTAGGAGCTTGCTGGTCTAAGATAAATCACCAGTCATAGAGACCAGTATTGGTTGGGCGACTGATGTTGGTACCTAGTAATAGCCTATGATAGTTGGTTGATGATACTGGTAGGGGAAATTGGGTGAAAATATTAAAATGAGGTGGTTTTGAGCTCTTTGTGATTGCATAGAGAGTTGGGGAGGATTAGGTAAGGTGGTAGGATTTTATTAAAGACTCAGAGATGAAGAAATAGGTATTTGGGATGGGTACAAAGGTCAAATGGGAAAGTGGTTGGGTGGAGGTGAGACAGAAGAGATCCAAGAAGGGTAGAAGGTGAAAGAAAGAAGATAAATGATTAAAAACCAAAATACTGAAAGAAATGACAAGGTAGAAATCACATACTTGCATATTAGAAGCTAGTTGTAGAAAGAATAGTTGTGGTTAAAGGAGAGACAATTCCCAATCTTGTGTAGTAGTAGAAGGATCTCGGCTTCCCTGTGAGTGATCCAATGCTCTGGAACACATTGTTGATGCTTTGTGGAGGTTGTGAATGCTTGGAATGATCTCTAGTTTGTCATGAGGTTGTTTGGATTCTCGAGAATACCAATGCAAGAATGCCCAAAATCCGAGAGCAGATTCTGAAGAGGTGAATGAGTTGGAATTTTCTTCTTAATGGAAGTGACAACAGTTCCATGATCGGTGCCGACTAAGGGAAGAAAGGTGACGTTGGTTAGGGAAAGATGGTTGTTTTTTCTAAACAATAATTGATTCTTTCCCTTTTCTAACATGATTGAGAATGGTCCGGGTCAAGAAGATTGATTCTTTCTTATAGTGGTAGGATTTTGATAGGAAGCAAGTGGTTAGTCATTAATGAAAGGTCTAGAATAAGTCTTAGTTAGGTTTAGAATGGTTATGGCTGAGTTAAGGCAAGTTTTAAGTTAGGGTTAGGTGATTAGGGTTTGGGAATGGGTCCAAGGTGAGGTGGCTAGGTGAGGTACAAATTAATTTAATTTAGGTAATTAAATTAATAATGATGTGAGGTAATAATTAATTTAATATAAGTGATTAAATTAATTAATTAATTAAAGGGGCTTAGAGGGTTGCAACTGTATTGTTTATATGCAACTTATATTCAACATATGGGGTTTTTAGCTTGTAGTTAGTGTGTTAATATCCTACGACTGCTAAGATTATTATATTCATATCCTACATAATAAAATTAATTAGTGTTCAAACTATCCTATTTATAGGTTGTTAGATATTTGGATAATATCCTAGCAACTACTAGCCTCATAAGATTTTTGTATGGATACACATATGTGTAGTTTTTTTTTACAACTTCTTGTCATTTTGGTAATTGTCTGATAGAGAATAGGCTTATTATAATTGTATCATGTGCAATAGAAGGGATTAGAGTTCATCATATTATTTTTGGATGCTATTAGATATTGGGATAATAACCCAGTGACCACTAGCTTCATAAGTTTTATGCATGAATACATGTATGTGTATTTTGATTTTACATCTTATTTTTAATGTGGTAATATCCTAGCTACCACTTGGCTTGTGATAATTATATCCTCCACAATAAAAGGGAATAGTGTTCACTATATTGTGTTTTTAGGTTATTATCTATTTAGATAATATCCTGGTGAATTATTTCATGTTTAGTTTTATTTATGATACATATATGTGTTTTTTGTATGTAGTTTGTGTTCAACATGTGGGTTTTACAACTTGTTATTGTGTCAATAATTGAGCGACCACTAAGCTTGTTATAATCATATCTTGAGGTATTAGTGTTCATCCTTTCATTTTTTTAATTTTTATCTATTGGGATAATATCCTAGTGATCACTGGCCTCATAAGTTTTATGTAAGGATACATATAAATGTAGTTTGTGTTTACAACTTCTTCTCATTTCATTAAGAGGCTAGTGACAACTAGGCTTGTTATAATCATATCATATTTTATGCCTAGATTTTGATCACCTACAAGGTGGGTTACTTAATATGAAAACTCCAAATCAATTCTACTAAAACAAAATGGGTGTATGTTGTTATTGTGAAGAGAGGGAAAATTGTGATTCATTCATTGAATAAAGTGGGTAAAACTCTTTAGATCTAAATTTAAACATGCACATAAGCACACTTGAAAAATGTTAATTGTATTAGTGATTAGGGGGGCTACCTCGGTTAGATCCCTAACCCTTTTAAGGACATTAAAGAAATTTTATTGATGTAAAATGAGAAAATAGTAAATTAAATAATAAGTATACCTAAATCAGATTGTCAGAAAATAGTAATTGTGATTCACCAAAAATCGCACAGAGATGGCAACCTAATCATAATTGTTATTCCCACCTATATTGAAATTTTTCTAGAACAATTTTTCCGCAAGTTGTATCTATCCTTTGTGTTTCACTTTCACTTCTTCAAGACCTACAAAATTGATATATGCAAGCAAGAGAGCAAGAAAACTCAAGTATAGGATGTCAAGATTTGTTAAGAGAGATTGAAATAATGTGTGAGAATGATTTTGTAGATTTGGAGTGCATATGGGAGTGGGACATGCATGAGTATAATGATAGGTTCCATAGTGCATTAGGCATGCACATGGGTAAGTGTGATGAGACATAATTAAATGTGAGTAAGGGTTGGTAAATGAGTAGTGTGGTGTCTTATATCCCCATTTTATGGGGTTTTATGATTTTTTTGGTATTTTTGTGTTTTATAATTTTTTTGTTTTTTTGAATAAGGAACCTTATGTGCAAGGTCCATTTTTTAGTGTCTACATTTTTCCCCATTTTAGGTTGTATGTTGTAGAAAACAAGATGCATCATAAAATCTGAAGATGAGATGGGGGTCATCTAGCCTTATGACGTTGGTTGTCAAAGTCACAACCTTAGGTGGTTAACTAGATAGATAGGAACCTAGAAATGTGATCAAAGGGAAGCTTCAACTAAATTCTATGAATGGTTCGATAGGTTAATTTTGTGAGGAAAATACTATAGAGTCAGTTGACTGATGAATATTGATTATTTTTCATAGAATTAGACAACAAGATTTGTGTATGATTCCCCCCTCAAGTGACAATTTTTCAAAACAGTAGATTTCCCCAGTGTAACGCGGGACGAAAAAGTAACTGTTGAAGATGAGGTAGAAAATGATCCAAGGTAAAGACATGATGAGTGATAACCATGACAGTGTTTTCCCAGTCATGTGTGTGTGAAAAAATGATGATGGATATGTATAAAGGTGTAATGGAATTGTTGAGAATTCATAGGGTAAAGATTTTAAATTGACAAATTGAGTGATTGAAAATTGGTGATGAATGGTATTAGGTAAGCGAGGTGATGAGTAACATGGCATAGGCTGGCAGTAAGTGACACTGTGAGATGGGTGAGAAACATGGGTGATTCATCGGGCTACGTAGTAAAGGAGAAGAGATGAGCTTAGTGAGCAGCATGTGTGATTTTGTAGGAAATGTGATCGAAACAGGCAATACGACAAGTTGGACGAGTAGTGCAGGTGATAAGGTGGGAAATGTGAATAGCACAGTCGATGTGGTGGGTAAGAGGAGTGGCATGACGAGTTGGTTGAGGAACACAAAAAACTAGGCAAAGTGAGCAGAGTAAAATGGGAGTGATCCAGGTCAAGCTGGCTGAGATGGGGGAGTTGATCAAGTGGGGGAAGTTAGATGGGGTGGCTCAGTGAGCTAGATGGGGGAAGGGTGAGCTGGGTGAGTGCCACAAGTCAGTTAGGTGGTGTGAGTGAAGCAAGCAATGTGGTGAGATATAGGATTCAAGCGATGCGGTGAGCTAAAGGAGCCATGGGACGAGTTAGGTGAAGTGAGCGTAACATGGCGAGCTAAGGTAGACTTGGACGAGTTAGGGGAGGGAGAGCTCGGTGATTTGGGAAGGGATCTTGATGATCTAGGAAGGAGGAGTTCATGGGATGTGGATGGATTAGGTGGGAGGAAAATTATTTGTGGTGATTCATCGTAGTGACTCTCCAAGTTGGGGTGGGGGAGAAAGTACGAGGCACTCGGGATGTGGGACGAGTCACTATCACAAATTTCTATGTATATTTGGGGTAGGTTGGTAGGTAAAGGGTAAGCTGAGTTGGGCGACGAGTTACAGGGGATACTCGAAGGGATAGGGAAGAGATGGGAAGTGGAGGAACAAGTAAACATGATGTGGGCGGGGGATGAAACACTGAGTTGGGTAGATATTTTCCCTTATAACTCACCGAAGGATGAATAGATATAGGGTGTGTGTGGGAGAATGTAGTGGTGATATGTCTCAGCGATCTTGGTTACAAATGTGACCAAGCTAGGGATCTGTTAGAAGGGTTGAATGCGGCGATGGGTATAGGGAGCTCAGGAGAGAGCCAAGTTGTGGGTTCGACTCAACTGGGTAGGTATCATCGAGGTGGGGGTAAGCCATCTTGACCAGGCTAGCCAAGGTGTGGGGTGGGGTGACTCATAAGTAAGTTAGGATAAGGGCCTAGTCATTACAATGACTTGGACGAGTGAATTAGGAGGTGAGGGGTGATAGTGAGGGTTGGCATAGGGTGTTGTTTTATGATGATTTTGATTTTTTTACTTGTTTATTTTTTAATTTTTTGAACTTTTTTTTGGTATTTTAAGCAGTAAAGTAGGCTGTGAGGTGAGGAATAGAAGTGGGTATCTTGGCTGGGGAAGACAATGTGAAAAATATATATGTTTTAAAATGTAAATGACATTTAAAAATGGAAAATGTAAAGTGATGAAAATGATGTAATGAGGCCATACAGAGTGATGTAATGCAAAAATTGTGCAGAAGGTAGTAGATTCCTAAGGATGTTCATTCCAACTGAGGCGAATTTAAAAAACACACCATGACCCGATTTTGATGATGAAGTACAAGTGTTATGTTTTTTGGCATATGAACATGGCTATGTGACAAGTGAGGTGGTGAACACCTGATGAACTCAAAGACACAAAACATGAGATAATGAGGGAGTGAATATGGAATATTGAACAAGGTTTAAAGTGTACGAGGTGACATATTATCCCTACGACTCATGGATATCCTATGTGTGCACGTGAGAGTTAGTTACTACTTGAAGTGAAGACTCGTGAGACAATGAGTGAAAACATAAGCCAACGTGTAGGTGTGACTAAAATGGTAAAGTTATGATTAATGAAATGGAGGGTAATTATAATTTGTACATTTCTCCACTTTCAATCATGCATCAATAGCCCTGACAGAGATACATTTGATTCTAGTTACAACATTGCTCTATTACCAGCCAGGCATCCATATCCCTGGTAGAGATACTACAAAGACTCATGAGAGAGTGTTTGATGTTGCTTTTACTTTTTCTTCTTTTAAATTTTGACTTTTTCTTTTTCTTTTTTTGGTATGTTTTCACGTGATATTTGACTCTCTTGGTTTTCCAATATGTTTAAAAGCATGAGTGTCTTGGTGGATGGAGTGGAAGTGATGGTCGAGATGACATTGAAAAACATCAAAAAATAATACCTTGGGGTCTTCAAGGCAAGTTATTAAGTGTGTATGGATCTTAAAGAGGATAGTCATTCTTAATTCACCAAGTGGGGAGAAACTAAGCTCAAACAACTGTAGTCGAGACTATTGACTCACAAAACATGACAATAACATGATCAAAGTGTGAACCAAAATTTTTGAAACAAACCATAACATGGAATGTAAAAGAATTATAAATGAAATGTGTAGCAATGAATGAGAATTGGAATGAAATATGAAAGAATGGAGCAAAGGTAGGGAAGAACATCCATGAGGAAGTGTTGTTTATTACAATTTTCAAAATATATATATTTTTGGATTTTGAAATATGTTTAGTTGTGTGAAGGTGTGTGTGTGTGTGTGTGTGTGTGTGTGTGTGTGTGTGTGTGTGTGTGTGTGTGTGTCTGTGTCTGTGTGTGTCTGTGTTAATGATCATAGTGTAGGATCTGTGGATAATCAAGTTGTGTTTAAAATCTAGGATAAATGAAGAGAAATGGAATGTAAGGAGTGTGCAGAATGCGGTAGTGAAAAATTAAATTCCCCCAGTCCATAGAAGGACTGGGTGAGTGAGATACATGATGTATAAAATTAAGTGATAGATGAGATAATGATTGGAGTGGTGGGTGTGAGGTTGATGAAAAGTGAAGAAAGAATGCCAAATAGAATCCATATAATGGTGGAAAATGAAGGATGTGAATGTTGGGTTAAAACACACAATAAATGTGATAAATGTGGTGGATGTGTGAGGGTGTATGGTGGCTCAAGACATGAGTATAAATCAATGGGATAATGTGTAGCTATATGAAGCATGGTGTTAGTGATGATGTCATGTGGATGAGGAGTGATCTTTGGAGTAATTGTGAGGGTCGAGGGTGTTATCTTATGATGAATTGGTGTAATAATGGGATGATGACATGAAATAGGAAGTGGTAAGTAAGAAGGAATTTCAAAGAAAATATAATGTGGGAGAAAATTAAAAGAATGTGGAAGCGTAATTGTATGTGGAGGAGGCTTGCAAGGCACATTGGTAAGAACAAATGGTGGTGTGTGTGTGAATGATGATGTGAATGCAAAAGAGGGAATTGATAATAAAAATGGTGCTTGAACAAGTGATGATAGAGACAAGAAGGTGAATGTGAAAGAAAGCTCCAAAGGGGGTACAAAAATGGGAGTACATGGAGGTTATTTGTGAGGAAGAGATAGACGAATAAGTGTATACAAGTGACGAGGCATAGATGCAAGAGGCATGTAAATAACCTTAATAGATGGTGTAGGATGTAACGGAGATCCTGCAAGCAAGAATGGAGTTTGGATGAGTGGTGAGGAAGGAAATGAGACATATGTAGAAGAGGTTAGTAAGGTACAAGAAGTGGCATGGAACCATATGTGATGAAGAACAAAATTTATGTGTGGTAATTGGCAATGTGATAAGTAGAGTGCATGTGAGTGAATCAAATGAAGAAGTATGGGTCATGGTCAGTAATATGGGATCACATGATGATATAGATGTTTGGGAGCTAGATATAGGTGGTGATAGTGTGGAATAATATATAAAGGATGAGAATGTAACCATGACCATAGTGGATGTACATGATAGTGGAGATGGATACAAGAAGGATGTAGATAATGAGTGATTAGGTGAGCACGACGGTGTTGAGTATAAGGTGGAAGCAGGTAATAGAGTGGATTTTGAATTGTTTGATTTAGATGATGAGACACTTAGTGTTCATGATAATTATGATATATTCGGGAATGATGGATTGGATGAGTGAGATATGACATGTGGAGGAGAAGTGGGAATAGGATAGTGTGAAGTGATTGGATGGGCATTCGTAGATGAAATTAGAGGAGATGGAGGTTCAACTACAATGTCCCCCTTGTCAAGAAGGTTTTGAAGGATATTGTGGAGTTAGGGATACAATTCGTTGGAATGAACATCGATATGATTTTAAACACATGTGTCATGGGAGTAACACCAAAATTATGGGGACATTTTGGGAGGGAGATTGATGAGATAGGTGTCAAGTAACTTTTCAATAATAGAGGAAAGTGCATCAGTCAATGGGGTGAATTTGAGGGGGTTTCATAAAGATCTAAAATCTAGGAGAACATAATGAATGTAAAGATATGGGTGTATAATTTGATGAAGTGTGAAGAGGATCTGAGTGGGTCACATTATGAACATGGGAGTGTGTTGGGTTTCAGATTTGCACTTGGAATGAGACCATAGTCAGGGGACAAGCAAGTCCCTCCTCTTTAATGGTAGAGGTTCCCTTATTGAAAGCAGGCGCAAAACCTATGTACAAATACACAATCTTTCATTCAGTGGTGGTTTCCCGATATATTGAAATGTGTTTTATGCCTAGAAATTTATCAATACATGAGGATAGAAGACATTGAAGAGAGGAGGGAGGCAGAAGAAGACAATACTTTCAGGGAAAATAAATGGAAAAGAAAACCCCTATATGTATTGATAAAATGAGATATAGAGTAAAACCATTCATGTATATAATGGACACAATCAACAGACTCAAAGTTATTAGAATTGTATAAACTAAAGCACAAAGTTTACAAGCATGCAAGAATTAAATGACTCACATATAAGAGCAAGAAGGCAAGAGAAAGTAGAGGAAAAGAGGGAAAACCATTGTATTGATTTCTTCCAATTAGAAATTATAGTTCCAGAAATATCAAAATTCCAACCTGTACAATGGATTTGAAAGCCCATGATATATCTCACAAGAGACAGTTACAACTTCCTCGAGTAAGAAATAAATAGTTACAACTTATTCCAATCATCCACGCCCTTTTGAATTATCGATTTACAAAGAAACGTTAATGGTGGAAAAAAAAGGTTTTTAAATATACAGTCATTACATTATTTTTCTAGTTTAAAACATGGGTCATTCAATTTGCTTCTACAACTTTAAATTTTGGCCTCCCACGTGGAAGGAATTTATTGGAGCGTGCCTACAGATGCCTTTTACATTTTTTTCCTTTGAAGCTACGCCAAGCTGACACGTGGAGAGCTCCACTAGTTAAGGCACATGGAGACTTCTGCCGTTAAGGCACATGGAGACTTCTACCAACCCACCCATACTTAGCCAATTTTAATGATCGGATCTTTATATTTTTGGACCTAGGACACATGGAGGAGTAGCACAAGTTTTATAACTTCCCTTGTCTTTGAATCTTAAATATATTCCAATGAGGCACATGGCCCCATCCACTGAACCTTCCATACTTAGCCGATTTGAGCTTGTTTTACCTTCATTTTAAACCTGGGACACGCGGAAAGCCTGCGCTTATTTGAGGATTGTCCCTTGGACCCTGACCCTAGAGTTGTATCGTTTGGATGTGTGGAGGCTTCCACTGACACTTGAAACATGGAAAAACTACATCCAATCATAGATGCCCATGTACTACCCGTGGATTCTGGGGCAAAAAATAATGGGGAAGATACGCCTGTCATTCTCGGCTACGGGAAGAAAATTAAAAAGAAGGAAAGAAACTTCACCATTACACCCGAATTTCAAATTTTTCTCCATGAATGGGAAAACTACAAATAATTCCAGGCTCAACATGATCCAATACTCCAAGGAACAGACTCAAAATTTTGAAACTTGACTTTAAAAGAGGGGAATTTTGAGTACGACAACAAAGTGTAAAGGTGTAACAAGAGGAGAAACAAATTAAACATGTGGTAAGGAAGGAGGATGACCAAGATGAACATCCTCAAAGAAGTTTGTCATGTGTACGACCTCATCAAATGTGTGTAACATATGAATTTATAAATGGTGTGATATGTGAGGAACATGATTTTTGGAAAAGAGTTCATTGAGCATGGATTTTGGGATGAGAATGAAAGGAAATGAATGACATCACACCAACATGCAAAAAATTCAATGATAGACTCAATATGGGATTGGTGAAGCATGTGAAGGTCAAATAGATTTTCTTTAGGTGTGATATAGATGGAGAAGTGATATTACTAGGTATTTACAAGTTTTGTGAATGTATAAATGCTATGTTGTGGGGGGCATTAGTACTAAATTGCATGACCAATAAGTGAAAGTGAGAAAGTGCATAGGAGGAGAGCATCATCATGTTGGATAAGATGGAAAGTGTAGTGGAAGAGATGTATGTGGTGTTGAGGGTCCTTGGTGCCATAAAAATTTTCAAAAGTAGGCAATTTGAAATGTGGTAGATAGGGATGATGCAGTACCATGGGGTGGATAGGCTTGTTACAAATGGAATACTAAGTAGGTGTGTGGAAAAGTCCCCGTAAATTTTGGGACTTAACCTTAATAATGAAATCAATAAGGTTTTGATAAAGTAAATTAGGGTGAGAATAAAAATTAAAATGACTAGAAGCCATGGGGAATGAAAGTGACTAGGAATTTGAAACTTGAGTGGAACAAGTCAACAAGATGGTAAGACCATAAAAATTACAGGGTATACATAGTTGCGAATAGCTCTAGGAAAATTAGGAATCAGAAAAAATTGCAAAATGAATTATTTGGAAGGATATAAGTCATTCATAGTTACAACTAGCTCTGGGAAAAATATGGAGTGGAAAAATTGTAGCACATTCACAGTTACGACTAAGACTGGTAAAATCAGAAGTCAAAGTTTATGAAAAAAACTAATATGGAAATGTGATAAGGGTCTGTGAAGAACATAAACAGTCGAATGTGTGACTCAGAAAAATAATTATTTTTTTATCTTAAGGTGAAATAAAGGGGCTTGGTCTGTTTGGATTCCTACAAAAGGTTATCTCCCAAAATACCAATAGTTACCCGAACAAGTGTGGAACATTATAAAATTTCTAGTCGTCAGCTTTACTTTGCACCCTTGATTAACCAAGCAAGATTTTATTCCACTCAATCAATCAAACCAGAACCTTCACTAAGGATGGTCGTGGTTCTAACTTCACATGTGTACTAGTTAGGTAGGTGGGAGTACCCATTTCATTGGCCAATTCCCTCAATGTGCTAAGTAATTTGGTGTTCCCATGGTACTCCTCATAATGAGTTTTAGGGCTTATGCCCAAGCACATCCCATAGTTGTGTGGATGGGTATTTACCCTTATCTAGACCTATGATAAAATGTGTTTTTTATTCATGATTCATTTCCTTAAGAAAAAAAAAGGTGTTTTAAAGTTTTTTTATAGAACAAAGTTACTACACAGTCATAGTTGTGACATCCCTACAACAGTATTTTAAGATTTTTTTGTGTCAGAAAATCACAGCCTACTTGCGGTTGTTATTGGCCTGTAACCTGATTTTTTTTTTTGGATTTTTAGGAGACTTGTAAGACAAGGTGTTAGATGTGCAATAAAAATGTTAGGGAAAACAAAAACAAACTAAAAATACAAAGTAAAACCCTAAACAAATCAATGTTAAATCTAGAAAACAAAAAAATTACCCACAACCAAAAATGGTCCGACTATGGTCACCAAAATGTATGCCTAGGTTTCGATCACCTACAAGATGTATTAGTTAATATGAAAAATCTAAATCAATGTTGCTATAACAAAATGGTCTTATGATTCCATTGTAAAGAGAGGGACAATTGTTGTTTCTTTCATTAAATAAAGTGGGTGAAACTCTCCAGGTTTGAATCTAAACCTGCACACAAGCACACTTCAAAAATGTTAGTTGTTTTGGTAGTTAAGGGACCTACCTCGGTTAGATCCCTAGCCATTTTAAGGAGAAAAAATACATTTTATTGATGTAAAATGAAAAAATAGTAAATGAAATGAAAATTATATCTAACTCATATCGCAAGACAATTGCAATTATGATTCACCGAAAATCACATGGAGATTGCAATCCAATCGTAGTTACAATTCCGACCTGTGTTGAAATTTTTCTAGAACAGTGTGACAAGTTATATCTATCCTTTTTGCTTCACTTTCACTTTTTAAAGACCTAAAAATCTAAGATATGTGAGCAAGAGAGTAATAAAACTCAAGTATACGGTGTCAAGATTTGCTAAGAGTGATTGAAATGATGTGTGAGAATGATTTTATAGATTTGGAGTGCATAGTAGAGTGGGACACACATGGGTGCAATGATAGAGTCCATAGTGCATTGGGCATGCAAATGGGTAGGTGTGATGGGATAGAATTAAATGTGAGTGGGTGAGGGTTAGTAAATGAGTAGTGAGGTGTTTTTTATCCCTATTTAGTGGAGTTTTGTGATTTTTTTTCTTTTTGTGTTTTATAAAGTTTTTGTGTTTTCGAATAAGGGACACTATGAACAAGGTGAATTTTTTAGTGTCTACACATACACAATATAAGGGATTGGAGTTCACAATAATTTTTTTAGAGGATGTTATCTATTTGGATAATAACCTAGCAACCACTAGCCTCATAATTTCTTGAAAGAATGGGAGAAGATTTTAACACGGATATAATTGACTATTTCTATCATTCAAACAATACATTTATATAGGGAGGATGTTTCCTATAAAATAGGAAACCTCCTACAATCTTTCCCCCTAAATATGTGAGCTTGGTTTAGCAACCAAATCTCACAATACAAATTATGTGGGTGGTTATTACTAATAACTTACCCAGACATTTACATTTATATTTACATTTATAATTATCCCACTAATATAATGTTAGTACGAACATGGTAGAAAAGAATTCACACTCTCAACTATAGTATGCTCGTCCCTATGAATCATGTCCTACTATTTGACTCATTACCTTGATACAAATGAAAGGCTCTCTGCTTCTATGGTTTTAAACGGAGTTACCACAAGGTCCCATCAACTATCCACCTGGTGTGGTTTTTTGGATCTCCCACAAACCTTTTCAAGATCCATGAACTACCTTACTTTGGTGTTTTTATTCTCTACAACATTTTTGTATTAAGAAAGTACATAGGAGTTACTACTCACTAATTACCAATTTTAACAAGAAAACTCACACTAGAAAATATTTCACATTACATCCATAAGAATGAAACATTCTTAATTATAGCCATTATTTTTTATCATTGCCACTCAATCTCTAACAAAAAAGGAAATTGTCACTGCCACTGGAAGCTACCCTTGATTTTAGTCAGTTTGGCATGGAATAGAAATGGAAATTTGGTGTCATGTTCCCCCCACAATGTGAAATTTCCAACTATGAACATTGAAAATAAAACAATATCAAACTGCATACTACTAATTGGATCTTATTACTCGGATCTTGCTACATATGATCACCATTTCCAATGAACATATGCATTCACTAATCATATTCCAATGAAGTACATAATTTAGATGATCTCTGTAGTCATAGGATCTTTGCAGTCATATGCTCTCCAATATAATTATTTTCCAGCATCCACACACCACACTGAAAAGTTGAAATAACTTAAATAAATTACATAACTAGAACACAAATACTTGTGCCAAAAATTTTACCAACATAACTGATATGTGGCCTCGTCATTGGTAACTGACAAGAGGTCAATGATTGACCTCCAGCCTCTAATGCCTCCATCCTCCATAGTCATGTTACTAGTTCAGCCAGATGTAATCATGAAGCTCAAAAAAACACCCCTCCACAAATTGAACGTCATGTACAAGTGATAGTGCATCCTTTAAAATTTTTAATTTTGGCATTAATGACTCAATGAGGCTCAAAGGGGCTGCACAAATCTCCAAAATTATACACAAACCCATAGCAAGAAGATGCCCACATGATGACCAAAAAAGAGGGTATTTTTCAAACGTGGTATTTTTCAACAAAATTAGAACCAATATGATGGGGATGAAAACTAAGCACTTTTGAAAAAAATGGTGCTCAATTTCGAGTTAACGTGAAAAATTATTAAGGTTTTTATTTCCCATAAAAAAAGGCCCAATTTAATTAAAATTGGCTCAACAATTAAAAACTTTCTCAAGATGGAGGTAAAATTTATTGTGTGACTACTCATTAGAACTAGAAGGAAATGAAGATTTCAAAAATGTCAATGGCCCGAAGATTTGGCACCAAAAAGTATTAATTTGGCCAAAATGCATTAATTACCCTCAATATGCAATTATTTAAGCAAAAACTACAGTAAAATTAAATTTTTAAAACTATAGTTTTGAAAAAAAAAATAGCCAATCATAAATAGTTGTGTGGAAGGCAAAAAAATTATGGAAAACAAGATATGCGAGGACGTGGAGTACATGTTTGGTTCAGATTAGCACAATAATTCTTCCACATAAACACAAACAATAAATATCCAAACAAGACTTAGTGATAAACAAACAACTCAAATAACACGCTCTAGTGGACCGCTATATAGTAGATCATTGACAAATAATGCACAGGGATTGTAACTTCATTACACTGAAAACTCTACTAGATGATTTGGCATGACACATAGTTTTCTTTTTAATTTCAGGCAGCTATCATGATTAACTCTAAGAAACTTTACTTAGCAATGCATGTGGGATGCAAAGAGAGATGGGGTTTGGTTACACAGTTTTCAAGTACAATTTTGATAGAAAAGGAATGGGCGGTGACAATCAAGACCGTAAAACATGAAGAGTGCTGGAAAACATATGACTTTTAAATGGAATAAATACAATGATACTTTTCTACATTAATGTTTCTCTTTTTCTTGTTCTTACCAAAATTGCCTTTTCCTTTCTTCCAAAACCATATCTACCACATGCTTATGTTCTCCAAAGTTGTTGATAGAAAAAAATATTGTGTTTGGGTAGATTAGAGGGCTGCAACATTCTTCACCAACTTCTTCCTTGAGAATCCTTCATAACTCTTATTCCAAATAAAAGAGCAAGACCATATTTTAACATGAATATAATTGAGTATCATTCAAACAATACATTTATATAGGGAGGATGTTTCCTATAAAATAGGAAACCTCCTACAACCATTCTCCCTAAATATGTGAGTTTGGTTTAACAAACAAATCTCACAAAACAACTTACGTGGGTGGTTATTACTAATAACTTACCCACACATTTATATTTACATTTATATCCGTAATCATCCCACTAACATAATGTTAGCACTAACATAGATTTCTTTATAGGTTTATATATGAATACATATGCATTATATTCTTTTTGCAATTTTTTTTATTATGGTAATAGTCTAGTGATGGCAAGAGTTGTGATATTCATATCTGACACAATAAAAGGGATTAGTGTTCACCATATTATGTTTGTAGGTTATTAGCCATTTGGATAATAGCCTGGTGAATGCTTTCTTGACTAGTTTTATGCATGAATATGTGTAATATTGTGTATGCATCTTGTGTTCAATGCATGGGGTTTATACCTTATTGTTATTATGGTAATAGCCTAGCAACCACTAGGGTGATCATTGTCATTTCTTGCATAATAAAAGGAATTAGTTTTCACAATATCATGTTTTTAGGTTGTTATATATTGGGATAATATCCTAGTGACAACTAACCTCATAAGTTTTATGGTGGATGTGTGTGTGTGTGTGTGTGTGTGTGTGTGTGTGTGTGTGTGTGTGTGTGTGTGTGTGTGTGTGTGTGTGTAGTTTGTGTTTTCAACTTCTTGTCATTTCAGTAATAGCCTAGTGACCACTAAGATTGTTATAATCACATCATGCACAATATAAGGGATTACTATTTTTATTATTGTTTTTGGAGATTGTTAGCATCATAAATTTTATGTATGAATACATATGTGTATATTTATTTTTGCATCTAATTATTATTTTGGTGATAGCCTAGCGATCACTAGGCTTATCATATTCATATCATATGTAATAAAAGGAATTATTGTTCACCCTATCATTTTTCTTTTTTTATCTATTGGGCTAATAGCCTAGTGATCACTAGACTCGTAAGTTTTAGTTTTTACTATTGTATCATGTGTAAAAAGGCATTAGTGTTTACCATATTGTGTTTGTATGTTGATAATGTGGTAATAACCTAGCGACTGTTAGGATTATTATAATCATTTATTACAAAATAAACTAGATTTTTATTCACATATTTTTTGTGTTTTTGATTATTGGGTTTATATATTTGGTTCCACATATTGGGTTTGTAGCTTCTTGTTATTTGTTAGAAAATTCACGAGATGACTAATGTTACAAATTATAAATCCACGTTATAAATTATTGAAGATTGTAGTTTATAAAGTGAAGTAATCAAACCATATATTTAGATGTTTATAATGTATATTATAGAATGTAAATGTCATGACCAAAAATTAAATGAACACAGTGACATAAGATATAAGTGGGAAAATCTTGGAAGGTAAAAAACCCACTGAAAAATCACTTATCTTTATTGAGAATAAACTTTCACCCAACAATCCCACTAATTCACAAATCCACTTGTAATTACACCTTCAAGAAGGGATTACAAACCACCTCATACATATGCTCATGAGTTTTACATCATTTGTATCATTTATATTTGAGTGGCTCACACATATTGCTCACATTCATATGTTACACTTAATATTTTTCATATCACTGTTGTAACTGATCTCTCATGAGATCACCTTGTTTTATAGAATGTGGGTGACATGTTTCATGTTGCTATTATATTTTAAAACATTACCAACAAAAATAATGGATCTGTCATGCTTATATTTTAAATATAAGCTATAAACCAAAAACATACAATCTTTAGCGGGATTCTAAAATAAGTAATTTCTTGCTTAATAGTATAAACCAAACATTCCCACTTAATTTTAAGTAGGGAAATGTGTAAAATTTCTTTCACATGTCGAAGTTTGTTCCTCATGCCAAGTCACCTTTTGGTACAAAAGGAATTACAATCCATAAATCAACGTGTGATTTAGGCTAACATCCAAAAAACACTTGTTATACAGATTTTACAGTTCTGCAGTGCACTACAGCAGTGTCCCACAATTTTATTTAAACTCTATGATATACTACCATAGTATCCTGTAGAATTATACAAGCCACAAACAACTCTACATGCATTGTGGATTTTAGAGAAAATGCAAGACATTGTTTTGTCATGGTTCAAATCAATGTTCCATGAATTCCATAAAAACTGCAATACAAAGGAACATAAAAAATTCTCAAGATAAAGTGATTAAGGATGAAGTCTTACATAAGACTGTGGAGTTAATAAATTCTTCATATATAATTCTTTGTTGGGGATTACAAGTAAGCTTCACATGCATGAAAAATTACTTAAACAACATAAAAATAGTCTCAGAAGTATCCACGTTGACACATTCAAGCCATTAAGAGATGGAATCGCATAAGAAAAAACATGTCATATGCCCATTTCTTATTCCTTCCTCTAGGGAAGCTCTAAAAGGACAAAACTCGTATGATTGAAAGGTGAAGATAGACATCATTCACATGATCATAAGAGTTACACAACATATGCTCAACTGATTCAGATGTGGAAATCAACATCATCCACATGATCATAAAAGCTAATATCTGAAATTCCCAACATAGCATGAAATTTGTAAAACTTTATAACACCCAAGGGTTTAGTAAAAACTTTCTGCAACCTGCTCATCAGTGGAACAAAATTTGAGATCTATATCACCATGGAGAACTTTTCCCAAAGGAAGTGTATATGAATCTAAATATGCTTGGTTATTTGATGCTAGAATGGATTGTTTGCAAGAGCAATATGACTTTGGTTTTCACTTAGAAGTAGAGTGATTTATTTGACACCCATATGAAGTTATTCCCATAGTGATTTGAGTCACATGGCTTCTTTTTCTATTTCCATAACACTTATATACTCTGCTTCAGTAGAAGAGATTGATATTCTTGGTTGTTTCTTGCTACTCCAAGTTATTACACCTACATCAAACTTGAAAATATATCCAGAAGTAGATATTATATCCACAATATTACCAGCATGGTCCGAATCACAATAACCAAATAGAATTGCATTATCATAAGCTATAATTGATTGTACCTTTGATATACCTAAAAATCATTTTTACCATTTTCTAATGGTCCTTATAAGGATCCCACATGAATCTTGAAATAATTCCAATTGCATAGGAAATATCAAGCCTAGTGATAGTTAAATAAATCAAACTACCAACCAGCTATCTATATAAAGTATCATAAGAAGGTTTTATAATTTAACACCAACTTCCATAGGAATAGAGACGGGCTTAGAATCAATCATATTAAATATTTTAAAAATGTTAGTATCATACTGTGATTGAGATGCAATAATAGATTTGTGATTTTTACAAATAACCATGCCTAGAAAATGATTTAACAATCATAAATTAGGCATTTCAAAACATTGTCTTAACTTCTCTTTGATTATGAGAATTAGATTCTTATCACTACAACTAATCAAGAGATTGTCAACATATAATACCATAATGATAACATGACTATTTTCATCTTGACAAATAAATCATTATCATAAAAAAAACTTAGATAAACCAAGCTCATGAAAGAAATTATTTATCATAACATACCAAGCTCTATGATCTTATTTAAAACCATACAAATATTTCTTAAGTTTACACACATATAATTCTTTTTTGGGTTCTTCAAAACCTTTGAGTTAATGCATATAAATTTCTTCTTTAAATTCGCCATTTAAAAATTCATTCTTAACATCCATTTGGTGAATCTCCCAACCATGTTGAGAAACTAAAGCTAGAAGAATTCTAACAGTGCTCATTTTGGCAACAGGAGAAAAGGTTTCAATATAATCCAAACCAATTTTTTTATTAAACCCTCTAGCAACTAATCTTGCCTTAAATTTATCAACCTTACCAACAGATTTATATTTGATTTTATACAACTATCTAGAGCCTATAATACTTCTTTTAGGAGGAAGAGAGACTAATTCTCAAGTTTTATTCAGGATTAGAGCATTGTACTTAGCTTCCATAGCAGCAACCCGTTTTTCATCTAGACTAGATTCTTCAAAATATTGAGCTTCAACCTCATAAATAGTTGACATGTCATGATAAGAATGTTGACTATAGGTCATATTTCTCAAATCATTAGGTTGAGAGTTTGAAACTAGATTTTTGGCCCATTTACGAATCCTAGATTGAGAATACTCCCTCTCAATGTATACATCCATCATATCAAAATAAGGAAGATTAGTCTCTTAAAAACTAGTTTCTATATTCTCTAATCAATACTATCATTTAGAAAATCATTTTCAGACTTAGGAAACTCAAAAGAGGGAAGATTGACATATTTACAAAAAAGTTTCTCAAGAACATGCACATTCATATTTTCTAGAATCACATGCTTAATTGGATCATAGAATCTTAATCCTTTTGTTTGAATTCCATAACCAACAAAAAATGTAAGGGTAAGAGGTAGGATTAAGCTTTTGTCTTTTAACTTTAGGAATAAGAAGATAAATAGGGTTGTCACATATCTTTAAATAAGAGATATCAGGGTTTTTCTTATTCCAAAATTCATGAGGTGTGGTTTGATGTAACACTTTTGTGGGAACTCTATTAAGTATGTGAACAACAATGTTCATAGTTTTAGTCCAAAGAAATTTAGGCACCTTAGAAGCATGAAACATGATCCTAGACATTTCTAAGAATGTTCTACTCTTTCTTTCAGTTATGCCAATTTGTTGAGGACAATAGGGATTTGTTAACTCCCTTTGAATTCCAAAAGATAAACAAAACACATAAAACTTCTTACTAACATACTCATCCCCATTATCAATTCTGATTCTTTTTGTTGAACCTGAAAAATGACTAAGTCCTAAAGCAAAGGATGAGTGTGTGGCGAAGGTACTTTTGAGGAAAGCACATGGGTGAAAGCACACAAGGAGAGGTAGGTTGGCATGTGAGAGAAGGAAAAGGGTTTAAGGGTTTAATGACTTGTCTGTATTTTAGTTAAAGGGCATCACATGCAAAACACATGAAGTTGCAAATAAGCTTAATGATGACAAGGTTGTTACATGGAGACTTGAGGCTCAAGAAAAGAATATTCCAGGGAATATTTATGGTTACGTGCTATAAAGTGGAGGTTTTTATGGCTAGCTGGTATTTGCATGGCTTGGGCACTTGAGCATATAGGATATGATGACATTTGGCATGCGGACTTGCTTCTGGAATGATGGCTAGGTGAGATCCTATCCTATTTAAGGAGGCATTCAGATCTAGAAAAGGGGATTCTTAGTCTGACTATGGATTAGTAATAGAGACATAGAGATTAGAGGGTGTGTGTAGAGACCACATGTGTATGCAATAGTGGATTTTTGGTGGTAAATATGTAATGGTTCTAGGGGTGATATAGGGTTTCTAGTTATACGGTGTTATTATCTTGGTCTATTTGGTTTATTATCACCTTTTTAATCTAATATGGCTACTATAAACATTTGTTAATCAATATATGAAGGGTTTTTCATAATATATATGCTCATGGGTTCAAATCCTAGTGTATTTCATACTACTCATGGTACAGATATGGTTCTCTTATGTTGTTGCAATGTTTACATTTATATCATGGTACATTTATGCTTAGAACTAATAGAGTAAATGTTTGTATTTTTGTTCTACAACATTCCTCCATTAATGGTGAAACATTCTTATGAAGCTCACATAAAGGAGGGGCTCAGCACCTATGCACACCTTGGGTGAGCTCCCAACTATTGTTGGGTGATAGGTTGACGCGCTTGGGATTTTAAGGGAGAAGATAAACGAGCCTACATCTTGGTTCCGTTGATGGGACTTCTTTTTAAGCTATTATAATAATGGTGTGTGATGACATAATTCTTGACCTTGGATAGTGTCGATACTTGGCTTAAAATCATGGAGGATGAGTTTTCTCAGTGATTTAACACTGGACCTAAGTTTGATGCACGTAAATGGGTAAAGGAGCACCTGTATCATGAGCTCTATAAGACATTTTTTTGTTGTTTTCCAGTAGAGTTATATGAATGGCTATCAGTATATGCATCAAGGAAGAGCTGGTATTATAGACCTCGTGTTTGGACCCAAGAAGAGTATCAGAGGTTACATGATGTTGATCTGACCTGGAATCATGTTGTTGATCATTGGTGGAGAGGTGTGTTGACTAGCTATACCTTGGAATACGCACTTTCTACGTATTCTTTCCCAGAGATTGTTGGGTTTGAGTTCTTTTGGGAGATAAGAGGATCATTTTTGCATGTATGCTATAAGCCATTAATATCCTAGCCATCACTCTAATTATAGAGGCATTTCCTATGGCTAGCTAACTTCCCACTAGGCATGGGGCACAAAATTTGGTGTACTAAGAGATGGTGAATCCTACGGTGGGAGCAGAGAGATAAGAGAGGTGAATCAAGTATAATGAAGCATGAGCAAGTGAGTTGGTGAGACAACATAAAGTTGCTAAACTGATGGATTTATGGAGGCAAATGTTGCAGGGAGGATTTGAGGTTCTCACAGAGGGTGTGGTATCTAAGCCATATGTGTTACCCCATTTTGGCAAGCACGAGAGAGAAACCCCCTTGGATTTTGGTGAGATATTGTCATATGAAGAAAGGAAGTCATAGGTACACATATTAGCCCACCTAGTGACCAAATCCTGGTACGTAGTTTTCCAGTATCTGAGACAAGAATTTCTAGTTCAGTGTGTGTTAGTGAGCAAGTAGCATCAGGTAGATATCATTTTACATTACACCCATCTATGGCCACGTAGACATTTCTCATGTTTGTAGGTATTTTTTCCGGCAAATCATTTAGACAAGGTGTGGGTTCACAAAGTTTGGGTATCACATCTAGAAGTGGTTCTACATCACATACTGTCGATGTGTAATTTAGTGCAATGGTGGGTAAGAAAAGTGCATCTATGTTAGGTCCCTTACCTATTATGGGAGGAGGACCTAGTGGATCCAAAGGAATAGGAGATAGTGGATCTAGTGGATCTAGTGGTGGAGGCAACACTAGAGGGAATCAAGGTCCTGGATCTAGTGGACAAGGACCACAACACCATCAGCAAGTGTTTTATGAGATGTCTCTACATTTTCCTGATTACAAGGATGTTGAAGATGCCATAGAGTATGTACAAAAATGTGAATTTCTATGGCACAATAAGGGTATCACTACCCAGGAGTGAAAAGCAAGTCAGTTTGCAACTACATTACAAGGGTGCATGCATATAGTTGGTACTAAAAGTATGACCCCCATCAGAATGGTGGTGGATTATACTATGTTGCAGGATGACTTCTTGGTGGAATTCAAAATTCCTAAGTTTGAGAAAAATAGCATCACCATGTTAAAGGATATTCAAAAAGGTATGACAGAGAGTGTGTGGGAGTATGATGTGCATTTTAAAACCCTTCCGTCAAAATTTTCTTATGACATCTAGCCATCTCAACATGTTCAATGGTTCATTGGGGGATTGATCACACCTTTTAGATAAGCACTTTCCCATACGACTTTCATGGATCCACACGAGGGCTTGGAGGCTGCTTTGCACACTAAGGCAATCAGAAGCATTGACACTAGGGTAAGCCCATTTTTTGAAGCACAAATCACTATCATGGAAAAGTAGCTTGAGAAATTATCTGTGAACTCATCTCATGAGACTCAATGTGGCTTATGGTGCATGGATTGTGAGGTAGAAGGACACACAAAATATAGTTATCCACGAAAGATGGTGTGCACCGTGTCATTAGATTGTGAGATCTATCATGAAGATCATGATCCAAGTAGATGCCCATTGTTGCAATGCGTGCTCCACAAAAATGTGTCTTCTTATTGTAATATTTTCTCATCTACAACTCATGATACAAAGGATAGTCGATCGATAGACCAAATCCATGATGTTATTGATATTAGTGTGTGCCAGACCAACATTGGGAAAAATTCTAAGAATGAAGGTCATCAGTATGAAGGGCACGCAGATGGAGGTGGTCAAGGAAGAGGATTTCATGGAGGATTTAGAGGCCATGGTGCTCAAGGAGGAAGAAGTGAATTCCCCCATAGAACCTGTGACAATTGTGGATCTCTTGAACACTACAAGCGTGAGTGCCTGGATTTGTTGCAATGCTCATGGTGCAGAAAGAAGCATAATTATGAGGAGTCCCTTGAGTTGTATGAGCACATGAGCCAGAACTAGAAGAAGGACAGGGGCACGGGAATGGTGAGTGTTTAGTGAGCTGATCCACTATGGATGCCTAGGTGTAGCACATGACTCAGAGTTAGAACCTGTCTTAGTGACTACGTGAGCTAAGCTACGTGCACCAAGGAGGAAATGAAGCAAAGGACTCTCATTACAAGAGAAGAGGTATTACATGGGAAGTATCCTGATACAACTCATTAAAAGGAGGTTTATCAAGAGACCATGGAGGTGATTAGAAACCTACAAGGGGAGATTAATTGTTTGAAATGAGCAATCACGGAAGTTAGAATAGAAGAAGTGTGTTGTGGTCCCTTAGAAGGACATGGATGAGGTCAGAGAAGTATGTAAGATGTTGCAATAGGAGAATATTATCCCTCTCTTAGGAGAGTAGCTAAGATAAAAATTATATTGCACGTTGGAGGTGAGCGTGAGAGGCAAGTCTTGCATGCTAATCTGCCCCCTCACAGTATTGATTATGACAAGGAAATCACATTGAATGTATTTTTGGATGGATGGCTCTTGAGTAACATTCTAATTGACACAGGAGTTGAGGTCAATGTTCTCACTTTAGATGCATGGAATCAAATGGGAAGACCCCCATTACATCCATCTTCAAATGTGTTGTATATGGAAAATAGGATGAAGGTTATGCCCATCAAAGTATTGAAGGATGCATCCATAACCATCCAAGGGGAAAAGTTTACTGGAGACTTTGAAGTCTTAGCACTTGCTGAGGTAGATAACTTTCCAGCCCTACTTGGATGCCCCTGGTGCTATAAGAATAATGTTGACTTGCACTTTAACAAAGGGTACATAAGTTTCGAGAACAAATAGGAGCGCATCATTATTCCACTAATGGATGGGAAGTTTGTACCCTATGTGGAAACCTTAGGAGAAGAGGACTTGGATAAAATCTATGTGTGCACCATTAGAGACCCCGAGATTGTTTATCCATCAAGAGAAGGAGTCATTCAATGGGAATATGCTCAGTCGATGAGTGATACAACTAGTGTTGTATGTGACAATTAGGCGCACGGTACCTATAAGTTGATGGGGAGACAATTGAAGGGCACCATGACTCGCATCACTAAGGCACACTCGGTTAGGCACCTGGGAGGAAAATAGTTACCAAGTTACACTAGAGAGGGTAACCTTGATGTCTTTCCACATGTGATGGAGGCACATTGGACCTGTCAAATAGAAAGGAGGAATATGCTTACTTATACCTTGCATGGGACAACAATGCATTGGTGGGTGACCCATCAAGACAACCTTCTAGAGTGGCATGAAGTGAGAATCGTTCTCTATTAGGTTTCTCTGGAGCAATTTACCCTTTGCAATACACAACTATCATGGGAAGGATTCTTCCTCATTCCATGTCCAAGAGTGTGAGAGAACCTAGACGATGGGTGTGGAAGCCTCATCTCCTTCATTATGGGTGCATAAGTTCTATTCCACCCATAATATTGTGCACATGTGTGGTATATTCATTTAGAGATGTGTCGTCAGATGAGAAACTGACAGGAACTGATAGCGGATATTATTCAAACTTTTGAGTATCAAAGTTTAAAGCCATTGGTGAATGAGGCATTGCAGGTAGTCAAGCGCCTTACTATGGGAGATAGTGCCATGGTGAGAAGACTGAATCCTGGAGTTATTAGGATAACTTGAGTTGGTGGCACACTTTGAAGAAGAAGAACCAAAAGAAGAGATGGAGGAGGTACAACTTGAGCGCGCCTGCCTAGAGAAGGAAAAAGGAAAGTTAGTTTATTTGATAGATGATGAGGAAGTGGAAAACTTAGATGTTAACCATAAAAAAGGTATGTGAAAAATATTGGACATGAGAAAGCACACGCTTGCCATGAACCCCTAAAAAAAATTAACATTGGTACAGAGATAGAGCTAAAGGAAGTTATCATTGGAGATTACTGGACAGAACAAGAAGTGTCGAGAATCATTGATCTATTGTGTGAATTCCAATATTTGTTCCCACATGGTACCATGTGCTTAAGGGAGTTCATCCACTCACTCAGGGAAATGAGGATTAAATTAAAAGAGGTTGCATGCCCAGTTTAGAAGAGACCTTATAGGATGAATCTTAATCTACCCATCAAGGTTAAGGAGGAGATTGATAAGATGATAGAATCTGGTATCATTGAGGCAGTTGAAGAATCTGAGTGGGTGAGCCCAATGGTGGTTAGTATTTAAAAGGATGGAAGGATAAGGATTTGTGTTGACTATATGGACTTGAATGTAGTGTGTGTCATAGATCCTTTTCCAACCCCATTTACTGAGGAGATCTTGGAAGGATCGTAGCAGGGCAGGAGATCTATTCTTTTACAGATGGATTTTCAGGTTATCACCAAGTGAGAATTGTGAAGGAAGACCAGGAGAAGACTACTTTCACTATTGAATGGGAAATTTTTTCTTATACATTCATATGCCTTTTGGATTGAAGAATGCACCTATTTTGTTTTTGTGCATTGTAGTACAGGCCTTTCAAGACTTCATCCATAATTTTATGTAAGTTTACCTAGATGATTGGATGGTGTATGGGTTAGTAAGAGACCATTGTGACAATCTGAGATTGATGTTTGAGAGATATAAGCAGTTGATTATGTTGTTCAACATTAATAAATGTGTCGTTGCTACCCCATTTTTCACTTTACTAGGTCATATCATATGCAAGGAAGGCTTATGGTAGACCCTGCCAAAGTGGTTGTTATTTTGGGTTTGGAGGAGCCTACCAGTCAAAGTGGATGTGTGCATGGATTTTAGGGCATACGAGATATTACAGGGAAATTTATCAAGGGTTATGCCAATATTGCCACATGATTGGAGGATTGTTGAAACATAAAGGTAAATTCCATTGGGAGAGGCACAATAAATGGATTTTGACACACTAAAGGACATGATTACCACTACACCCATTTTGCACTTTCCCTCTTGGGATAAGCCCTTTCATGTGCACATAGATGCATCAGGGATGGTGATTAGAGTGGTCTTAACACAACCTAGAGAGGGGATTATTGACCATCCCTTGTGTTTTGCTAGTAGGAAGTTAACTCCAGTAGAACAAAATTATACTACCACAGAGCACGAGGCATTGTCAATGATCTACGTGTTGCACAAATTTAGCCAATATTTGTTAGTAATGCCTTTTATTTTCTACACAGATCACATGGCACTCAAATTCCTATCTTGTGAGGGAACATATGTTGATGGGTCTTATTGTTTTAGGAATTTGAGTTTACGGTTGTGGTGAAACTAGGGAAGAGCAATTTGGGACCTGACCATCTATCACGAATTAACTCAAGTGAGGACACACAGAGCATTAAGGACATAATGCTAGATGCATAGTTTTTTAGATTACAACATGCACCCTCTGACTTGGAGGAAATTGTTGTTTTCTTATAAATGAGTGTGGCATCAAAAGGAATGAAGGCCTTGGAGAAGAAGCAGTTGGCCATATGCATTGCACCCTATATGTTGATTGGTGGAGACCTGTATAAGCTAGGATGAGATGAGGTTTTCTATTGGTGTGTGTTGGAACATGAGCGGTTCGTGTTACTAAAATTATGGAAGAAGCTCATGGTGGCATTGTAGGAGCTCACTATGCAGGGAATGTAACTACGTGCAAGATCCTATTGGTAGGAAATTGGTGGGAGATATTTATAAGGATTGTATTGAATATTGCAAGGCCTATGATCATTGTCAACACCTTGGTAAGCCAGGACAAAGAGATGAAATACCATTAAGACCTATTGCTAGTGCAGAGCTATTTGAAAAATAGGTAATTGACTTTATGGGCCCTATTTCCCCAGTCGTGTGTCAAAAAGGTTCACACTACATTATCACTTGCACATATTATCTTACAAGGTGGGTAGAAGCGGTGCCTACAAAGGATTGCATGGTGGCTACATCAGCTAGGTTCTTATGGGAGAATATAATCAGCAAGTATGGATGCCCATTGAGCTTAACAAGTGATAGGGGTACACATTTCTTAAATGAGACTGTTCGAATCTTGTTGGCAGAATTTATGGTGGCGCATCACAAAACTACACCCTATCACCCTCAGGCTAATGGAATTGTTGAGGCATTTAACAAGATATTAAGCCACACATTAACAAATATTTGTGATGTCAAAAGAAGAGACTAGGATAATAAAGTCTATGTAGTTCTATGAGCATATAGAACAACTTATAAACTCTTGAACAAGGCCACACCCTTTCAATTGGTGTTTTGCACAGGAATTTGTTCTACCCATTGAATTCATGTTGCCATCTCTATGTATTGTGCATGCAGGAGGATTGGCTAATGAACAAGCATTAGAGGAGTGCATTGATAAACTTATGGAGTTGGATGAGAGGCGTGCCATTGTCAGATGGAGTCAGAAGACAGAGAAAGCATGAAAAAAGGCATGGCATGATCATCATATTAAAAAAAAGAAGCTTGAGGTTGGGTAGATGGTTCTTTTGTATAATTCAAAGTTTCTGCACCATCCAAGGAAGCTCAAGGTGCATTGGTTGGGACCATATAATATCACTTACATACTTGATTCAAGCGCTTGTCAGTTACAAGCATTGGATGACACACGGTTTCCCAGTTTCTTTAATGGGAGTAGGTTGAAGCCCTACTATAAATAAGTCTTCTTGTGTTTGTAAATAAGGTAGTATTTCTAGTTAGCTTAGGATTTCCCTTAATGCATTTTCCTTTATATGTGTTTCCTTTCATCGTCACTTTTTTTGTCTTTTCAGTTTGTTTGTTGTGGGCACTTTGCGCACTGTAGCCAGTTACTATTTAAAGGGTTTTTATGCACAGAGGACCGTGCATCCATTTAGTATGGGGTAGAGAGTGTCAAGAAGAGTTTCAATGAATAGTGTGGTAAGAAGTAAGTGTTGAGAGTGTTGATTGAAATCTCGGATGAGAAAGTCAAAAGCATGTGGGTTCAGAGGAGAGTGCATAGCAAAGGTGATCATGGGAGAAGATTGGTGTCAAAAGCTTTATAAAAACCACGTACAAGGATAAAAGTGCAGAGAAAACTGAGGTAGGATGTAACAAGAACTTGGCTTAAGGTGCAGAGGAAAATTGACTTTGGCACTATGAGAGCACGTAAGAATCTATGGTTGATGAAGTTTTACATGCCAAAAGGTTGTGGGAGGTTCACACAAGGTTGGCTCATGAAGGAAAAGTGCTAGACAAAATGCATGTGAGGATAACATTGGAAAAATCCAAATTTAATGTGGTTGTATGGTGGTAGGTGGCATGGGAGTTAATGTAGGAAAAATAAAAAAGTTACAAATAGAAGGTCAATGAGAGTTATTCTTTTTACCTTGCATTTTTTTAAGAGCTCCTGAAAACTAGGGAATCCTTGTGAAGAATCTACGAAGAGTTACGTACGAAGTGGAGAAGTTGGTGGATTTGTTAACCAGAGTGGAATAGAGTTCATGGATGTGTGCGGAGGAGGTTTTTTGTTGGATTCTTGTGAAGTTTTACGTTGTCTTATGGAAGGAGAATTTTTTAGGTTAGGGTGCGGGTTTTGAAGAAATTTTTTAGGAGTGGAGCCGAGGGATAGATTAAAGCATGACACAAGGAAGAATTTACAAGGACCTGACAAGAAAAATAGCACCAAGGAAGGGATTGAATGTTTCACCAAAGAAGGGCAAGGGCAAGGGAAAAGGAAAACCCATCGTATCGACAAGTTTTAATGAGGAGTGGTACGTGGAGATGTAGTACCCAGATGGTGTTTTGATGGGGATGGAATGAGTTTCTCACATGCATAAGATGGTTATCAGTGATTATAACCATAGGAAAGATACCACAGAGAAGGATATGGCATTGGAGCTAGTTCATCCAACTGGAGAAAGAACACAGGATGACAAACTTGTGTATGATGATTCTGTGAAGATTACATTGGAGAAGGTTGGAATTTTACAACTCTATTAGTTTCCATATTTCAGAAAACCTGAAAGGTTATACCAGTGGTTGATGTCACGCATGCATGAGGACTATTTTTACTTCACATGAATGAGAATGTGCTTAACTATTTAGTTGATCTCCATATACATTGGGCTTATCTGCACTAGAGGATGAATTAGGTGACAAGGACAACATTAAGGAAATAATTGTGGAATATGAATACAAGAAGGGTTCATGCTACTTTGATATCACCAAGATCACTAACCTAGTAATGAAGATGGTCACACACCTACTCACCAAGTTGAATGGACAAGAGCGGTGGACACAAGTGGACAAGAGGTGGTTGTACATTTGCAAGAAATTTTTAGAAGGAACAAATCTATAACCTCTCGGCCTTCATTGGATACGACATCATAGATGTCACGCACGATGGGGATAAGATCATGTATGGTAATGTCCTTCTTACCATTGTGTTTTATGATATTGGAGTGCCCAAGGGGCTGAATAGCTACATATGGGAATACCCTGATGAAAACCCTTCACCCACTAAGAGGTTTGAATCATACACTTGTGATACAATGATTTATCCATATAAAGTGTGTTTGAAGAAGTGGTACAAGAAAATGTGTGATGCATTCAGGGTAGAATGGAGAATACCTGAGCAACTTTCAGCCTTGGTGGATGGTGAGGTTGAATTCGTAGTATACTAGCACTTCTGCACAGGCATATTCACTTTAACTAATGGCACAAAAAATCCATGGTGTAAACTACCCTTTGTTTTCATAGTGCAATACTTTCAAAGCATGGTTAATAGGTTCAAGGAGGCCAAAAAGCTTAGATTTGATCTAAGTGAGGTAGATCAGGATCACCATGCATTGCGTTAAACCTTAGTATATCATAATAAGCCCACATATGTGGAGAAGTATGTCTCTCACGATGTACATATGGTAAAATCTGTGTCAATACCTATTGCAGGCAAGACAACAACAAGGGTCTATGTACACCTAAGGCCCAAGTTTGAAAAGGAAACATATGTTGAGGATGATGTATCCATCCTAGAAGACCCCACCAAAAGAAAGAAGGTGGTGTCAAAGAAGAGGGAAAGGGAAGAAACTCTAGCAAGTATGGCATCCGAGTGCACATACAGTTTAGACCACGAAAGCACATGAGTCAGGTATGGACACAAGTACTTACACTAGGAGGAAGAAATCCCCCATGAAGGAGAAGTCACCTGAGAAGGAAATGTCCCCTGTGATAGAGGAGTCACCAGTGAGAAAGAAACAAAAGATGGCACAAAGGTCAAACTCTAAGGAGATGGAAAGCATGAAGAATGATGACTCCGAGGAGGAAAATGAAGAGTGCAAGGAAGGAAAGATTCCCCTTGTGCATGATATACATGACTATGATGAGGAGCAGAATGATTATGAGGAGGGCACTCATAATGTAGGAGGAAGTGAAGAAGAAGTAGGAGATGAATGTGTAGAAGACCCCACACCTGGCCATAGGACAATTAGAAGACACTGTGGAAAGGGAAGTGGCATCATATCATTGGTGGAGCATGAGGTGGAGCACAATGCTGAAGAGATATTGAGAGAGGTGGAAGAGAGCATAGATAAGGAGAAGAGTCTAGCAGTCAACTTCCCAAAAATAGTGCGCGCTGGTGGCAAATGTGCAACATCGGTGTAAGGACACGACTTATGTCAATGACCCTAATAAGGTCTTATGCTCACACGGTTCCAAAGCACAGTGCCCACAAACCAACTCTTTTTTGGTCATATTTTGAGAAATATAGTCTCATACACATGCACAAGGAAGATGTTGTCATGGAATTTTGAGTCCCATGTTGATGAGCCCGAGTTCAAAGTTGGCACGGATGCAGTAATAGAGATGCATAACCCTAATTATGTGAATCCCATCGTGGATACTTAGTAGTTAACTAATGAACAGGTTTATAACATTCTTAACAAGGTGTCAGTGGGAGTGGAGGCATAGTTATTTGGGAGGAATAATATAATCAAATCCTTGGAGGAAGAATTGGAGGAAAAGAATAAGGAGAATAATAGAGAGAGACATGGAGATAAAAGGGAAGGAGTCCATAATTACAGTTGAAGGTTGAGTTGAGAGAAGAAAAGGAAAAAGTGCGTGAAGGCTACAAGAAGGTGGAGACTATCTCAGACTCCATCATTCTAGCATGCCTAGATTTGGCCCCTCCTGAGTAGAAGTATGAGTCAGCTTTTCTCTTCCTGGAGGATTTGACACGCTTGATCACAATGGAGAAGATAACTACTTGTGCTAGAGTCAGCAGAGGAATTTTGGCAGCACAACAAGAATAGGATAAGTCTAAGATTGAAGGAGACCATAACTTAGTACTCTGAGCTCCTTGCCTCACTTAAAACCGCATGGCGCACATGGCCGAAGTTGTCTATGACAACTGTGGAGACATGGACAGGGTGGAAGGTATATTGGTTTCTACCCATGAGGCAGACCTGAAGGAGTTCCAGGAGAAGAACAAGGGTAACAGGGCAGAGTAGGAAAAAATCATAGTGGAAGTCGAGAAGAAGTCAGAGGTGATTGAAGGCCTAAGGGTCTCAATTAAAAATAAATTAAAGGAATTATATCCCCAGGTCACGCAAAGGATGGATGTGTTGAGTGACCTTAGCAAGTAGATGGAGAACATTGTTGATACATTGAAGGCTAAGGGTGAAGATTTATCATTTGATGAAGTCAACGCACTAATAGGGGATTTATTTCAACAAGCATAGAGTGAGGTGGATGCCTGGAATAAAATTGAAGCATCCTTGAACAAAGACTTCCCAATATTTGTGCAGTAGTAGTAAAATTCTTTTGTTCTTTGGCGCAAGCCAGGTACATATTATTCTTTCCTTCCATTCTTTATTCTTTGATTTTTGGAGGATAGATTGTTTCCGAGGATGGACAACATGCTTAGTGTGGGGTGATGTTGAACCTAGAAAATGATTAAGTCCTAAAGCAAAAGATGAGCGTGCATGGAAGGTACTGTGGAGGAAAGTGCATGGATGAAAGCACACAGGAGAGGTAGGTTGGGGTGTGGGACAAGGAAAAGGGTTTAAGGGTTTAAGGACTTATCCACATTTTCAGTTAAAGGGTATCACATGCAAAACACGTGAAGCTGCGGATAAACGTAATGATGACAAGGATGTTACATGGAGACTTGATGCTCAAGAAAATAATATTCCACATAATCTTTATGGTTACTGGCTGGAAAGTGGAGGTTTTTATGGCTAGATAGCATCTATATGTCTTGGGCACTCGAGTATACAGGATATGATGACATTTGGCATGTGGGCCTTCTTCTAGAATGATGGATCAGGTGAGCTTCCATCCTATTTAAGAAGCATTTGGATCTAGAAAGAGACGGGAGTATTCTGATATGTTAGATCGATTGAGTTATATATTAGAGGGTATGTGTAGAGGATGAGTGTGTATGCAATGGTGTATTTTTGGTGATAAATGTGTAATAGTTCTGAGGGTTGACATAGGGTTTCTAGTTATAGGGTGTTATTATCTTGGTCTATTTGGTTTGCTATGACCTATTTGATGTAATATGGCTACTGTAAACACTTTTTAATCAATATATGAAGGGTTTTTCTAAATATCTATGTTCATGGGTTCAAACCCTAGTGTATTTCATATTACTCATGGTACAGATCTAGTTCTCTTATGTTGTTGCAATGTTTACATTTATATCATGGTGCATTTATGCTTAGAACTATTAGAGTAAATATTTGTATTTTTGTTCTGCAACATTCCTCCATTAATGGGGAAGTATTCTTACAAAGCTTAAATAAAGGAGGAGCTTGGTACCCACATGCACCTCAGGTGAGTGCCCAACTGTTGTTGGGTGATAGGCCAGTGCACTTGGGATTTTAAGGGAGAAGGTAAATGAGGCTACACTTTTAATTTTCAGACTATCCATATTTTCAGCAAGGGCTTTAAATTCTTGATACTTAGATAAGACATCAGGATTTTTCCTAATGTAATAATACCACATCATTCTTGAGAAATTATCAAAAAAACTTACGGCATATAAAGCACCACCAAGAGAAGGTAATTCTAAAGGACCTCTAACATCACTATGAATTAACTAAAGTAACCGGGAGGAATTAAACTCATGATGTTTTTGAAATGGTTGTACATGTTGCTTATCATTCAAGAAATTTTCATAAGATTCATAATATGATTTTATCTTAGGAATAACTATGTAAAGGTTAAGGCAGGACATCTCATACAAACTTTTAAAGTTTACATGCCCAAGCCTTTCATGTCAAAATTGAACAACATTACAAGAAGAAGGGGACAAACAAGATTCAACAACAAATCCATCAAAAAATTATAATCCATTATTTTGTAAACCAACAACAATTACTTTACCAAGCTTATTTTTAACATGTCATTTATCTTGTAATAAGATAAGTTTACAATCATCTTTGGTTAATTATGAACAAGATAAAAGGTTCTTCTTTAAGTTAGGAACAAATAACACATTCCTAATGATTCCATTTGCAAACTTAATATTGCCACAACATTTAGACTTGATGACAAACTTATCTCCTAGATAGATGTTTTCATGACACTCAACATTATCATGAAGGATAGTGTGCGTATATGTCATTTGTCTAGATGCACCACTATCTAGGATCCATTCACTATCATTAGAGGATAAAAGGCTAGTATAAAGAGAAATAGAATGCTCAGCATCAATGGTTTGGTTATTATTATGAATCTTATTTTTATCTTCATTCTTCCTTTTACTGTTGTTGTTATTATTCTTAGGTTTTTACGAGACAAGTGAGCATGAAAATTAGTTTTTTTATGACCAAATTTACCACAATTGTTACAAGTACCATTAAACTTTACTTTAAACTTTTGATTATTCATATTGTGTTTAAACTTGGATCTTAAGTTTGATTGTTGATTTGTATTACTGATATACTGATTTTTAGAAGACTTCTGAATTTGAGAGAACAATTCCTTAGAGGCATTCTATTTTAAATCAAATTTCTTCATGACACTTTTTTCTTGAATAAGGAAAGAAGACAGTGTGTCTAAATTAGGTAGATAATCTTTATTTTGATATTTAGAATTTAGAATAGAGATGAAGTTTCTAAACTTTTCGTGAATGTTAATTTGATTAATAAAGTAAAGCGACTCATCATGAAACAATTCATAATTACATCCATCTAATTCAGCTCTAATATCCTTAATTTAGTTATATAATTAATAACCTTTTCATCAGCTTTCATTGGGGTTGTAAACGATTCCATGATTAACTTAATTACTCTAGAGATGTGGCTACCCTCATGCATAGTTTGAAATTTTGCATATGCATCAACTGGAGATTCCATATGTCCAATATCTAACAAGAAATCATCTTTGATACTTTACAATAAGATGGTAATATCCTCTTTGGACCTTAGGCTTAGATATCACACATGTAGATCAATTATCAGATGACGAGTAAGTGTGGTGGAACTGCTTGACTTGCCATAGTGAAGCATTTGGATTCCCAGTGAGAATGGATACTTGATTTACCTTGGTGAATCATTTAGATGCCCTAGAAAGTATGGATAATGCCAAGGGATTTCCCCCTCAAGTGAATGGGTGATGTAACAAATTGGTGGACAACCACTTGATATGAGGAAAGAGAAGTCAGATGAATCGAGAATGATTAAAAGAATGATGAGAGTGGTTGTACTCTTAGCTTGAGCTTCTATGTAGATATTGTATTTTAGAGTGGCCATATTTTGTTGTTGTATAATAGAGTTGGCACCATGATTATGAAAGAATCGTGATGTTTAACCTGTTATGTGTGTAAACAAAAACACACACACAATAAACAAAAGACAAAACGTAAAACAAACTTAATATATAGAGTAAATGTATACATCGTGGCTATAAATGAACCAATATGGTAACAAAATACTTGCAATTGATCCAAAGAAAACAAAAGATAAAAATCAAAGCAATCTCAATATACACAGTAAAAATATGCACTATGACAATAAATGAACCAAGATGATGATGAAATACTTGTAATTGGTCAAGAAAGGATAACAACAATACAACACAACTATAAATAACGACAATTAACTATACCTCTAATGTGTTCCAAGAGGATATTAACTCCTATTTATAATCTTCTTGATGTCCAATGGCATCATCATTTTGAAAGAGGTCCATAGAGACATGATTTATTTTATCTTAATTGATCAATGTAAGATAAACGAGTTGGAATTCAATGGTATTGATGGAGAGGTTTTTAATAAAAAGGTTTGTTTCAACAAGGTTATCAAAGAGGTTATGTGTGGAAATTCTCTCATCATCAGAGCCAGTGTCCTCACCACTAGTAATACAACAACCAGAAATGGTGAATGTTCGAATGTACGGAAACCAAGACCATAACAATAAATGTTTTTTGTGTAAGGTATTGGATCAAGATATCCTTGTTCATTTTTCCCATGTCCTCTACCTTTCCACTAAATATTTTTCATGATTTTGTACGCTTTCATATATTCATATGAATCATGGCAAGAATCAAATCCATCATCATATAGCCAAGATCCTGAGGAACTTGGAATGTTTTCTTTGTCAAGATATCTAAACCTTTATCATACAAACTTATCAAGATTGTAGATATGAGTTAATATCACTTGATAGCTGATGGAGGACACTTGTAAGGCTTTTTCCAAGAGGTGTAGATTATCATCTTTTTTCCTCACGTGAAGAAGTTTCTTCACTAGATAGGATTAGACATTGTTTAGATTTTTTAGATTTACTAGATCGTTGAGAAGTTGGATTTTATATATTTTAGACATGAAGAGAATTAGTGATTTTTTCGTTGACAACATTTCAATTTCGGTTGATAAATTTAGATTTATCATAATTTTGATTGTTGTTGTTGTAATTATTAGGTTGATCTTTGGAAGGTGTCTTGATTAGGCCCTTATTGATAAGATCCCTCTTAATATGTTTTCCTTTTTCTATTACATCTTCAAAGTTAGTCAAATAATGCATTTGCATTTAAAATGATAGTTCTAAATTTAGATTAGGAATGAATATGCTAACTAATTATTTTTCAGGTATAGAGTAAGGGAATCGGCTTGTGATTCCTTACCAACGTTAAAGAAATGATGAAATAGTTTCATTATTCCTTTGCTTTGTGTTTCAAAGGTCCGTCATTTTAATTTTAGAATCTAGAGTGAATGAGAAATGTTTGACAAACTTCTTAGAAAGGTCCGTGAATTTTGTGACTGGTCCCTTTGGAAGGTGTAAGAACAAATCCAAAGATTACCCTCCTAAAATCTTAAGAAATAGGCACAAGAGAAAGATGTCATTGTATGTCACTTCTTGACATGCCATGAATTTTTTTTTATATGTTCTCTTGGATCATGTTTTCCCTTATATTTATCAAATTTAGGCATATCAAAGGATATAGGGAAAGATACACTTAACATGTCCCTATCAAATGGGTAAGGACATAGTTCATCAAAATTAAATTGTTTTGTATGCTTTTGAAGTCCCTTTAAGGTTTCTTTCATGCTCCACTCTTTTGCAAATGGGCAGTTATCTTGAGAAATTTCCATGGTTACATCATTTTCATGCATTGATTTGCATTCTTCCTCTTTTTTAGAATTTTTGATATCAAGTCCTCTTTTGATGAATTGAACATAGTAGTTGATTTTGTATTTGTATTACTAGACTCAGATTTGTTTATTAAGTCTTTTAAGTGCTCATGCCCAAAATTGGAGGGTAACTTTTTCCCCATTTCTAAGAGGTGAAACAAATATTGGTTTTTTATTTTATATTATGAGGTGATCAATAGCTTCTTTTTTGCGTTCTGATAGTCTAGGTTGTTTTCCAATGTCTTCTTCATCTTCAAAAACATTATGACCAAAAGGATTAAATCTTTCACACTCCTCATGGGCACTAGTGTTCTTGCTACATGTAAACATTATTGTTTTATCGGTAAATACCTAAGTAAATAGTGATTTTGAGATTTTGTAGAAGTTTGGACAAATTTTGAGCTAAAAAGATGGATAAGAGTGATTATTTTAGCTTTACGTGACAAAATGGACACAATAAAAACATAAGTTTGCGATTGAAAATTGATTTGATCAAATTGGATTGTACTTAATACATGAATAAATTGAATATTCAACTTATAAAGTTTGGATATTGGTTTGATTTTTTTAATATGTGAATAAAGTGAATATTCAACTTATAAGGCTTGGATTTGATTCGTGATCTGATTGCTTATGGATTTCTAATAAGTGAATAAAGTAAAGATTCGATATATAAGGCTCTTAACTGAGTTCAGTTTGATATATTTTAATACGTGAATAAAGTGAATATTCAAAATATAAGGGGAGTTTGTTTGATATCAGATGTGCTTAAACAATGGATAAAGTGAATTCCCAATGAAAAAGGCTTTAATCACGAGATGATTTGATTTTTCTTAAGTATAGGATTTTTGGTGAATCAAAAGACTAAGGCTAAATGAATAATTGGATTTTATTTTGAAAATTTTTTGGAACAAGATAGAATTAGTTGGCCCTAGCTTATCAAGCTTCCTAGGGGTTAGGGAGATTCTCTCTTTGATGTTGTTTGAATGAGTACACGCACTAGAAAACTTTTAGTTACAGACTATACCCCTTAATCAATTAAGAACATGGACATCACTATAGAAAACTTATGGTTTTCCTTATGGGTAATACTATTCAATCAAGAAATGGGGTGTTACTCATTTCATTGGATAGTCCTCTCAATGTGCCAACTACTTTTGGGTTCTTGTGGTACTCCTCATAATGAGTTTTAGGGTTATGCCCAAGTACTTCCCACAGTTAAGAAGATGGGTGTTAATCTTTATCTGAACCTACAATGACAATGTGTTTTTAGATTATTTTTATAATTTGCAATGGTCTTTGGCTAAGGAAACCTACATGCAAGTTTGTCAGTAGTTAATTGCTTGATTTTATTGATAAAATTTTCCAAGTTCGCAATGGTCCTACACACAAATGATTAGTAATTTTCCTAAAAATAAAAACATAATGTAAAATAATGAAAAAAACTTCACCATTTCTAATTCTCAAGTTCATCCAAGAGGATGTGAGGGAAGAGCATACACATTTTGCTTGATTAGATTAGATAATGCAAAGGTTATAAATAATTAAACGTTAGATTTTTTAATGAAAACATTCAGAAAATGGTTAGAAAAACATTTCTTAAATAGTAAACAAAAGTTAGCTAACACACTGAAAAATTATAAAAAATAGTAAAATAAATACACAAAACGCTAGTGCACATAACTAGGTGCACTAGTGTGACACTTTAACACTAATGTGCACAACTAGGTGTGTCAGTGTGACACTTTAACATTAGTGCACACAACTAAGTGCACTAGCATGACACTTTAATGCTAGTGTGTGTAATTAGGTGCGCTAACATGACACTTTAATGCTAGCATGCATAACTAGGTGCACTAACGTGACACTTTAACACTAGTGCATGAAACTAGGTGTGGTAGCATGACACTTTAATGCTAACACACGTAAGAAGGTACACTAGCATGATAAAGTATTTTTCTAGATCAATTTTTATATGGTAGTGCAGGTTAGGTTACATTAG
Source organism: Taxus chinensis (assembly GCA_019776745.2). Classification (NCBI taxonomy): domain Eukaryota; kingdom Viridiplantae; phylum Streptophyta; class Pinopsida; order Cupressales; family Taxaceae; genus Taxus; species Taxus chinensis. The sequence continues at coordinate 283,314,555 of CM034151.1, read as the reverse complement.
CACACTTTACGGGCTATGGTAGTGCAAGTCAAATTATAGTACCGTAGAGAACCTGTATATGCACAAAAAATGAAGGAAAATGATAGAATGACTATTTTTTGGAATTTCCCTCAGATTACTCCACAAAATGTCTTAAAACATTGTCAGTATGCATTAAACTAGACAAAGAAAACAAAAAAAAAGTTAGATTGACAAAAAAATGAGTTAGAAATGATAAAAAAAATGTGAAGGTGTCCCACCGGGGGTGTCAGAATGTATATAAGGAAAATTGAAACAAATGAAAGAAAACAACAATAACCATGCAATGCAAACCTTTCTTCGAGTTATTTTGCAACATCATATGAGATAGTTTAATTTTGGAATGGAGTACCACATTTATTGTATATCTTTGAATGGTTTGATTGTGAATGCTCCAAACTTGGTTCCAAATGGAAGAAGGATGTTCTACGAGCAATGGATGATCAAATGGGTATATTACAGTGTACAAATTCTAATAGAAAATGTGAAAAGTATTGTTGTAAATGCCTAAATATTCCAAGAGATGATTTTTTAAGGAAAGCACATCTTATTTATAGTTGAAGAGAGACCATAGACTGTGGATCAAGCTTTGAAAAGGTTGTAGGTTAATGAATGCAATTTCTTGATTTAGAAAGTTGATTTGGTGTGTACAATTAGCTGGTTTGAATAATAATTAAAGGGTTAATGAATTTACATAGTTGGCTCTTGAATTCTTTAGTCATACATGTAATTTTAGGTTAATTTAATTAGGTTTTACTTGCAATAATATAACATAGATTACACTACTGAAAAACTTAAATTTACACCTTATATCATAGAAACAACCATACAATCAAACATATACAATTTGAAGTATAAATAAAATGGAAAGAGACATTTATTTGGTTCATAACATAATCAAGATGTGTCAATGATTGATTTAGGTAAGGGAAACATTTGAAACCTGAAATAATCATTATCTGGTGTTGTAGAACCACTAGGTTAGGATCATACAAAGAGGTCAAGATGTGATTGTATGGTCTTAACCAAACCACACATTCTTTCACCTTTAGGTAGATAGAATCTACAACTTTTAGTGTCACTATGTGTCATTGTTTATCACTCTTTGGTATCCTTAGCTTCACATGAAACCCTAAATGTCACACATGAAACCTACAAAACAAACCCTAGCTATCCTCCAACACACTCAATCAATCATTAGCTCTAGAAATAAAGATGCAATGTCTTGAGTTGGACTGACCTCGATGGTCACCCCATTTGTGAATCACTGAGCACATTTTAGACTTAAATTAGTTCTCCTAGTGCTTCATGTAAAATTCCATACAAGTATCCCTTGACCTGGGTTGGCCCTTGTGCCTTAACACCGATAGTGGGTTATGTCACTTCATACCTATAAAACCATTATGTGTAGATGAAAACTTCATAATTATTCCCTCAAATGTGTTTATGCATCATGAAAATGCAGCCCTTACTTTTCTTAGTTCAATACATGATAGAAAGATAGATGATTTCTAGATAATAAATTCTTAGGTTAGACTTGTGTATATATGAGTTCTTACTTTTAAGCTAGGACCTTAGTGGTGGGAAAGTCCAACCCAAAAGATATAATTTGAAATATAAAGGAATGACAAATGATTCAATGAAGAGAAAATAAATGAAAATCAAAAGGGTCCAAGACCATACACAATATTCAAGACCGTATGTACGGTATTGACCCTGTTGTATGGTCTTGGATCAAACTTAGATAAAAGTAAATAGTAAAAGCAAGGTGCCAGAGATATCTATAAAAAATATTCAAAATCAAATCAAAGAGATAAAATAGTAAGAAACATGGTTCAATCAAGTCATAAAGAGTAATACAAAAGAATATTGATGCCACAAAGATCTTGTTTCATTATTCAAAAATTGTGTACACAACAAACTAACAAAATCATGATGTAATAATGATTTTGTGTAGATTTGGGTGTCTACAGTTGCACACAATCAATCCTTTCTCACCCATATGACCACTATATAGCCCCTGCAACCTGCACTCAGCCCCCCTAGCTCACCATATGACCACCTATTAGGAATTTTTAGCCCTAAAGGGCTAAACTTTCACCATTTAGACCTCTTTTGGAGTAAATTTCTCTTGAGTCTCATAATTTTTTATATGTGAAGGTTGGTGTTGGTACCCAATGCACCTCATTCCCTTTTAAAAATAAAATTTAGCCCCCTTGTAAAATAAGTGTAAAACTAGTTTTTTAGCTTTAAAATTATTATAGATAACTCTTGAAGTTGGTTGATTCTCTCTAGCTTTAAAACAAATGAAATATCACCTTTGAAAAAGTTATAAAAAAATTTAACTTGGCCCTTTTATCTTTAAACTACTAAGGAAAAAAGTAGTATTTTTTTATAACCTTTGAGTGCTCAAAACAATCTTGTTTATAGCTTTAACACCTTCAAATCATCATTTTATGAATTTTAAGATGTTCCCTTGGGTGGTTTGAATGTTTATCATCAGTGCATATGAATGAGGAATCAAATTCCATGACTTAATTATTTCTTTTAGAATGAAAAGGGCTTAAAACATACATTTGATGGTTTTATCTTAAGTTTCACATTAGCTTCCAAATGTAAAATTTAACCTCACTACATTTATTTTGTGGCGAGTACATGGAGGTATAGATTAAAAATAATTATCCCTAAGGACACTACCCTTAATCGATATTCATGAGTCTTCAAGCGAGATCCAAAGTGACTACATTTTGTAGAGCTCAAAGATGTTAATGGGAGACAAGTGTCCCCCATTGGCAAAGCAAGATTGAGTGAGAGAAGATACTAAATATCAATGCATGCCAAGCCTCATCAATCAGTGGCCAAATTGTACAAGATTTTTCAGAGAAAAAATCTTTATAAAGCATGGAAGCATTGATGGCGTCCAAGTGTTAAGCAGCAGTGGATCTAGGATACGTCAACCAGGTGAGTGGGAGTTCACAGGACTTGGTTACACCGATGTGTGACAAGTGTCAATTATTAGTGGCACATCAAGGAAAATCATGGTAGGGATACAAGGTATCAATGATCACCACATGAAATCTATTAGTACACCAATGATATGACATAAAGAAGAGCTCAAAATAAATAAGTGACACCAATGTGTGACAAGTATCAAACATCGGTGACCCTGAAGACATGTAGACCGATGCCAAAGATAGAAAAACCTAAGGAGCATGGTGAGACTGATGGGATATGCATGTCTCATATTAGTATAGTGGCGGATATGGCCTCCTAAATGCTTAAATCTTGATTGGTTTGAAGGACATGATGAGACCGATGGTCTACACATGTCAATGATCCACAAAATTTAGGGTTCTAATACATGCAATTAAGCGTAGATAGATTAGGTGGTGTTATAGTAATGGAGAATTCCCCAAATTCTACTAATATTGTGTCTAATCAAATGGAGACATGTAGAGGAGATTCATATGTTAAAATAAATGGTTAAAGTTTTTAAGTTAGTTAAACACATCAATAGACTGAGTTAAAAAAGAGGCACGAAAGGAACATGGTTTTTGCTCATATCTTTCAGCTAGAGCATCCATTTGACTTGATACTTGTTTCATCAGGACTATAATTTATCGATCTACACATAAAGATAAGTTTGAGACAAAATGATGAATATATTTTTGATATTTTTATGACAGATTCAAACATTAAAAAAGAGGGAAATAAACAAGAAAAAGAACAAATTCAAATGGCAAAATAAATCTTATGAGAAGTGGCAACCTGAAATCCATATAATTTCTTAATATTAGTGGATAATCGTGTCCTAAACATGGATCAACTCTCTAATAAACACTTTCTTTCCCATATTGATGAATCATCATTTCTCTAGCTAAAGCTCTAGAATATGCCTCCATGGATGCTTTAGAGGCCCCAACTGTAATTCTTGGTAGTTGTGGAGGTTTATTTTCCTACTCTTTTGTAAATTGGGAACTCCAAAGCATATCAAGGCTTTATTTTCCTATAAATACCTCAATTTGCATTGTAAGTTTCATCTTGACAACAATAAATCAATGTTAAGAGGAGATTTGGAGCTATATATGTTTAAATTGTCTCAATGTTTGATTTTTGTCTTGATGCCTAAGCTATAGATCAATTTTAACTATTAAGTAGAGTTTGCAACTTTATTTTTGGTTTAAATTTGCAGAGTGAGTAGATTGAGTAAATCTATTATATATTCATGAGCTATTATTTCTTAATACTTGGTCTTTTAGATGTGCTGATGCAATCTTAGTTATCAAAGTGTTTAGAGATAATGGTCGGTGAATAATTTCTTTGTATTCTTGGTTTTGAATTTACTTAGACTGTTTCCTAGAGTTGATATATGAATGATTTAAACTATTTCTTGCTAGATTTGGTTTTGTGAGATTTAATTGCTTTTAAGATTCTCATTATGCTTAGTGACTGGAAAAGATAATTTGGTTCTCTTTTCTACCTTCCATTTCCATCTTTTGAGTTTACTTTGATGAATATCCACTCCATTGAATCATTGTGAATATAATTAGGGTTAAACTTAACATTGATCAAAGTCACTCAAATCTAAAATAAACAATCTAAATGGTGGTTTTCCTAAACAAGCCATCCTTATGGAAGTTAACATTAGGCCACATAGCATCAATAATAAGTTATATGTCTCGAGTATTCCATACCTAGAACCATAATTCTATCTAGGTTATAAAATGACTGAGATCAATTCAACTTTTTGTTAAACAAATTTCCTCGTACATGTTTCAGAATAGTGAAATGATGACTAGAAAATGGGTAACCTCAAGTATGATAGGGTTTAAGGTACCTCTTAATAGGATGATAATATATACGGTCGTAAAAGAGAACTCCTCTTTGCACCAAGCTTTGTAACTTACATAACAAAGAGAAACTCAACAGAAAATGCATTAGTAGATAGATGGGTGGGTTTCCTGAAAATGTCAGTCTTGGGAAGTGAAAACTTCCTAGGATGGATGTCAACCCACGTTTTGATGAAGATAAGTAAAATCAATTGATAAATTGGATGTAACAGATAAATGAATTGAAACAAAAACATGAAATGTACTAGATAAACTAAAGATACATATGTGATCTAAATAGATGCGTGATTTAACAAAAATAATTTTTTGTAAAACCTAATAGGATATTTCAGATTCACATGTAATAATATAGCAATTAAGTATAAAATGTGACATAAGCAATAAGAAATATAATCTAAAACCATAAGTGCAAGAAAGGGGATAAAAGACTTAGCTAAATTCATAATAAATCTGGAGGTGTGTAAAGCTAGAAAACTATTGGAGCTAGAACACATGGTGTCGCAACCGAACATAGAAAATTGTATAAGTGTGACAGAAGGCAGGACCAAGGTGCTTAGACTGGTACTGGGGTGCCTAGGTGTTAGAGACCCTAACTGGGCACCATAGTCTGAGAAAAAACTTGGAAACTAGTTTTCACAGAGTCGTTAGATATTTGTTGACCTTCACCTTTGATCACCTATGTGTTGCACTAAGTTCGTTGATGTCACATGTAACCTACAATGAAAGAGATATCTTACAAAATCACAAAACATATCAAATCCTAAAAAAAGAAAAGGTGCAAATGGGGAGTCAAACTAACCTCGATGCTCACCTAACTGAGTGAACTTACAATTCAAGTGTTGTAATACATTTCAGACTCCATGTAGTTCTAGTGAGTGTGTGGAAATCATGCCCTGGGAAGCTCTTGTGCTTAATGCACTTGATAGAGAGTGAGTCCCTTTCCCTTGATTGAAGCTATATGGATGCTTCCATGCTCTTATAATTCCTTTGGATGCAACATTAAGTGATGGTAGTAGATGCTTAGAGCTTGGTCCCTTAACTTGATCACATAGTATTATATTTATATAATCCCTTGTTTGAATTTTGTAATTAACCACTAAAAGACTAACCACCAAGAAATAAAGATTCCCAATAGCTAGAAAGGACCCAAAATATGCAAGCAAGATACAAAGAGGATGGGGGCACCCAGAGGGACCAGTGGGACCTGGGCGATGGCGTCCTAGCTAGGTGATGGTGTCTAGAGCTAAAAAAGGTGAAGTAACGAAAGTCAAACTGGGAAATAGGGTGTGAAAGGCCAGGGAGGAAACCAAAAAGAAAACAAAAAAGGCCAAATACAGTGATCAATTAGTCTTTTCTCGCTTAGGAATCATATGAATTTAAGTATGTAATTAGGACCTAGAAATGTACCCAACTCGTGATTTTGTGTCTACATTTTCCACGACTTTATGTTATTGAGGGAAATCTACATAACATAAAGTATATAAGATATGTGTACATGATAACCATGTAGATTGATGGCAAAAGTGTGCCAAGGAGACAAGAAAAAACATGGAGTGAATAACAAGAAGCATGGAAGCTAGAGGAAGGGGGAGTGGAAATGACCCTAGGTGTGAAGCGTATGTGATGTGTCATGTTGTATCTATTGTTGTAGTCATGCTCGATATCAGTGTAAGGGTGCTTCTTGTTGCGTATTAAGTATAGTCCTACAAAATAAGAGTGAAGAAGTAGTTGAATGCATGTATATAAAAAATTTGATCCAAATGTGTGAAATGCATGTAAAAAGTATGTAAGAGTGTGTAAAAATGTTGAAAAGTAGAAAAAGGAACATGTGCACCTAATATGTGGATAGTGAAAAAGATAGAAAAATGTACTGAAATGCTGATGAAGAGAGAATTTTTTGGGTGATCTCATATCAAGTGTGAGTTTTTAGGGAAATCACATGCCACAACAAAAGAAATGCAAGGAGAAATATCTAGTGTTATTCTCCATCCTTTGAATGTTTCCCAAAATTTATACACCACTGCAGATGGTGTGATCCTATCTTTCTCAAGCTCAATCCATTTTGATCCATTTCGGTCTAATGTGAATAGAAAAAGAAGATAAAATGCATCCTAATTGTTGGAGGATTGTGCCTGTACTGTGAAACTTCTCTGAAAACTACTTAAAATTTTGTTGATCAGAGAAAAGATGTGTATCTTCCCTCTAGTCATAGGTGCCCAGAAAGGGTCAGAAGCACCTAGGCGCCCATGTCTGTATTTGGGCACTAGTGTTTGTGTTGAATCAAAGACCCAAGTCAGAATTTGGGTCATATTGTGACTATGTTTGAGCTCTATTTGTGTGTTGAATTGTCTTGTATTGTAACTTTTTGCTGCTGTATACGGTGACTGATTCACCTAATTGATTCCCCCCTCATTTGAGGTGCATGTGACGTCACTAGGAGGATGCGTCCCAAAAGAGTACCCGATGTTGAAATGATACTAGTATGTAGGATGGAATGTGTTTGGTAAAAACCAAGGCACATGCAAACAATGGCTAGGAAATGTGTTAGTGCAAACAAGATAAGCATGCATATAGAATTATGTAAGATAGCAAGCAAGAAGAAGTTAATCTAATTAGGAAGACTAAAATGGTGTATAAATGAAGCTGAACTAGTATAGTAACAATAGTAAATAATTATTTGAAGTGAAATAAAACCCTAAGTATGCAAGAGAAGGAAGAGAAATGGCTTAGCTGATTTGAAGAAACTATCCCAGGTTGTCCCAGGTCTAGAAATAAAATTTGGGAGTGCAGACGATCACTCAGAAGTCCTATGTAGACCATATCTAGAAGATCTAAACTAATTGGGGCATTGGGAAGGTATTGGGGTACCATGGGGTGCATTGGTCTAAATAATGGGTGTAACGATCTTTGTAAATGCTTAGGATCTAAGTTTTGTATGGTCGTAAGTTGATTAGAAATTTTCTCTGTCTACCACACTAGATTCATTAGATGAATTGACTAATAACTTGCAAGAAGAAAAGAAGTATCAAACCCTAAGAAAAATTAAGGTGTAAAATGAATGGGTTAGACTGACCTACGCCACCAAACTAGTGGTCTTATCATTGAGTGTTGCAATACATTTTGGACATAGGTGTAGTTCTGGTGAGTATGTGTATGTCATGCACTAGGTGATCTTGTTGAAGTTGCACTTTTTGAAGTAGCAAACAATAATAACTATAGAAAAATGTAATACTATGTATGCATGGAATCAAATAGAATCCCTCTCCCTATGTTGTGTGTGTTAATGCAAATCTCCTAACTTTGATGCATGGCACTATGTGGATGCAAGTGATGAAATAGATGCAAATCTAGATGGAGTGATAGTAGTATATGATGTTAAGACCATCATTATAGTCTTATAAATTTATATTTATAGGATTCTTAACCTTAATTTTGTAATTAACCCCGACATGGTCAAATGAGAAAATGAGAAGAATAAAAATGGCTAGAAAGTTACCAAAAAGAAGCGGGAAAGATAAACATAGATCTGGGTGCCCAAGGTGGGACCAAGGTGCCCCAGGGCACCATAGTACAGGCTTGAATGCCCTAATTTTGGGATAGAATGATAGAGAAATTGTGAAGCAAGTGGATAAGTATAGAAAAATATGCGGGAATGATGAAATAAAATATAAGAAAAAGATGGCCAAAAGATGGGACTAATTAGTAATTTAGGCACTTGAGAACCTTCTAAATAGTATTATAAGACTGGGCTAAATAATGCCTAAAGTTCATGATTTTGTGTCTACATTTCTCCCCCACTTTATGTTGGTGAGCAGAACGTTTGGTAACATAAAGTAGATAGATATGCGTACCTGATATCCATGTAGAGTGCAGAAGAAGATGTGTCGATGGACTAGACTCAAGTGTGGAATTATAAAAATCAAAGAACTAGAGGAGAATGGATTCTAAAGATGAAAAATGTGCATAAAAAGTGATGAGAGTGGACCTAGGGTCGAACATGTGTGTAGTTTTTTCTCTGTGTAGTGTACTTGAATGGTTACTAAAGGAAAGTTCTTGTAACAACACGTTGTCATTTTCATCGTCATCTTTATTGTTTTTTTTTTTATTGTTTCCCCCATTTGACTGTTTGTTTCACATATGGAAAGATATCAAAGAAGAAAACAATCAAGTAGTCGAATATGTATGTATGTAAAAAAATGTGTGTAAAATACACTATGTAAAAGATCAATGTAAGTGTAAAATACACAAAGTGTAAAAGTGTAAATGAAACATGTGCACCTGATCTACGTCTAGAGAAAGAGTATAGAAGGATATCCTGTAATGTCACACATTTTTTAGTCAATTTCATGCCACCCTGGCTTTAAAAATATAGGAAGGAAATGCGTTGTATCCTCTAACCTTTAACCACTTCTATTGAAATGTGTGAAGAGATAAATGCATTGTCCTAGTTTTTGGGGTGATTTGATGCCACTAGACAGATTAGTGTAGAGAGGCACATCCACTGTAACCCCCAAGCCTATAACTGCTCCACAGAATTTCCAAAGGACACCATGTCCAATAAAGGCTGTTTTGTATGGAGTTTGTAGACTAGTCTGAACTCACTCATTGTGTGTGAATTGGTGTAAATATATTGTGTTATTACAAAACCCTCAATGAATTCCCCCCTTTGGGGGCACATGCAATGTTGTTGAAAGGAGAAAGAAGCCCCAAAAGAGGACCAACCCCACTCTGACCTATAGAACTCTGCCCTATAAGGGGAAAGTGAAAATGCTTGGTAGATACATAGGCACACACAAAAGGGGATGGCTAGTCAAAACAAATGTTAGTTTGAAAACACATGCATGTAATAAAATAAGTGAAAATTACGTAGATAATGTAGTAACTTCCAAAAAAAATAGTATAAAGATGCAAGAAAACAAGTAGACCGCACAAAGTGGGTTTCAAACATGGGACATTACTCACAATGTCGCAAGATATTCATGTTTGTCATGGCCATAAATAATAGACAAGTGTGAAGAGAAGTAAAGAAAAAATCCCGCTTATAATGGAAAATAAAGCAGATAAGTAGAGACAAACAAGTAGTCATCAAAGGATGTAATCTTGCAAAATAATTGTTGCAAAACAATGTTAAAGTGATAACCAATATTTCAAATCATGTATAAACAAATAGCGTAAGATGTTGAGTACAAAATGAAACAATAACACCTAGATAAGATGAAATGTGGATTCCCCTAGTGATCAATATAGGAAGGGTAGAAGGTGAGCATCCATGCTGCATGTAGAATCCTATATTTGCGACGACACTAAAAAAATACGTGAATGTGCATGTGTATATGATAATGACATAAAATAAAACGATATAACATGTGTCTTAAACTGAACATGCAAGATAGTAGTAAGAAAGAGGAAGTGCACCCAAGTCAATGCAATATGTTGTGGATGGATGGAATGGAATGCAAGATGGAGTGATAGGAGCAATGTGCCCTCGAGTGGATGGAATTTTGTATACAATGAGGTTCATTTTGTTTTCCCCCTCAATAGTTATTAATGAACCATAAAAGAGAGTGTGTCACTGGGAAATGGTCGAGTAGTGTAGGTTGTGTATAACAGACTGTGATGAATGTGTATATGGAATGGTGATGCAATGCGACATGTGGAGAGATGTGCGAGAACTCTATAGCCAAAGTGTATATCACAACTTGTGGGCTAGAGGAGTGGTGATTTATCCCTGAGTGTATATCACTATAGAATGAGTGTATAGGGATGAGACATATGGAAATATGTGCATGGACCCTATAGCCTAAGTGTGTACGATGACTTGTTGAATGTATGAGTGATGATTTAGCCTTGAGCGTATATCACTATAGTATGAAAGGATTTACATGGGTGATGATTTAGCCTAAAGTTTATGTCCCCATGGGATAAATAAGAAGGGAGTAGTGATGAGCCCTAATGTGTATGGCAGTACAAGGTGATAATAGGGGTGGTGATTTAGCCTAAAACATATAACACTACAAGATAAGAAGATAGGTGATAATTTAACCTAAGGTGTATGTCACTAACACTGGAAATGTCATATGAGAAGTATATTGTAGGAGAAAATGTTAAGTAATTAATGTAAGGTCCATTTTATTCAAAAACTCTAGGAAGTTGAGTATGGACCGAGGAACTAAAGTGCATCATAGGGTGGTGAGTGTAGAGCATAGAAGACAATGTAGTATGAATAAGAAAGTGATGAATAGGGTATGTAAATGCGTGATCTGGGTAATGCAATATAGGGTATGTAATGTATATAAAAATGGAATGTGTAATGATGACAAGTATAACTAGATCCCTATGTAATGGAATCTAGTCAAGATAGTAGAATGTTTATCATTGATAGATGCACTATGTGAATCATACAATGTAGGAAAGGTAGGGTGTGTAAATGATGTAAGATGCATAGGTAGGTGTAGATAGAATATGTAATAATGATATCTAAATATAGACCCGTGTATAATGTGACCTAGCATATATATAGAATCTAAGAAAGAAATGTAAAACTAGACACAAATGATATGAGGACTAATGTAGCATGTATGATATAGATGATGTATAAATGACTAATAGATGAGGTATGTTTAGGATAATGTAGGATGTGTGGTGTATGTGGTAAAATGTAAATTTTTTGAACTTATAAGGTAGTGTGTGGGTTTCAATGTAATGATAATTCCTCAACAATCCAATGTGAAACAAAGAACAAGAATGTGTCATCAGGTAACGAGGGTGCGAGGACATGTGATAATTATGCCTATATGAATGAATGAGTGAGAATGCAAAGATGAGAGATGCAACTATGCTAATATGATGAAGGACAGATTGTGTAATGTCTATGCCCCCAAGTGAGTATGAAAAAACATTATGTGAAGTCATTGAGAAGATTGTCGTCCTCAAGGTCAAAGTCATATGCACAAGTACTAGTGACTTGGTAAGCAATATAATCTGGTTGATCATGCAAGAAACCTGTAAGGCGTATATTGTAAATTCCCATAGCATACTCTTTGCCAGTAAATGGGGGTTGTGGGAAACCGTGGGCATACCATCGAGTATAGTTATGTGATTATCCAAGAAAGGAAGGACACGATCGAGTGGCATAGGGAACGAAATGTCGATGTCACTAGGGTCTAATGTTCTGATAATGTAAGTAAGAAAAGAATCCCTTAATGTGAGAGGTGAGGAAAAAAGAGTAAGTGGTAAATAGACTAGAAGATGAAAAACATGGAAACCATAATTAAAAATTATAGTGACAAAGTCATAGTAGAGATGAGGAGAATGAGTAGAAGGTTGAAGGTCCTCAAAATTGAAACCAAGACGAGAGAGGCTAACATGGGAATATATGGTTACACCATAGGTATGATCAATTAGGAAATGTTCCCAATATTAGCCATGTATGAAGAGTGTACATGTAAAGGGGGTATGAGCTAATGGTGAAGAAGAAGAGGGGATGATATTGTGTATGGGTGGAAAAAGTGATTGATGTGGAATAATAGTTGTTGTAGGAGGTAGTGTAGAAGGGATAACATCTAGTAAACAAATAGCACCCTCAAAAGGTGGTAAATGAGGCGGGTCATCCATAGGATGAGGTTCATCTGTATTATCTGTGCGAGGGATAGGAAGACTAGTGTGAGGGTCATGAACATAATATTGGAATGGATTACAATCTCAAAAGATAGTATATTCAACATGCTCATGTAAGAATTTCACGCAATGGTGGACCGTAGAAGCTACAGTTTGCATGACATGAATCCATGGCCTATATAGCAAGAAGTTAAATGAGACAGGAAAATAAATTACAAAGAAAATGGTAGGTAGAGTATTAGGACCAAAATGATTTAAAAAAATGGGCACTAAATTATGGAAGTATAACCACTAATATTAATCTAATTAGGAATACTAACACACTATATAAATGAAATTGAAGCAGTATGGATACAATAGTAAATAATTATTCTAAGTAAAATAAAACCCTATGTATATAAGAGAAAGAATAGAAACAACTTAGTTGATTTTAAGAGATTGTCATAGGCTGTTGTAGGTCTTGAAACAAAATCTGAGAGCGTAGACGATCACTCAGAAGTCCTGTGAAGACAATATTTAGAAATCCTAAAGAATATCTAAACTGAATAGGGCACCTGGGAAGGTATTGGGGTGTTCTGGTCTATAGATTAGGTGCCCTAATTTATGTAAATACTCTGGATTTGATTTTTGTATGGTCATAAGTTGATCTAAAATGGCCTCTATCTTTCACACTAGATTCGCTAGATGAATTGAATAAAAACATGTAAGAAGAAAGGAAGTGTCAAACCCTAAGAAAAATAAAGATGTAAAATGAATGGGTCGGATTGACCTCATCTACACAACTAGTGGTCTTATCATTGAGTGTTACAATACATTTTTTACTTGGATGTAGTTTTGGTGAGTGTGTACATGTCGTGCCCTAGGTGCTATTTTTCTAGTCACACTTCATGAATTAGCAAGAAATAGTAACTATAGAAAAATGTAATAGTATGTATGCATGGAATATAATACATCCCTCCCCCTATGTTAAGTGTGTTGATGCAGATATGCTAGCCTTGATGCATGACATTATGTGGATGTAAGTGATGCAATGGATGTAACTCTAGATGGAGTGATAGTAGTATGTGGCGTTAAGACCATCATTATGGTCTTATAACTTTATATTTATAAGGTTCTCAAACTTTATTTCATAATTAACCCCGACATGCCCGAATGGGAAAAGGATAAGGATTAAAAATAGCTAGAAAGACCCCAAAAATAAGCGGGAAAGAAAAACTTAGATCAGGGCACCCAAGATGGGACCAAGGTGCCCTTGGGATCCCCAATACATGACTTGACACCTTGATTTCGGGCTACAATGATGGGGAAATTACAAAACAAGTGGATAACTATAGAAAAATACGTGGGGATGACGAAATGAAATTTAAGAAAAAACTGGCCAAAAGGTAGGATTAATTAATACTTTATTCACTTGAGAACCTTCTACATTCACAACTAGAAGGCAAGTGAACGCATGTGTGCATATGACATACAAAGTATTTGTCTAACATAGTAAGCAAGGTGTAACATGCAAGTATAAACAAACAAGAGTAAGTGCTACCTGTTGGTGCTCAAATTAGTCTCGCCCCATTTTTCATTGAAATTCCTCAGTTTGAGGCCTCTGTTATATTTTCTGTCTCCTCGAGCTCAAATGGTGGTTCTCCTGCATTTTACAATTTGACAGGTGAAGTTTCCCACTCAAAATCACTTCTCAGCATCAGTTGAAACGTGGCCCTTTCCAGTTGGATGCGGCTCTGCGAGGCACTTTAAAAATTCTAAGCCTCACTTCAGCCCAAAATATGTCCACATGGTGAGCTCGCGCTTACTGAGGGTCTCTACTCTTGGGGACCATCTTGAAGTTGTGCCATAAAGACATGTGGAGGCTTCTGCCTAGCCTTCCCGAACTTAGACTTTTCAAGCAACTTCCTAGAGGGCCTGGGACACATGGAGGGACAACGCATGTTTGGGGTCTCTACTTTTTGGGACAGTCTCAAAATGTGCCATTAAGACACGTAGCAGGCGAGGAAATGGAGAAACAAAGCTTTAGGGTAATTTAAGGTTTTTTTCCTTTTTTAAAAAAGGGATAAAATTGTAAGTTTAAGCGCAGGTCCGTTGGGACCCACATCAGAAGCTAAAGGCAGAAGGGCGGAGTTGCGGCTAAAATTTTAAAAATTTTCCTTTTTGCCAAAAACGAGGTGAAATAGCATAATCAAGCCACGGTTCCTCTGGGACCCACTTTGGGACACATTTCAAGCCCGTTTTCTGACCGCAGAGGGGTGGAGGAAAATGTCGACATTTTACTTTTTTCCAAAAGTTATAAAATGTCAAAAAAGTCCTCCCAGGCCCGTTTCCAATCAGGGAGGGCTCAAATTAAAAGTTGAAAGACAATATCAACGATAGATGTGCATTTCATTTGATTTTACCTCCATTGAAGCTCCAGGATGTTTGGAGATGCATTTTTTGCATCATTCTTCGTCAATTTTTTGGCGAATTTGTGTCGTTTTGGTCTACAGAGTTCAATTGAATCAATTTGGGAGCTCAATTTGTAAATCTGAAGTACTTTTGAAGTAAATTTCTACTCGGGCTCAAGCAAAAACAAAAAATACCAGATCCAGAAGTTGCAGAGTAAAATTTCAAAGGAAAAGGAGGGAAAAAGGATAAAATGATGAAAGTGCAAGTGCAAAAGGTGAAAAATGCATTGCCTCGAGAGCAAAAAGGGATGACCTATCAATTCCAGCTACGCACAGGCTTCGAAAAACATTAAAAAGGGGATTTCTCACATGATAGAATCAAAATGATTAGAAGGACTCCCGAAAAGTTGTGGCATGGTATCCTAGTCATTATTCGAGGGTCCGAGAGATGTGATTAGTTCATAATTGGTCCACCTGATAAATTTCAGATCTGAATTGTTAAATGTCTCTGTCTAAAACAAATTGGTAACAAGTAAAGGTCCCTCAAATATTCTTCCCTTTTGAGGGGAAAAGGTGTTGCAGGTGCTAAGGGTGAAGAATGTGCCTCCAATTAGAACAATGATGCAAATATTTGCCATGATTCACCTTTTTTGAAAACACCTGGAAATTTTTTTACAAATCTATTGAATGTCACTTTCTGTAAATCATGATCCAATATGTGCAAAAAAGGTGCTTCGAATATTCCTCTTTTGGGGGGGAAATTGGATGTAAAGGGTGTATTATAAATACAATGAGATTACTCTTGCATATAGTTGAAGTATGAATTCTTGAGAAAATATTTGAGAAATTCGTCTTCCCGAGAGGCCAAAGCCGAGATTACAAGTTATTTTCTTTCTGTGTTAGATTTTCTATCTTAGCAAGTTGGTTGCAGATGTATAGCCATTGACAAGCACTGATATTGCTCTGGAAGCTTTCCCTTGCTAATAAATCTAGGCAATTTTGGAATTAATTTGTGTCTAATCTCTAGCAATTTTGTGTCTGCTTTATTTTTAGAATGTCTGTAAATAGTTTCTTTCATTCCTATTGCAATCTTATACTGATTTTTTTGTGAAATCACACAGCATCTCATCCTTATGACAGTCTAATGGTATTTGCAATTTCATTTCAAAAAGATCCTTCATCTTGGATGAGATAAACAAATTTGAAATTAATTCACTGTCATTTGTTGATAAAGATTATCTGTAAGTGCTCGGGTGTACCTTAGGAGTGATTAATCATAAACTTTAGTGTTTAATTGAGTTTTCCAATTCAAGCCTTCGTGTTGGAGTCTCAAAGATTATGTGAAAACGTGTTGATCTAGGCCTCCATTGAAGCACACCTTTTGGTTGAAGGAATGTCTTGACTTTTCTAGCACTTTCTGTTGTGAAGATGTTCATTATTTTGAAATCCCTCCAAAGATATGGTATAATCAACTTTATCCTACTTCATCTCCCACCAAAATCATTTAAAACCATTGATCCACCCTGAACTACCCCTATTTTCCCTGTGTATCAACAAAGGAACAAAATCTACTTGCAATAATATTTAGAACAATCAAGATCTCTTAATGTCTTTATTAACCTTTGCCTTGTATTAAAAATATCTCCATAATATGGAAGTGACAACTCATGAGAGTCAGATTTGGTGTGTTGATCATATTTTCCCAAGGTTTTCTTTATAAAATTTTTGCAAAAGAAAGGTATCTGCATCTCCTTCAATAACAAAGGTTACAAAATAGGTTCTCTAACCTTGGTTGAAAGGAATATCCTAAAATAGTTAGGATAAGATCAAATCCTTTTAAGGTGCTACACACTTCTTCAAAGCCTTAGTGTTGAAAAGTTAGATAAATTGCTTCCCCGGCTACAAAACAACATACATAATCATTTATCTTCTTTTGAGTGTCTTATCAAATCCATGATGCTACTCAGTTTGTGAAGAAGAGTAAATCCAGGTACCAACATACTTCTGGCGCCACTGCCGGGGACTTCAATTTGATCCATGTGCATACATATTTGAGTTTGTATCCATTTGGCCCATCAACACGCTTCTGGTGCCATTGTCGGGGATGAGATTTACGTTACTAGGAAATTATTTGTGTTGCAAAGACTGATTTGTTATTTAATTACTAGTTCGTATCTATTTGGCCCATCAACCACACTTTTGGCGTCATTGTCAGGGACTCTTTGAAGTATTTGAAAAAAGGTGTACGCGTACAGACCCTAGTAATGTTTCTTCAGTTTTGTGTGCAAATACATTTTATAAACATAATTCTCTGATCAAATCTGTAAGAATTGAACAAAGTTATAAGTTTTACGTGTTGTTTGTCCAATTTTTCCTGCAATTATTGTCCTAGGTTTTCCTCACCATTGATAAATTTGGGTGAAGGAAGGTCTGATTTATAAAGCTTTGCATGATATTTAGTACTGAGAGACATTTGACAGATTATTTTAGTGCATTTGCACAACTAGGTTGAAAATCCTTAGTGGCGACTCCGTGTTGATTTATTTTTTGGTAAATGTCAGTGTCTTAGCCTCTGTCAATGTAAATTTGTTACTAATCATTGCAAAGTTGGAAGGAAGAAAATCTTTCTTCATCTCGGGCCCTACTAGAAGGTTGTTTCCAGAGTTTGGAAAGTCTAATTCAGAAGGAGGAAGAATTTGGAAGGTTGTTGTTGATGAAGCCAATGAGATTGATTTGTGTGATAGATGCTTTCTGCCCCATCCTCCATTTGAAGTGAATCAGCAAGAAGAAGACGCTGATAATAATGATGGTATTGATGACGATGTTTACATGATGGGTTGCTCTTCAAGATCACAACAAGTAGCAACTTCAATCGAAGTGATAAGTGCTCGAACTACTGCAAATTTTTGGGATTGCATTCATCGGGTACCACTTCTTCCTCCTCATGCTTTTGAAGTAGATGTAGTGCAAGCTTTTGAAATACCTAATCATGACTTTGAGTATTTAAGAGCTTTAATGATAAAGAGGTAGGATGGAGAAATCCCTTCGGAGGAAGATAGATAGTTATTAATGAACGATGTTGATGCTAAAGAAAAGGAGTATAATACTAGGAGTAGAGTTGTCAAAGGAGTAAGGCCTCAAGCCAAACCTAAAACTCCATTGCTTACTAGTATTCCTAAAGAGGCTCCTAAGAAAGATACACCTTCCAAAGGCCTTATTGTCCCAAACAAGATTCATATTTCTCCTTGTGCCCAAACTGTCAAGAATCCCATGCCATCTGATGAGTTAATCTCCCTTCCAATACTGCCTTGCCAAACAATGTTCCATATGACATTGCCCAAGTTTTGAGTCAAATAAAAGTTAGTGTTCTAATTGTTGAGTTGTTTAGGATTCCTAAGCATGAGAAGAGAGCATTTGAGTACTTGGGATTGAAAGAAGAAAAGAGTACCCCAAGTAGAAATGTAAACATTGTAGAAACTCCTCCTTCAACCAATGTAGACTTTGAAACACCAGCAGTATTGGAGGAGCTTGGAGAAGCATATGAGGTTTACTTGGGGACATCTTTGGTTGAATCCCAATCAAATGTTGATCCATTTTTTACAACTTTGATCATTTAGGACAAACTACTGCACAATTATATGTTTGATTCGAAGCATCATGCAATGTCATCCCTCTTGAGATCATGAATGAGCTGGATATCAAAGTGACAACATCATATGGAAGATGCACTGCCATGAACTCTAGAGAAATTCCCATTGTTGGAAGTGTGAAAGGATTGGTGGTATAACTTGCAGCTTATCCAGGTAAGAACCTGAAACTTGATGTCATCATTGTTGATTGCCCTGCCAAATGGGGCATGAGGTTATCAAGAAAGTGGGCTGTAAGTGTTGGTGGAAGTGTTCATATGGATATGTCTTTTGTTACCATTCAAGTTGAAGGCAACCTTGTAAATTTCTATGGAGAGAAGAAAATGTTGCACCTCATTGAGGATGCAAATAATGCTTCTTATGAAGTGTTATATGTTGATGTGGATGCAGATAACTTTGTAGGGTTTGCTAATGAAAAGGAGCACAAGACTGATCAGTGCAAATGTATTGAACAAACTGATTTACCTTGGACCTTGTTATTTGATGGAGCTTGTTCCAAGTTTGGAAATGGTGTTGACATTGTTCTGATCTCCCCAAGCCAAGAAGAGTTTGTATTTTCTTTCAAACTTAAGATTGAATGCACTAATAACGTTGCTGAGTATGAAGCATTATTATTAGGTTTGAGAATTTCTTGGAAGTATCATATTAAATATATCATTGTCAAAGGAGACTCAGAACTGATTGTCAAACAAATTAGAAAATTGTATGCTACTAAAAATCAAAGAATGAAACAATACAAGCATGTTGTTTGGGATATGATTGGAATGTTTGACTCATTTAATATGGTGCATCATGATAGAAAGTTCAATGTTGTTACAGAACAGCTTGTAGTCTTGGGATCTCGGTTTGATGTTTGTTCAATTTCCCCCAATTGTGAATATAATGTTGAAGTACTAACAAGGCCATTTGTCCCTGAGAACGTAAAAAATTGGCAAGTATTTGATGATGATACCCAGGTGAAATAGTTTCTGTATAACAAAGGGGAGTTTTTTTATCAGTGTATTGATTGGGAGCCAATGGTGTGTGCATCAGAAGAAAAATAAACTTTGTTTGGCAAAGACGCCATCCAATTGAAAACTAATACCATTCCTAGAGGGTTGGTTGCTCTTGAATCAAACTTTGATAATGTTGATTGCATTATTAACAGACATGTAGCAGCCTCATGAGATGTTGAAGAGCTTGACCTTGGCACAAAGGAAAAACCAAGGAAGATCTGGTTGGGAAGCAATCTGGACAAAGAAGAGAAACAATCCTATGTCCAATTGTTAAAGAAATATCAGGAATGTCTTGCTTGGTCCTATCTGAACTGAAAGCATATAGAGAGGACTTGTTTCAGCATGAGATTCCTTTGGAATCTAATGCAAAACCATTCAGATAAAATTAGAGGCTGATTAATCCACTCCTCTCCATGAAAATGAAAGATGAACTGAAGAAGCTAAGAGATGGAGGGATCATTCATCCAACAAGGTATTCTTCTTGGGTTGCAAACTTAGTGCTAGTAAGAAAAAAAAATGATGATATCAGGATGTGCGTAGATTTTAGAAATCTGAACAGAGCATTAATGAAGGACAATTATCCTCTGTCAAAAGTGGAAAATATGTTGCAATTGGTGATTGCATCTGAGTTGATTTCTACTTTGGATGGTTTCTCTTGATACAATCAAGTTATTGTAAAGGATTCAGAAAGAATAAAGATTGCCTTTACCACTCCATGGGGCACATATGTTTATGTTAAGATGCCATTCAGTTTGATGAATGCTGGAGCTACCTTCCAAAGAGAAATGGATGTTGTTTTTGTTGATTACATTAATGATTTTATTGTTGTTTACCAAGATAATGTGACTGTAGTTTCCAGAAAGAGATTTGATCACTTGTAGCACTTGGAAAAAATGTTGATTAGATGCAGAGAAGTTGGTATCTCTTTGAATCCAAAGAAGTGCCATTTTGGAGTGCAAAAGGATAAGTTGCTTGGTCACATTGTATCAAAGGATGGTGTCATGACTGATCCCTAAAGGGTAGAGGCTATCAGCAAGGTTCCAATTCCAAGAACCAAGAAGGGAATCCAATCCTTCTTGAGATGCATTACTGAAAATGAGAACCCCAAAAAAATTGATGATCTCCATGGAGGGGTATGTGGGGGACATTTTGTTGGGAGAGTTACATCACATAAAATCTTGAGGGTTGGTTATTGGTGGCCAACTCTCTTCAAGGATACAACTCTATTGGTGAGGAGATGTGAAAGTTGCAAGTGTTTTTCTGGAAGAATGAAAGCTTCAGGCTCCCTTCCTTTGCAGCCTATGTTAATTGAAGCCCTATCAAGACAATGGGGAATGGATTTCATAGGGGAAATTTCTGATCCTTCAAGTGCTGGTCATAAATGGATTCTTGTAGCCACTGATTATTTCACTTAGTGGGTAGAAGCAATCCCCACCAGGAAGACAACACACCAAGTGATCATGGACTTCATACTAAATCAAATCATATGCAGATTTGGAGTGCCAACTAAAATTGTTTTTGATAATGCCATGAGTTTTAGAGCCAAACCTTTGGTGGCAATGTGCAAAGAGTATGGAATCAATTTGACATATGCTTCTAACTACAATCCCCCAAAAAATGGACAAGCTAAGTCCAGTAATAAAAACTTGCTGAAGATCATTAGAAGAACCTTGGAGCTGAACAAAAGGAAGTGGGGTGAGCAACTGAAGTTTGTTGTTTGGGCTAATAGAATCACTTTCAAAAGAGCTACTAGTAAAAGCTCGTTTGAATTGGTATATGGAACTCAAGCTCTGCTGCCCCTCCATTTGCAATTATCTTCATTTCAGTTTGTTTAACAGATTGAAGACCAAGGAGTTAGTTCATATGACGCTCGAATCAATCAGATTATTAAGTTGGATGTAGAGAGAAGGGCATCCCATCAGCGATATGTGAAGTTCAAAGAAAAGTTGAAGAGGCTATTTGACAAAAAAGGTGACACCTAGAGCTTTCAGCATTGGGGATCTTGTGATTTTATGGGATAGCGGGCATGAAGATAAGGGCAAGCATGGTAAATTTGTATGCATTGTAGATGGATCCTTATTCAATTGATATTGAAATTGGTGAAAATATCTTCTTCCTAAAAGACCTAGACGAGGAACTACTTGAATTGTCTGTTAATGGCAGGCATTTGAAGCATTTCCTTGATTGATTGCTCAGAATCAAGGTATATTCCATTTATACAGTGTAAAGTTCTTTGTTCTTGTCTACTTTTGTGTTTTTGTTTGTTCTGGTCCTTGGTGACATGGTTTTGCTGGTTACTCGATTCATTTTTTGGAGGATGGTTGTGGTTGTTCTGTTATGCTAGCTTATTCTTTGACTATGTTGCCCAATGGTATGTTTTTGGCACTTAGTCTATTTTTGACAATTAGTCTGCTATTTGTTCTTATGGCACTCACAGGGAGTGCCCATCCCCAAATCAGAGCCTGTGTTGGTGCTCAAATTAGTCTCACCCCATTTGTCATTGAAATTCCTTAGTTTGTGGCCTCTGTTATATTTTCTGTCTCCCCGAGCTCAAATGGTGGTTCTCCTGCATTTTATGGTTTGACGGGTGAAGTTTGCCAGTCAAAATCACTTCTTGGCATCATTTGAAACGTGGACCTTTCTCATTAGATGTGGCTCTGCGGAGCACTTTAAAAATTCTAAGGCTCACTTCAACCCAAAACATGTCCACGTGGTGAGCCCAAGCTTGCTCAGGGTCTCCGCTCTTGGGGACCATCTTGAAGTTGTGCCATAAAGACACGTGGAGGCTTCCGTCAGGTCTTCCCGTACTTAGACTTTTTAAGCAACTTCCTAGAAGGCCTGGGACACGTGGAGGGACAACACATGTTTGGGGTCTCTACTTTTCGGGACCATCTCAAAATGTTCCATTAAGACATGTAGCAGGCGGGGAAATGGAGAAACGGAGCTTCGGGGTCATTTAAGGTTTTTTGCCTTTCATAAAAAAGGGATAAAATTGTAAGTTAAAGCTTAGGTCCACTGGGACCCACATCAGAAGCTAAAGGCGGAAGGGCGGAGCTGCAGGTAAAATTTGGAAAATTTTCCTTTTTGCCAAAAACGAGGTGAAATAGCAGAATCAAGTCGTGGTTCCTCTGGGACCCACTTTGGGACACGTTTCAAGCCCGTTTTCTGAGGGCGGAGGGGCGGAGGAAAATGTCAACATTTTACTTTTTTCCAAAAGTTATAAAATGTCAAAAAAGTGCTCCCATACCCGTTTCCAATCAGGGAGGGCTCAGATTAAAAGTTGAAAGACAGGATCAACGGTAGCTGTGCATTTCATTTGATTTTACCTCCATTGAAGCTCCAGGATGTTTGGAGATGCATTTTTTGCATCATTCTTCGTCAAATTTTTGGCAAATTTGTGTCGTTTTGGTCTACAGAGTTCAATTGAATCAATTTTGGAGCTCAATTTGTAAATTTGAAGTACTTTTGAAGTGGATTTCTGCTCAAGCTCATGCAAAAACACAAAATTCCAGATCCAAAAGTTGCAGAGCAAAATTTCAAAGGAAAAGGAGGGAAAAAGGATGAAATGATGAAAGTGCAGGCGCAAAAGGTGAAAAAGGCATTGCCTCGAGAACAAAAAGGGATAACCTGTCAAGTTCAACTACGTAAAGGCTCCGAAAAATGATTAAAAAGGGGATTTCTCACATGATAGAATCATAATGATTAGAAGGACTCTCGAAAAGTTGTGGCATGGTATCCTAGTCATTATTCGAGGGTCCCAAAGATGTGATCAGTTCATAATTGGTCCACTTGACAAATTTCGGATTTTATTTGTTAAATGTCTCAGTCTAAAACAAATTTGTAACAAGCTAAGGTCCCTCAAATATTCTTCTCTTTTGAGGGGAAAAGGTGTTGCAAGTGCCAAGGGTGAAGAATATGCCTCTAATTAGAACAATGATGCAAATATTTGCAATGATTCACCTTTTTTGAAAACACCTGGTAAATTTTTTACAAATCTGTTGAATGTCACTTTCTGCAAATCATAATTCGATATGTGCAACAAAGGTGCTTCGAATATTCCTCTTTTAGGGGGAAATTGGATGTAAAGGGTGTATTATAAATGCAATGATATTACTCTTGCATATAGTCGAAGTATAAATTCTTGAAAAAACTTTTGAGAAAGTCATCTTCCCGAGAGGCCAAAACCAAGATTACCTGTTATTTTATTTCTGTGTTAGATTTTCTATCTTAGCAAGTTGGTTGCAAATGTATAGCCATTGACAAGAACTAATATTGCTCTGGAAGCTTTCCCTTGCTAATAAATCTAGGCAATTTTGGAATTAATTTGTGTCTAATCTCTAGCAATTTTGTGTCTGCTTTATTTTTAGAATGTCTGTAAATAGTTTCTTTCATTCCTATTGCAATCTTATACTGAAATTTTTGTGAAATCACACAGGATCTCGTACCTATGATAGTCTAATGGTATTTGCAATTTCATTTCAGGAAGAACCTTCATCTTGGATGAGATAAACAAATTTAAAATCAATTCACTGTCATTTGTTGATAAAGATTATCTGTAAGTCGTCAGGTGTACCTTAGGAGTGATTAATCATAAACTTTAGTGTTTAATTAAGTTTTCCAATTCGAGCCTTTGTGTTGGAGTCTCACAGATTATGCGAAAACGTGTTGATCTGGGCCTCTATTGAAGCACTCCTTCTGGTTGAAGGAACGTCTTGACTATTCTAGAGCTTTCTGTTGTGAAGATGTTCATTATTTTGAAATGCCTCCAAAGATCCAGTATAATCAACTTTATCATGCTTCATCTCCCATCAAAATAATTTTAAAACCATTGATCCACCCTGAACTACCCCTATTTTCCCTATGTATCAACAAAGGAACAAAATATACTTGCAAAAATATGCAAAACAATCAGGATCTCTTAATGTCTTTAGTAACCTTTTCCTTGTATTGAAAATATCTCCATAATATGGAAGTGACAACTCATGAGAGTTAGATTTGGTGTGTTGATCATATTTTCCCAAGGTTTTCTTTATAAAGTTTTTGCAAAAGAAATTTATATGTATCTCCTTCAATAACAGAGGTTACAAAATAGGTTCTCTAACCTTAGTTGAAAGGCATCACCTAAAATAGTTAGGATAAGATCAAATCCTTTTAAGGTGCTACCCACTTCTTCAAAGCCTGATTGCTAAAAATTCGGATAAATTGTTTCCCCGACTACAAAACGACATACATAATCATTTATCTACTTTTGAGTGTCTTGTCAAATCCATGATGTTGCTCGGCCTTTGAAGGAGAGTAAATTTGGGTACCAACACCTCCAAGATACGCAGTATGTTGTGAGTTTGAATGGAATGGAATGCAAAGTGAGTGTGATAGGATCAGTGTGCCCCTTGAGTGAATGTATGTGTGTATGAGTAGAGTGAAGTTCATTTATAAATGACCCCTCAATAATCAAGAATGAACCATAGAACAAGAGTGTGTCATTGGGAAATGGTTTGAATGATGTGAATGCTAGAAATATTTAGTAATAGAGTGTAAAGTGTAGATCATAGAATAGTGTCATATGATGCATAAAAATAAGATGCCAAAAATATTGAATGAAATGATATAAAGATGAATTAAGAAGCACAAAGCAGGGAATGAGATGCTAGAAAGACTTGTCATGAAGCATAAAGTGTAAACTGTAGAATGATGTGAATGTGGTGAGGTTGAATTCAGATTTAGACCCACCGTAGTCGAGTATGAACCATGAGACTAAAGTGCATCATAGGATAGTGGTGTGAATGATATTTTTACTATAAAGATGAAGCATACATTATAGAATCAGATAACATGGTGCACTAGAAGAATATGTTAGAAAAATTCGAAGAGAAATTATGTAGTCTGTGAAGTTCATGAATGTAGTGAGCACTCAACAATCAAGTGTGAACCCTAACACAAGAGTGTGTCATCGGGTAATGAGGATACACGTGTATCAAGTGGTTTGTATTGATGCTTAGGATATTTTAGACACTAAGCGTATATCGTCAAGTGCATGGGATGATAGAGACATTTGATAACAATGCAAGGGGAGAAACTATGATGCCCCCCAATTATGTAAGTGATGGAGATCCAGTTGATGATGCTAAGTGGATCAATGTAAGGAATAGTCTCCTTGACAATAGTGATTGGACGCTAAAGTGGTGATGGTGAAGGGGCCTTGAGTGGTGGAAGTCAAAAGAGGCCAACTAGATTTTGTTGGTCTTGCATAGTGGGTAGTTGCTTATAAGGAATTGGTAACGCCATAGAATACTTGAGGGGTGGAGGATTTTTACCAATATGTAGAGGAGGTTGCTTAGTTTGACTTGGTAATGTTGTAGATGACTTAGTAAGATGAGGTGATGAAATACGAACCTTGAGAGGTGATTGCTTAGTTGGAATGGGTTGAATAGTTGGTAGTTAACTGACCAAAGAAGGCACATTAAAAGTGGCGGCATGATGCTCATTAGACATAGAAGGATAAGATTTAGGAGCCCATTTGGATATAGCATTTGTAGATGGTAATGCAAAAAAAAATTGTGCAGTGAATGAGATAAAGCCTTGACACTCAAGATTCTTGATTCTTCATTGTAAAACATAGCAATCATTTTCATTATGTCCATTGATTCGTTGATAATTGTAATTTGGACAACCTTAATATTTTTCAAGGTGATAAAGAGGATAGCCATGAGTAGATGGAAAATCGATCCATTGATGACTAAGGATATCAATAATAATATCATTTTTTTTAGCATTGTGATCAAACGTGAGAGGCTCCGGTAATGGTAAGACTTGAGGTTCACTAATATGAGCACATGTAGAACACATAGGCTGAGGATGAGAAGAACAACTAGCATAATCCTAAGAAGCGTCCTTAAGAATTTTAATTTCATAATTAAGAGATATAATTTTGGATTCCATGGCATGGAATTTATCTTGAAATAAAGAATGTAAATCTTGAATTGATTTACAAATAGATTGATTGGAATTAGAACCAAGAGAGTCGTCAGAAAGATGATCAAAGATAGCATTGACTTAAGCAGGTGGTGTATCGCTAAGAAGATACATAGTGTTTAGGTGTTTTAGAAGAATATCTTTGCAATATGGGTGCATACGAAGCAATTGATGCAAGAATACTTGAGAAGCTTAAAAAGGCATGAAAGAAGAAAAATAAGGATCCAAGAGTATTCGAATGAGACGAGTTCACCAAATGATTTTAAAAAAATCCTAGATAGGATATTTCAAATTCATATGCAATAATATAGTAATAAAGTATAGAATGTGACACAAGCAATAAGTAATATAATCTAAAACCTTAAGTGCAAGAAATGGGATAAAAGACTTAGCTAATTTGCAATAAATCCTAAGGTGTGTGAAGCTAGAAAACTGTTGGATATGGAACACAAAGTGTTGCATCTAAACCCAGAAAATTATAAAAGTGCAGTAGAAGGTAGGACCAAGGTGCATGTACTGGTACTAGGGCGCTTAGGTGCCAGAGACCCTAACTAGGTGCCAGAGTCTACGTAAAACCTCAAAAACTGGTTTTTGCAAGGTTGCTAGATATTTACTGACCTTCACCTTTGATCGCTTGTGTTTCGCACTAAGTTTGTTAATGTCACCTATAACCTGTAATGAAATAGATGTCCTACAAAACCCCAAAACACATCAACTTTTTAAAAAATATGAAAATGGGGATTCAAACTGACCCTGACAGTCATCTGACTGAGTGAACTTATGATCTTGGCGTTGCACTACATTTCAAACTTTGTGTAGTTCTAGTGAGTGTGTATGGAAATCGTTCCCTAGGAAACTCTTATGCGCAATGTAGTTGATAGCAAGCAATAGCTATATGTAGAAGATGTAAATAGATGTCTACATAGAAAAATTAACTTCCCCTCTTATGCACTTATGTATAATTAGTAGTCCCTTTTCCCTTAAGTGAAGCTAGATGGATGTTTTGATGCTCTTAGAATGCCTTTGGATGTAACCTTAGGTAATGGTAGTAGATGCTTAGAGCTTGGTCCCTTAATTTGATCACATAGCATTGTATTTATATAATTCCCTTGTTTGAATTTCATAATTAACCATTAAAAGGCTAACCACCAAGAAATAAAGACACCCAACATCTAGAAAGGACCCAAGAGAAATGATTAAGATACAAAGAGGACAGGGGCACCTAGAGGGGACGGGGGCGCCTGGGTTTTGGTGTCCTGGCCGGGCACTGGTGTCTAAAGCCAGAAAATCTGAAGTAATGAAATTCATATTGGGTATAAGGTGTGCGATCCCAAGAAGGAAACCAGAAAGAAAACAAAAAAGACCAAAGATAGTGATCAATTAGTACTTTTCTCACTTAGGAATCATATGAATGTAAGTATGTGATTAGGACCTAGAAATGTACCCAAGTTCTTGATTTTATGTCTACTATGTAAACTAAATCAAAACTAGGTGGGTCGGCGGTGACCGAAGGCTACAAAGCACAGTTGAGGGCGTGTAAGAATAAAATGTAGAAAATTGACCTGTAGGGGTTTCCCGAAGCCTAATTTGAAGCTAATCTAAATTGAGGATGATGTTGAACTAAAACATGGGCACTACAAGAAGATCTAAACTTGAATTTGACAGAAAGGATCTAAGAAAATTAATGAGATATCAGAAATGCTCAACATGATCAATGGTGATTGAACTGGGTTGGGCACAACCCAGTCAGATGAAGTCTAGATCTGAAGCTGCAGGTTTTCAGAATGGAAATATTAAAGGATATGAGATCTAGAGAGATTAGATAGTAGAGGCCAAAAAGGGGAGAAATCTATAAATAAGAGAATTATAGAGTTGTTCAACGGTGATCAGGGTAATTTGATGGTGACCGGGATAGCTCTAATATTTGATAATGTCAAGATGGATGAAAACAAAGGATGAAGAAGCCTAAATGAAGGATGAGGAAATGATATGGTTCCAAGGTGACTGTTGATCCCGTGAGGTTGAAGCACAAGAGAAAAGGAAAGACAAAGGGGGATCCACAAAAGCTCAAGGTATCTTCAAATCTTCATGATGATGAATGGGGTCTTTAAAAGAAAAACCTAAGATGACAACAATTGTTGGTGAGAAGCGACGAAACCTACAAAAACAAAGCTAAATCTGAAGGATACCCAAAATTCCATCTATTTGTAAGGAGGGAGTAAAGGCATATTTATAGGGTCGATGGTGACCTGGATGAGTCACCTCTAATTACGAAGGCCCATTCATTTAAATGTTAGAAGGGTGACAAGCTTAAGGAAATGAGCCCTTATGAGGTGAGCTTAGGGTTTTGAGATGTAAGGATGAGTTAGGGTTTCTTAGGATGGATAAATGGGTAGGTGGGAGGTGGAAAATATTAAATAAAGGAAAAGGGGAGCTGAAATTATTAAATGAGGGCCTAAGAAGGATAAAATGGAGGATTTTGGGAGAATAAATGAATTATATGAAGGTATATATTTAATTAAAGATGATTAGGGATGATTAGGATAAATTAAATAAGGGTGTGATTAAGATGATATTGAGGCAAAAAACACCCATCAAATGGATAAACAGATTTTAGGAGGGAAAGGGGGATTTGAATGGGAAAAGAGGTATGTATGTAGAAAATGACGACGAAGGGGATCGAATGTGGGATGAGGGGTAGCGACACCAAAAATTGGTGTCTACACTTTTACAGAGTGTTTTCCAAGTGTGTATAAAACACCCAACAACAAACTTAAGCTTCTGATCCAATGCATAATAATCATTGTCATAGTGTCCATTGATATGATGGAAGTTATAAAAAGGTCAAACCTTTTGAAATTTAAGTCATTGAAAAGGGTGATCATCATCAGAAGGTATCTAATTAGCCTCTTAAACTAAAAAATAAGTATAATATCATGTGGTCGATTGCTATATTTGTCAAAATATAATGGCTTGTACCAAAACTTGAATAGTGGGTTTAGGTTTGGGGTGATAAAAAGTGTTACCATAATATAGGACTTTAAATTTATCTTCCTTAAGTGGTAAATTTGGATCCATATCATAATCATGTATAATAGAAGCAACTAAAATATCGTTATCGTCATGTGTGGGTAGTTATGGGAGAAGGTGTTAAAGTAGGTTGTTTACTCTAGCTCATGTTCACCTAGGTACTTTATTTACATTTTAGTTATCCTCATGTACTTATGTGTGGATATTTCTTTTATCTTATTTAGATATTATGAGGATATTATCTAGTTGTTATGTATAGTTCTTTTCTTGATATATGGTATAGACTAATTCTTTGTAGTTGTTAGGTATAGTTCTTGATCTATGGTCTTGACTAGTTTTTTCATTTATCTATGACCTTGACTAGTTCTTAGATTGATATTTTTTCTCTTTGTTTACAAATCTATTTTTAAGGTTATTATGTCGAATTACTTTCAAGTTATTAAATATGATGATCTACTAACATTTGAGATATTTGTGGCTTGGAGAAATCTGGTTATCGTTCCTTTTATGGTATCAAATTGATAGATGTTGCAGACATCTTACAAGTGATGGCTTATTTATTTTCATGTGTTTGGAATTTATTATTATTATTTTGCAACATGCATTTCTATGCAAAATGAAGTGCACTATTGGATATGGAAGGTGGAAAAACCACAAGATCGATTGTAAACTCGACCATTAGTGGGGGCAGATGATTTAGATTTGTTTTTGGTTTTGTAGAACTACATGTGTGCATGATAATTCACACATAATTTTGCACAGTCATGACAAGCGGCCCAAGAAAATGGTTTTTGGGCTTTCTGCAATATATACTTTTTTTTTCCTATTCTGGATCAGGATGCATGTGGGTGCAGATCCAGGTATTGTTGTGTGGCTTTGTTATTTTCCCATAAAAAATCCCCTTGGTCATATGGTATGGTCATATGAGGGCTTAAAGTTGGGATTCCTACTAGTAAGTGCTTAATTGTAGCTCCCTTATCAATTTTTTGAAGATAGAAAACATTTTTAATTTTTTGTAGTGTAAACTAAAATAAATATTACAACAGAAAATTAATAAGCTTCTATCTTTTGATCGGTAACTCAGAATCGAGTGGCATTTTTTTCAAAATTTCTTATTTTTTGTGTTTTTCCATTGCAACTATTTATTTTAAGAAACACACTATAATTGTAAAGTTCCATTTTTGTAACACACACAAAATTTATGTGCCAAATTTTTGGGGGGGCTTCTTGCATTCTTTTATTCTTTGGTGATTTTTGAGAATGATGTTTTTATCTTTTTCTACATTAGACCAACTTGATTCATTAACAACACGTAATTACCTCACGTGGGGACCAAGAATGGAAACAATCAGTAAACACAAAGGATTATGGGCTTTAACTTATACAAAACAACCAGTGTTCACTATAGAATATGAGAAATTTTAGTATCAAATCAAATTTAATGAGTGTATGGATTTGATAGAAACATATGTAAGTGATAGTCTTTTGTTTCATTTGGAAGGATGTTACTCTCCTTTCAAAATATGGGAGAAATTAATTGAGTTATTTGGTAAGGTAGATCACATGAGAGTTGTGCAACTTCAAATTGAGATCACTTCTCTTTGTCCTGAAAATTTTCCATTAAGTATAAACTATCTCTCTAAGTTATAACAATTGTTGACACAGTTGAAGGGGAGTGGAAGAGATAAGAAATATGAAGAGTGTGTTTACCTAATTCTGTCCAAGTTGAGAGGTTCATTCTAAATCTTTTCTTCTAACTTTTTCTCTAATATGGATGCATTAGGTGACACATTCAAAATTCCTACATTAGAAAAATTTTGTGAAATAATTACTAGGGAAGAATCCAAAATTTCTAAGCTTGAGTCTTCCACCTATCAAAAGGCATTAGTATCATCTAATCCTAAGGGTAAAGGAAAGCCAATAGGTAAATCCATGTCCACTCCTTCTCCATCTCAAAGAGCTCCTAAACCCAAAGAAAATAAATCTAAACCTAAGGAGTCTTCTAAATACAAGAATAAGTTTAGTCTTTCATACTTTTTCTGACCCAGGCAATGGTCATGTAGAAACTTGATGTTGAAATAAAATACAAGCCTTAAAGGATGCAATAAAAAAACACAATATATTTATCTCTACTCCACCTCCTTTCAATGAGCATGGAAAATCACTTAATGTTGTTGGGAGATCTCAGTCAGCAATTGTAGATAGTTGGGTTATAGCTTCTGGCGTTTCTCATCACATGTCTATTATCCCAAAATAGCCCCAAGGTTATTTTGGCTTTAACAAGGTTAAAAATGGACTTAGTCATTTTAAAAGGGTAGAATACGTTTAAATGGTCACTAAATTCCACCTCTCCAAAGCACTAGCTGTTGGCATTTAAAAACCCATGAGAGGCTCAGCTAATCCATTGGTGGATTATATTTAAAAGGTTGTGTGATGTTCATTTAGATGTCAATTTCAATGCCAAACATCAGATAGGGGCCATGCAGAAGAAAATAAATGATCAAGATGGGACACATTTCAACATTCTGTCAAAATTTAGGGTGATGAACTCTAGAGGATCTCAAGCCCCAGAATGAACTGAATTTGGTAAAGGGCGTCGGGTTCGGGTAGGGTTAAACAATTAGTGGGGAAAGCAGGATAGGTGGTGCAAATTAAATGGCATCACATGGTGAAAAATCAAAGGGTTTGGAGGTGGATATGTGGAAGAATTTTGTCACACTTTAGGGTGATGGACTTTGGCAAAACTCAAGCCCCAGAATAAATGAATTTGGTAAAAAACTTCGAGTTGGAGTGGTCTGGCAAGTCGACAGGGATACATGGTTGCAATTCTATGGAGCCAAAAGTTTTAAGTCCTCCCAAATATACATCATGATATGAAGGCACAACCAATGAAAGGCAAGCATGAAACAAAGACAGATCTAATATGTGTCATA
Source organism: Taxus chinensis (assembly GCA_019776745.2). Classification (NCBI taxonomy): domain Eukaryota; kingdom Viridiplantae; phylum Streptophyta; class Pinopsida; order Cupressales; family Taxaceae; genus Taxus; species Taxus chinensis. The sequence goes on along the minus strand of CM034151.1, from coordinate 283,282,103 downwards.
TGTGGACCTTTCTCATTGGCTTACATTTCATAGTTGTTAATCAGGGTAAAAGAATAGTCTGACATTGTGAGGAGCATGGAGCTTTCTCATTGGTTTATGCTTCACGATGGATAATGGAGGTTTCATAAGGCTCAACACCACAACTAATAAAAGGAAAACATGTGGTAAAGGAAAAGTAAGCAACATGTAGGCATAAGCAATCTTTGAGAAAATCAAACACTACCACATGTCACTATCTTGTTCATCCCAACATGCAAAATTCAAATGCCATAAATTTTACTCCAGAGCTCCAAATCACACAAAAATGATCTTGTTGGAAAGGTCTCCTCAAGACCTTTAGTTTGCCATTATTTGATTTTAAAATTGGTAGTGTTTGGTTAGAGGAAAATAGGAAAAACAATTTAGGCATTAATGTGCAATTATAGACGGCTTAACCACCCAAATTGATTATGGGACTCTTACCTTCTCCTAGAAGTAAAAGGACATTGGGGAATGGTCTTGCAAGAGTGCCCATGTTATTTCCTAGATATTTGATGATGATTAATGGTGTTTGAAGCTTAAAATTTGTGTTTCAAGGAAAGACAAATATTTTCATTAATGACAAGATCAAATCCAACCTCTTTCCCTCTCTTTTCCCTCTTATATTTCTTCCTTGATCTATATATTGTTAAATATTTCATTTTTGAAAGGAGGATGTTCTAAAATGTAAAGGAATTATGTAAAAATGGTTCTTGAGCAACTATGAACCGTCAAACCTTCATTTTGGGTTTGGAAATGTGTTCTTGTGCCTTCCTCTGTAACTGTAATGGTCTGTGCATAATTTTATTGCAATAAAGCTTATTTTGTGGTGTTTTCTCAACCCTGACTCGTGTTTATCTGCAACATTGCCTCTATTTTACTTGATGTATTTTGTTGTGCATTTATTTATCCTTCGTAAGTTCATTTTTTTGTGTTTCATGTGAGAGTAGATAGAAAATGCATTTTGGGTATGTGCCACTTATGTTCGGCCTCTCCCTTCTCCCTCATTAGAGTGTCTTCACCATTTTCTGGTGTTATCACCATATTTTAGCTTAAGATTTCATTTATGTGCATCTTTCTAAGCCTTTTCTATCTCCATGGTCCCTTGGAGTATTTAGATTATGATTAGTTAGTTGTATTTCCTTCCTTAGGAGTAGTGTTAGCATTAGGATTAGGTAGAGAAACCAGCCTTCTCTGGAGGTTGATATCACTTTTTAAGTCCCACACTTGTGAGATCATCCCGTGTTAGCAAAAATTAGGGATCTGTAACAAGAAAATCCTAGGGTGTTACTTTTTTTGTTATAACAATGTCTTCTTTCAAGGAGACTTTTGTATCTCTAGGTTTGAGTTCTACTTCAAAAACTGAGGTTGGAGATTCTTCCTTTATTTTCTTTAAGATAAAAGGTGATATACACCTTAATGGTGGCAATATCTAAGATGCACTGTATGATCCTTACATCACTAAAAATTTGATTTATGTGTATCAATTTTTTCATTCTTGTCAAGGCAAGATAATGATTTTTACACCACAATGAGAAAAAGTATGAACCTTGTTAAAGCCTCATTCACTTGTTGTTTAGGGTATCGTTGATCATAATTCTATACTATATTAGTTTGAGGTTTTTGAAGACACTTACTTAATAGGGACATCTTTGGTTTCTCATGAAGATTCAATGAGTAAGCTTTGTCATGAAATATTTGGACATCTCAATTACAAATATTTGAAGGAGTTGAGCACTCATAGTATGGTTGATAATATTCCTAGAGTTTTTAGGAGGGTCGTCAAACATCAACATTAATAATTTCAATCCAAGGCTAGTGTCTGAAGGCTATATGTAAAAGGAAAAAGAGATATTTAGCAATGGTCCCTTCTACTAAATCCACACTTGCATAAATGAAGAAACACACTTTACAGAAATTAAAAAGCACAATTTCATGAAAGTAAACACACTTGCATGAAAGGAAACACATATTGCATGAATTAAAAAGTGTACTTGCATGAAAGGAAACACACTTATGGGAAATTTAAATCAAACATTGCAGAAAAATAAATTTTTGAATTGAAAATAAACACATAAAGCACTTGTAGGTTTACGATAAATTATACATAAAAAGAATAATTACATGATACAAAAAATACAACAAAACATAATTACATAATGGAAAATAAAAATAAATATATAAATCCATCTACCTTAGAATAAGTGGCTAGCTCATTCCTCATAAGAGGATTTTAATCTATGTTATTTACAAATGGACGGAATAGATACTCAAAATGAATTGATCAGAAAAATGGAGATTACATTCACTAGTGTAGGAGGTTTCATTTATAATTGTATGCTCCCAACCACCTCCTTATTTTCAGGAATACATCTTATTAACTAATATTTAAATCTATCCTAAAATTATCAATCTCCACAAAATATGGAGAGAGCTTATCTAATGCTAACTAACAGTCTGACTCTCATATTTTATTGTTGACAATCAAAATGAATCTACACACAAAATCACGTACTTTGGGTAATTATTTAGTCCCGGTTACATACTACTATTCATATAATTCCTAAGTAAGAAAAGTACTAATTAACTCATGTCTTTGGCCACCTTTCTTTTCTTTCTGTTGCCACTTTTGGTCTTACACCCTTATTTGCTCAGTTTTCCTCTTTATACTTCGGCATTTATCATCCTGGACAACAGTGACCAACTAGGATGCCAGCGTCAGGTTCCCTCATCCCCTCTAGGTGCCCCTGACCTCAGTACACTTTGTTCACATCTTTTGGGTCCTTTCTAGCCATTTGAGCATCTTATCTTTTTGGTAGTCATCCTTTTTGTGGTTGATTACAAAATTCAAACAAGGAAATCATATAAATATAAAGTTATGTGATCATATTAAAGGGACCAAGTACTAAACATTAGTTATCACCACCTAAGGTTTCATCCATCAAGCATCTAAGAGCTCAATTACATCCATCTATCACCATCCAATGGACACAAGGGCTGGTTATTCTACAAACACTTCATAGGATGGAATTTCATTCTATTCCATGCACACATCTATTACATTTCTTTACATCTAGCTACTTTTCTCGCTATCAAGTGCGACACGCACAAGAGCCACCTAGGGCACAATTTTGCATGCACACACATAGAACTACATTTGGGTTTGAGATGTAGTACAGATTTCAGTCATAAGTTCACAATTGTGATAGTTGAGGATAGTCTGACACCTCATTCTACATCATTCTTTTTAGGATTTGATGTCTCTTTGAGGGTTTTGCAGTTCATTTATTTATTACAGGTTTCTAGTTACTCTGGTGATCATTATGTGACCTCATAGCAACCAAAGGCGAACAACAATGAATAACTAATGACCACTTATAGGAGGTATTCTAAGCATTTTAGCAAAGCCAAGTGCCCAAAAATAGGCCTAGGGCGCCTGTAGGCACCCCTGTCCCTCTCCAAGCATCCCAATCCAGCTTATTCTTCCATATCTACATTTTTCTGAGCTTTGGTGTGACAGTTAGTGCTTCGTATTTTCAATTTCTCTCACTTTATACACCTCTGAGATTTTTGTGAATTACCTAAGCCTTCTTACCCTCTATTTGCACTTAGGTTTTCATATATTTTGGCTTATTTTGCTTGGGTTAGTATCTATACTTCATTGTTTCATTTACTTACTGCTACAATAGCAATTAGATTAGGCATAAATTTCACATTTAGCTTAATCATTTTGGTGAACCCAACGTCTTACTGATGAGACTCTCTGGTGGTACACACATTTACCCTTTGGATCTGTTAGTGCTTATTATGAGATAGAATAAGTTTTTCTTCATTGCTTCATACTTAATAGTGGCCCTAAAGTCACGCATGACCATTTACCTAGCTTATATCAAGTCAAAACAAAACCTATCATTGATTTGCATTTTACGCTTCAATGTTTGCATGCATCAGCTAGTCTTTCAACCCATTGACTTAGAAAATCAATTCATCTTTTTTCATGGCCTGATTCCTACTTTAAAACAACGCTTGTAATATGACACATGTGAATCATTCACACTCTTATGTTATAAGGTCATCGATCTAGAACAGGATCTCATTGTTGCACATGTCATAGATATTCCTCCTAGTTCTCATACTGATGCACCATCTAGTTATTCTCCACTTCTATCTATTGAGTGTCCTCCTAGGTCTCCATCTCCTCCACCTCACAAGAACAGTTCAGTCTTGAATCCATTCCAGTAATCTCCTTTACTCCGTCAGGATCCACCTCAGGCTTCTACATCTCCTTCACAGTTGAGCCATTACAATTTTCTCATGAACGCTATACCTCATGATGTGTTGTGTGCCTTTCTTAAAAACTGCATTTGATTCACTTACCTTCTAATTAGCATCATCCACCTCATCGTTTACAATGCTAGCGTGATATACCTCATTATAACTATCATCGTATTAATGGCCATTGCGATAATGATTGTTACACCCTTCATGATCAATTACAACAACTAGAAGATAAGGGTGTCATTTCCTTCGGCTCTTACTCTCGTGAGTAGTCTATGTCTCCCCTTCCATGCAAGTGTGTTGTTACTCCAGTTAACTTATCTCCTTCGCATATTTCTAAGGTCATTATTTGTCCACCACCATAGGGTATTATTCATGTATGCTCTACATCTCATCCATCCATTGTTGCACCATCTCATCCATTACATCATGATACTACTACACATTGGTTTCCTAAGTCATCGACATCTACACTTCCCACCAGTTTATCTCCTATCATTGGCACCATTTCATCAGGCATTCAGTTTGGTTCATACACTCATGTTGCTTCCATTCCACATGTTTCCACACTCCATGCCCGCTTGGTCTCTAGTAGGTGTTTTTTTCTCACCTTAACCCCTTGATAACACACTCATGTTCTTGTGGTTCTTACATGATTATTGAGGGATATCTTACAATAAAAACACATTTCATCTACCCGTTATATCTCATGTTACATACTCATTCATACATGCATACATTTATCACCATCTCTTTGTGCATATAATACACTCTCTCATCATTTTTCGCTTAACATCATTCATCAAATAGCACGCTCATCACCACATACTTGGGGGGCATCACACTTATCTCTTCCCCCCTAACATCAGCAAGTGTCTTATCGTCTCATCATTTCATTCTAGGGTATACACATAACATACACTGCTGGTATCATCTTTCACCATGCACTCTTGTGTTTTGGTTCACACTTGACTATTGAGGGCATCCTATACACATGAAATTCACACAAAACACTACATAATACATATTATGCATCAAATTACACACTTTGCATATCACATATTCATCTCCTTCTCACAGCTTCTACTCTACACATTCATGATATATCTTTTTGACATCTAATTTCACATGTTGCGGTCATTACCCTATGATGCACTCTAGTCCCACAGTCCATAATTGACTGCTGAGGGTATACATCTCAAATGGACCTCATCACACTCACATGTTTAATCACTCACTCAATCACTCACTCACACACTCACACTCTATGCTTTGTACTTTAACAATCACATATTTATATTACACACATTCAAACCATTTCTCAATGGCTCACTCCCATTTACGGTTCATTCTTGACTGCTGAGGGGGCATAAATAAATGAACCTCATCTCATACATACACAACCACTCAAGGGGCATGTTACTCCTATCACTCTGCATTCCATTTTTTCTCATTCATAACATACTACATATCTTAGTCACATTTAGTCTTTTCTTACATTTACTTGTTACATGCACATCTTATTACACATGCTAGATAGATATCTTGTATGTCATTATATTTATCATACACACATGCACGTTCACTTGCCTTTCTAGTTGTGATCATAGATTCTACAGATCTATTACACGCAACATGGATGTTTGGCACAGTACCTAGTACCAGTCCCACAACGGATCCTGGGGGCATCCACTTTTGTACACTACAGGTGTTATTGTTTCATTTTGTTTCATAGCACTTATTATCAAATATACATGCTTTGACATACTCTTTATCTTTCTAACATGCTAGCAGGTGCTTCATATGCAACATTTATCTTGCAGGTCTATTTGCTTCCATGGTTATCTATTACATTGTTTTTCATTGTTTGTCTTTTGTCTGTTTTTTTTGGGATTTTCCCTTTGTCTTGTGTGCAAACTGTTTACTTTTGGCTTCATCAACCTTGATTGTCTTATGACATCGTGAGTGGTGTCCCATGTTTGAAACCCACATTTTTATTCTACATTGTCTTCTTGCATGTTTACATTATCTTCTTGCATCTTAGCTTACATTTTTTCTTAGCTTACATGTCTTGTACATGTTGTTTGTCTTTGCTTGTACTAACACTTGTTTCCTAGCCACTTTGTTTATGTGTGCCTTGGTTTCTACCAAGCACATTCCCTCCCCCCTACAGGGCACAGTTTTAGCACAGTCATTCGGTCCTCTTTTGGACCGCATACTCCTTCAGCGATGTCGCATGCACCCAAACAAGGGGGCATCATTTGGGTGAATCAGTCACCCCATACAATAGTCTACATTCATTACATAACATAACACAGTACTGGTATAACACATTTTTTAGTTTCAGGGCTCAAAATCAGACTTGGGTCCTTAGCACAACACAGCCCTTCCTGGATGGATATAACCAAGGGATAGTTACACATTTTTAAAAGTTCAAAATAGTCTACAGAACTCCACACAATATTTTATAATCCGGCACAGCATGCATCCTTAGCACTTTCCACGTTGGATCAAATTATTCTCATTTTGCACACCATCTGTAGTGGTGTCCTACATTGTGGGAAGTAGTTAAAGGTTGGAGGATAACACTGGAATTTTCTCCCTACACTTCTTCCATGACTTGGCATGAGATCCTCCCAAAAAATCACGGCCAACACAACTATCGTGAGATCGCCTGAAAAACTTGTTCATCTACAAAATCTTCAAGATCCTTTCTACCCCCTTTTTCTCATTGCACATCATGCACACATGTTCCTTTTTTTCATTTTTGCACACTCTCTTTACATAATTTTTTACACATTCTTGATCATATACATGTGTATTTGACTACTTTTTCTTCTCTTTTATAGGTTTTTCCTTATGGGAAGTAGGTAGTCAACATCATCAATAACAACATCAACAACAACAATTGACATCAACAACAGGCACATTGTGACATCTACACATATGTTTCCACCCTAGGCTCATTTTCATCACCACTTTTTACACTTTCTCCTCCTTAGCATCCATGCTTCACACTTTTATCACTCCACGCTTTGTCTTGTCCCTTGGCACGCTCTTTCTACATCAATCTACATGGTTATCAGGTACGCATCTCTATCTACTTTATGTTACCGATATTTTTCTCACCAACATAAAGTGGGGGAAAATGTAGACACAAAATCACGTACTTTGGGTAATTATCTAGTCCTGATTACATACTACTATTCATATGATTCCTAAGTAAGAAAATTACTAATTAACCCATGTCTTTGGCCACATTTCTTTGCTTTCTGTTGTCACTTTTGGTCTTACACCCTTACTTTCTCAGTCTTCCTTTTTATACTTCGGCATTTATCATCCTAGACACCAACGCCCAGCCAGGATGCCAGCGTCAGGAGCCCTCATCCCTTCTAGGAGCCCCTGACCCCTTTATACTTTGTTCACATCTTTTGGGTCCTTTCTAGTTATTTGAGCATCTTATCTTTTTGGTATTCGGCATTTTTGGGGTTAATTACAAAATTCAAGCAAGGGAATCATATAAATATAAAGTAATGTGATCATAATAAAGGGATTAAACACTAAAAATTAGCTATCACCACCTAAGGTTGCATCCATCAAGCATCTAAGAGCTTCATTGCATCCATCTAGCACCATCCAAAGGACACAAGGGTTGGTTATTTTGCATACACTTCATAGGAGGGAAGTTCATTCTATTCCATGCACACATCTATTACATTTCTTTACATCTAGCTTACTTTCTCACTATCAAGTGTGACATACACAAGAGCCACCTAGGGCACAATTTCACACACACAAGCACATAGAGAACTACATTGGGTTTGAGATGTAGTGCAGCGCTCAATCATAAGTTCACCATTATGACAACTGAGGACACTCTGACCCATCATTTATCATCTTTATTTTTTAGGATTTGATGTTTATTTGAGGGTTTTGCATAGTCATTTACTTCATTGCAGGTTTCCAACGACTTCGTCGATCATTGTATGACCTCATAGTCGACCAAAGGAGAAACAATGAACAACTCACGACCACTCAGAGGAGGTTTTCTGAGCATTTCCGTAGACCCTGGTGCACCCAGAAACAGGCCTAGGGCATCCTACATGGCACCCCTGTCCCTCTCTAGCCACCCCAGTCTTGCTCCTTTTTTTGGATCTACATTTTTTTGAGACTTCGGTGTGACAGTTTGTGCTTCATATTTTCTAGTTTTCTAGCTTTTATATGCATCTTTCTAGATATCTCTGTGAATCAAGCTAAGACTTTTTACCCTCTCTTTGTACTTGGGGTTTTATATATTTTAGATGAGTTTGCTTGGGTTAATTTTTATATGTTACATTTACTTACCTACTACAATAACAATTAGATTAGGCATAAATTCACATTTAGCTTAATCAATGAATATTGATTCTTCTTTATTTTACAAATAATAAAACACTTATAGAAATATCTATTTCTATAATGAATTCCAAAAATAGATAATAATGCCACCCTTAGAGTTATTATTACATTTTTAACTCTGGTATTCATCCATGGAGCTCAAATAAACAACTTCGAAGCGATCTGCGAAGACTCAAAAGTGATCTAGGAAGACTCTGAAGCAATACTAAAACCCAGTTTTTCACAAATAGTGATAAATGTAGAAAATTGGGAGGAGGTTTTTGTTCAACACATTGTTATGACTAAAAACTTCTCTCAGATTTTCCCTTTGACCTTCTGTTCACTAATTATGAAACTTTTGGTGTTGACCTAATACACTTTTTCTTAGACTGCCACATTAAAAATCAAATTTATTCCAAATGGTGAAAGCTATAGAAAAATGGAAGGATTATTTTGTTCAACTCATTATTATGAGTAAAAACCTCTCTTCGAATATCCATTTGAATTTTACAGTTTAAGTTATGCAAGACTTTATAGCTACACATGTTGATTTAACAAAAATATATTTTATTTTGTTAAACCCTCATTGCAAAGTGACTAAATGTACAATATGATATGTAGCTGCTAAATATAGTATGATAAAAGTAATAAGCAAGTAAATTACAAAACCCTAATCAATAGATATAAGAAAGATGACTTAGTTGATTTGTGTTTGATCCTGAAGTGTTCTTAACCAAGAAAACTATTGAACATGAGGTGAACAGTGTCGTCAATACTCAGAATAATTTATAGAGTTCACAGATAATGTTGGACATGAGTGCCCATGGCTAGACAGGGGTGCCTAGGTGATGGGGACTAATACTGAGTGCCCACGACTAGGCAAATAACTAAAATCTAATTTTTAACAATGTCACATAAGTGTTGCAAATATCCTCTGTTGATTGCATGTGTGTCGCTCTTTGATCTCCGAGGGTACCTGTAACTTGAAAAATAGATATCGCCTATAAAATGTAAAATTCCACATCAAATACAAAAAAAGATGCAATATGGGGATTCAAGCTGAGCCTAACGGTCACCTCGAGAGTGAACTTTCAACTGAGTAGTGCACTACATCTCAGACTCCATGTATTTCTAATGAGTGTCTGTAAGAATCATTCCCTAAGATGGCCCTTGTGTGATTGCACTTGATAGCAGGTTGTATCTAGATGTAATAATTTAATAGAATGTGTGGATGGAATAAAGAACTTTCCCTTCCTATGTTGTGTATGCAGAAAATACAATCCCTTGTCCCTTGTCCCTTAAATGGATGCCTTGAAGTGCTTTAGGTTCCTTTAGATGCAATCTTAGGTGATGATAGTATAGATTTAGTGCTTACTGCTTGATTTTGAACAAATAGTTATGTATTTATATGATTCCCTTATTTGAATTTTGTAATTGGCAACTATAAGGTTAACCCATAAGTAGAAAAGATTCCCAAAAGATAAAATATACCTAAAAGAAGTGAGTAAGGTGGAAAAGAGTCAAGGGTGCCTAGAGGGGATAGGGGCACCTTAGCGCTCATGTCCTAGCTGGGTGGTGGTGTCTAGAGCCATAAAAGATAAATCAATAAAATATCGACGAGGTTGTATGGTTTAAAAGACCAAAAAGAAAAAAAGAAGCAAAGGAAAGAGGCCAAAGAAAGTCGTCAATTACTAGTTTTCTATTGGGGTTAGCATAAGGTTGTACAGATTATATATTAGATCTAAACATACATGCAATAAAAATAGATATTCTACCAAAATAAATATATAAAACAAGATATATAAATCAACACTAGATTTAACATGGTTCACCCAATGTGGGCTACATCCACCAAGAAACAAGCCAGTCTATTATCCAAAGCTTTCAGAAGATATACAATTGAAGATCTACAATCTTCCACACCTCTCAAATGTACAGTAATTTATTTCTCTCAAGCTTCTCCTTCTTCTCTAAGAATTCTCTCTCTCACAATTATTCTCACAATAATCATTAACACACAACCCTCTCTCACTTCTAAACTCTAGCTTTCATGTTTATATTTGGCCATGCAATTACAATCAATAGATTTGCTTTAATACTAAAATTAGATCTAATTCTCGAGAGTTAAATAAAACACTCCCGCATAGGTAACTGATGTCGGTTATCCTTAACCGATGTCGATTCCTTCTTGTCTGATCAATGTCGGTCATAGGTGACCAATGTCGGTTCCTCCATAACTGATGTCAGTTATTGTGCTTTCCTACCAGTTTAATATAGCATGCTAATCTGAAGTAATTTAGATCCATAACTCAACATTTTCTTGCTTAGGAATCATATGAATGTTAGCATGTATTTAGGACCTAGAAATATACCTAGGTGCATCCTTTAGTGTTTACACCTGCAGACTCCGAAGCTAGGCCGACAAAATCTGAAGTAAAAGTCAAATTTATTTCAAATGGTAAAATTTGTAGAAAAACATGAGGTTTTTGTTAAACTCGTTATTATAACTGAAAACCTCTCTCAGAATATCCATTCAACTTTTCATACTTAAGTTATATAGACTTCGAAGTGTTCTTGGAAGACTCCAAAGCATTCTAGGAAGACTCCGAACCAATACTAAAAAAACTATGAACTCAAATCAAGATGGTTTTTTTAACATGCATAATTTTCAAGAGGAATCTGAATATGTAATCAAATTGGATTTGGACATATTCTTGATTAAAAAAATTCACCTTTTCATAAACATGTGTGTAAAGAGTCAGTCATTGAACTACTAAACATTTCTAGAGATAATGAACCTTTAGAGCTAATGCAGTGATGAAATAATAGTCTCTAGAGATGATATAAGAAAATTTATAGATCCTTCAAGGTTGTTTGTAGCTAGTGCTTAGTGCTCAAAATCCCTTATTCAACAATGATAACAAAGTATGGACTGCATATGCACAAATTGACATCTTGTTCCCCAATAATCATTAGAAATAGCTAACAGAAAGATAAAAATTAATTATAAAGAAATGACCATGATATATACTCTATATTTTATCTGAAATAAACCATAAGTTTAGAAATTACACTTAGATCTACTTTATATATGCAAGGAAAAAGAATGTCAAATCCTGTATAAAATGGGACATATTTGGGGTCATCAAGTTTCTTGCCTTATAATATGTCCAAGAGATCTTCTTCACCACTTGAGCTTATGCATAGTGACTTGATGTTTTTTCCTACTCACTCTTTCAATAGAGCTAAGTATGAACTTACTTTATTAATAATTTATTGAGGCATACTTGGATTTATTTTCTATAAAAGTGATGTTTTTCACACTTAAAAGTCTTTAAGGCTTTGGTCAAGAAATAAAATTCTAGTTGCATAAAGAACCTTTTCATTGATAATGGGGGGAGTAATTTAGCAAAGAGTTTTGTGATTTTTTGGCAACTCATGACATTATTCACCAACATTTTGTTCTTCATATTCCACAACATAATGGCTTAACATAACAGAACAACTGAACTTTGAAGGAAATGGCTAACTACATGATGCATTCTAAGGATATACCTCTTGTATACTTGGTAGAAGTAGTTAATTGTAATAACTACATTCAAAATCACACACCACATAAAGCACTTGAGAATTTTACTCCAGAAGAGGTTTGGTCTAGAACTAAGCCTAATGTCTCAGTTTTTAGATTCTTCGCGAGCCATGCTCAGGCCTTTAATCCAAAGAAGAAAAGGAAACCCTTGGATAAGAAGAGAAAACCCTTGATCTTTGTAGGGTATTGTGAGGATATGAGAGCTTATCGAATTTTGGATTCTAATACTCATGAGGTTCTGTTTTGAACACATGTTTAGTTGATGAGCACTTCTCTTCTCATGATTCTTCATATTATTCAATGTCTACTTCTTCTTTACTTCATCTTGAGGATCCATTATTCAAGGATGACACTGAGAAGGATATGGATGCTAATATATATGTGAATCATGTTCCCTCTTATATTTTCATTATTCCTAAGTGGGATCGTACTACAATTTCTGAGGCAACACATTTCATACATGATCTTCCACCCAGTAGGCATCATCATGCACATTCTATATGTTTTGGAATTTTGTGTTAAGCAGTTTATAGGGATCCACAATATTTTTCATAGGCTCATCAGATACAAAAGTGGGATGGTGCGATGGCAGATGAGTATTCTTCTTTGATGAAGAATAATATTTGAGATTTTGTCTCTCTTCCTAAGGGGAGAAATATGGTTAGGTATAAGTGGATATATCAAACCAAATACACATATGATGGATACATTGAAAAGTATAAGGCATGTCTTGTTGCAAAGGATTTCTCACAAGTTGAAAGTATTGATTACTCTGAGAATTTTACACCTCGTACCAAGATGGATTTAATACACCTTGTACTTGTTATTGTTGGATCACATGGATGGCCAGTATACCAGATGGATGTGAAGAGTGCCTTCTTACATGGAGATTCATAAGTAGAAATCTACATGGAGCAACCTTTTAGGTTTGTTCATAACGCTTCTCTTGTTTATCAACTCCGAAGGTCTCTTTACGGTCTCAAAAAGACCCCTTGGTCTTGGTATGAGAATATGGATTCTTTTCTTCTATCTACTAGTTTTATTCATTACCACTTAGATCCTATAGTATATATCCAAAATTTTGGTGAGGATATTTTTATGCTTGTCTTATATGTTGATGGTCTTCTCCTTACAAGAAAATATTCTTCCCACATTTAGACTATTCAGTAGGCTCTTTCCACACAATTTGATATTATGGATCTCTCATTATTACATTTTTCCTTGGTTTATAGATTTCTCAAACAGATTTTGGGACTCATTTGAGTCAAAAAAAGTACACCCATGATCTTCTTTAACATTTTGATATGGATGATTACAACCAAATTCTGTATCCTTTACAATTTGGGATTACTCTTACTTCTACCTACACCACTCCTCTTTTTTATCCTACCTTGTACAGGTAGTTGGTTGGAAGTCTAATGTAATTGACCCATACTTACCTTGATATTCCTTTGTTATAGGGCTTGTATCTCAGTTTACACATTCTCTTCACAAAATTCACTAACAGGCTGCGAAAAGGATTTTGCAATATCTGCAGGGTACTTCCCACTTTCGACTACACTACACCAGAAGTTCTACTCAGTTATTTAGATGTACTTATTCAGATTGGGAAAGTTTTATTTATGATAAGCATTCCAATTTTGTCTACCTTTTTTTCTTGGTTCTTCTCCAGTTGCTTGGGTGTATAATAAGCAACAAGCTATTGCACTTTTATCTTCAAAGGTAGAGTACATGGCAGTGGTTATAACAAGTCAACAGATTCTTTAGCTCTGACAATTATTAGTATAGTTTAGGTTCCCATGAGATTTACTAACTATGATTTGTTGTGACAACAAAATTGAAATTCACATTTCCTGCATCCTTATTGAGCGCTAGTGGACCAAGTATATTGAGATTCACATGCACATCATTTGTTAACACAATCAGGATGGATTTCTTTGTTTGAGTACATTCTGACATAGCAGCGGGTTGTTGATATCTTTATGAAGCCTTTTACATCACCTCTCTACCTTGAATTACATGACATGATTAGGGTTTCAGAAGTTGTCCTTAGGGGTTGTTCGTGAGGACATATTCCTTCTTCTTTCTCTTTCCTTCTAAGAACATTTTCTTTCCTACTTTTGGTTCGATATTTCTTCATGGATATATTGTACATGGGTACCTGATCATGATTTCGTGTCAAGAATCATGTTATGGATATGCCAATTTTTGTTTTGGGCCCCTAGCTTCACTTGAGGGGAGTGTTAGAGTAGGTTGTTTACCTTAACTCATGTTCACATAGGTACTTTATTTACCTTCTACTTAAGTTATCCTCACCCACCTATGTGTGGATGTTTCTTTTATCTTATTTAGATATTATGAGGATATTATCTAGTTGTTAGGTATAGTTCTTTCTAGTTGTTAGGTATAGTTCCTTATCTATGTTATTTACTAGTTCTTTCCTTGATCTATGGCTTGATGTATGGCTTTGACTAGTTCTTAGATTGATCTTCCTTTCCTCTATAAGTAAGGCACCTTCTCATTATACCAAAGAGAGTTCCACGAGATATAGTATATGATATTATTTCTCTTTGTTTGTAAATATATTTGTAATGTTATTCTATCAAATTACTTTCAAGTTATTGAATATGATGATCTATTAACATCTGGGAGCTTTATGGCTTGGAACAATTTGGTTATCATTCCTTTTAGAATGAGGTATTACTCTAAATTTAGGACATGAAGACAAAGCTCCATGAATGAAGGACATATATCATAAAGTAATTTCTCTTTGAGAGGAAATATAAGACCATGGAAAAATATGTATTGCATTTCTAGATCGACGGGTTGATATAATAAACTGTGCATATTTGCTTTAAATCATAACATATAATCAACCACATGTTTGATCTCACTTTGATGTAAGGATGGTAAACACTCATCTATAATTTTAGGGCCTTTAAGAAGGCTTAAATGAGAAGGAAGAACCTTTTCAAGCTCATGGAAAGTGCTCAAGGATCCACTAGAAAGATAGTTGAACAAATATCTTGCATCACCTGTGATACTCCTAGGAAAATCTTTAAGAAGTAATTGGTCATTATTATCTGAAGCCATGAGTTTATGATAATACCTAAGATGCACATAAGGATCTAAAGTGTTGTTAAATAATTGGAATGAAGGCATAACAAAATCCCTAGGAAAGGGATATTGAAAGATCTCGCCTTGAATGGGATTTCCATAAATGGTATTTGAATTGAGGCTAGTATGGTAGGCTTTAATTTCTAGAGTTAAGGTATGTAATTTATGTTGCAAGTCACCTATCATATACATAAGGGAGAGAATCTCTTAAGGAGGAATACATAAACGTCTAAGGGATCATTCAAAGGTTTTATTTACCATTAATGGTAGCCATGAGAACACTATTATGTTTAAAAATAACATGGGATGTGGTAAGGATGTACCTTACATATATCACAAGGCTTTATAGATGAAGGCTCACATTGGGGCTCAAAAGGAAGAGTGATATTATTTATAGACAAAGCATTCATATTGTGATAAGATACATGACTATGCAGCGAAACTTCTGCTTAACCAGCTTAGCATTAGGAAAGGTGACAATGTTATAGACAACAATGAAAGGGTCAAGGCCCGACATATCGTCATATGACCATGCGAAGGCTTGGCTATGTCAAGAAAGAAATGCAGTGAAAGACTCAAGATCCTAAGGATCAAGGGATTGACCCACTTTGAGGATGTGGGGCTCTTACGGAGTCCCAATGATGATATCAATGGTGGATCTGTTAAGAAGGGTGGATGTGTCTAGAAGTAAGGTATTATGAAGATAGGAATCTTCTGCCCCCATGTAAGAAATGATGGAATCATTATCAGTGCACTAAAGAATGCCAATGGTAGGGGAATCTTCCTCTATCATTTCCATAAATTAAAGTGGGAGGGACCTAGTTTCACCTTCACACTAATAAGTGACTGCTCCTAAGGTAATGGTGGAGATTAAAAAATAGCCACAGGATATGGACACGGTGTCATCCATACCCATAACCTTGTGGGATGGATAAGGTGGAGGTTTAATGTCCATGAGAGCTAAAGGTAGAAGGAGAGAGTCAGTAGATTATTCCTTAAAACCCAATTCAAACTTTTCATGGGGTTTGTGATCTTGATCAATGATGAGGTCATGCATGCCTTGTTCATAGTGCCACATTCCAAATCCTTTCTAGGTGCAACAATGGAGATAAGTGTAGGCAAAGGATTTCGTGTCAATAAACCTAAAGTCAGTGGTGTATTGTTTGGTGTTCGGTTGAGCATCAACATGAGAGGAAGTGCAATCGATTCTATCATAGATGAGGTTAATGTGAATATGAGGTGGATCGTGTTAGGTTGTGGAGCCTATTTTCATGTGAGAAAGTGTTGAAGACTGCACACTAAGAGTATTGTACACTTTCCACAATTATCTCGCTAGGATTAGGGGCTGAGACGGGCCCCGAGCGGGGGTTTGGGGGTGGCAGCCCCCGGTAGCAGGGGTTCAGGAGTGCAGCCCCCGAGAAAAAAAATTGGCCTTAAAACGTGCCCGATATAATAAGAAACGTGCTTTTCTCATATGGGAAGGATTTTGACCCATAGGTTTATGGGATGGTTTTGCCCCATGGTTTTTGATACCCATGGTTTTGTAAATATACTTAAGTAGTTGTCTATTAATATGGTTTTGTGCATATGGTAGGTAATCTAAAACATTATAGATGTGTTTTGAATTCAGGTGTGAATTTTGTAGAGTTTGTTGAGCATAGCTCCAAACAGATCTGGGTATTGTATTGAGAGAGCGGTGGCTTGTAATAAAATATGAGCAAGTGATTCTTGGTGGACGTAGCCCAAATTAGGTGAACCACATTAAATACTATCTCTTTGTGTTGTGTTATTTTATTCTGCAATTTTATTTGAGATCTATAATATTTTCTGCATATTAGTTTCTACTGTTGCAATTTTGTGAGGGATTATTTCCCATATTTTATCCCTTATATCCTAACAAACTGAAGGGAATGATATCCTCAATGTCGGGTTGATATATTGGACCCTTATTAGGTTTGACGAGTCTATGAGACATGGGAAGAGTATTAAGCGTGTAGAGGCGATACTCCCCAGTGAGATTTGATCCATTACTTTATCTGAGGAGTCATCATTGGGAAGCTTAGATGCGGAGATGGATGAGCTAGTGGATGCTTTAGAAGGATCTTATTTGGGTATGAGCACACCATTAGGTTGATAAGTCACGTGACATGATTTAAATGGAGGGGTGTCTGCGGCGAGAGTTAGGATTTTCCCCTCATGTTCATACTTGATACATCGATGAAGGGTGGAAGGAGCACACCTCATAGTGTGAATCCATGGTCATCCAAGGAGGATATTGTATTGGAAAACCCCTTATACAATATATAAGACCTCGTGGAGGAGTTTTTCACCAACACAAATAGGAAGAATAATTGTGCCTAAATTAGAAGCAACAACATCATTAAATGTGTGAAGAACCGCGGGTGATTGGGCGATAATGGAATTAGGGAGCTTGAGTTGATTGAAGGTATGGGATGAGATGATGTTTATGTTAGCTTCATTTTCTATCATAGAATCACAAATGAATGTATCATTGATACATGCGGTGATAAAAAGGGGAAGGTCATGCTCTTCAGGTGATATGTCAAGAATTTTGGTATTGTCAAAAGATATGGAGGAGGAACCAGCAAGTGCTCCAACAATAGACACAAAGGGTTGGGCCTCATTGTTAAGGGTAGGGATACACTTGAGAGATTCAATGAGGGCTT
Source organism: Taxus chinensis (assembly GCA_019776745.2). Classification (NCBI taxonomy): domain Eukaryota; kingdom Viridiplantae; phylum Streptophyta; class Pinopsida; order Cupressales; family Taxaceae; genus Taxus; species Taxus chinensis. Next base: position 283,264,037 of record CM034151.1, on the reverse strand, counting down.
GTATATGATCCAGGGATATTTGGATGAGCTCATACAGTGAAATCTTAATTGGGGCCTAATGAAGTTATTTCATAACACTTTATTCAATGGTAACAGGTTGAAGGGCAGCTAAGATAGACACTTTGGGTTTCGATGAAGAAGGAGGTGAAGTACATGTTATCCATATTTCACCCCCCAGGAAAAATATTGGATCAACCACAACCCTACATGAAAAGAATCAGAGAGAACACATTTAAATCTTGCAAACAAGTTACATAGGGACTCTACAATGGAATGGCGGGGCCTACAAAAGTTTAAAAGACCTTGTACTAGAAGAAAGAGAAGAAATGACTTTGTCGCATGAATCCGTGTCTTAAATCTATTCGACAGACTTGGGCAGGCTCTAAAATAAAAAAGGAAGGGTTAGGGAAGGAGGCTGGTAGAGGCTACCAAGAGTCTAAATGGCACTGATTCAAGGATTGAAGAGAGAGAAGGTTCCCAAATGAGCGCTAGGCTTCTGCATGTCATAGGTCAAAAGATATGCCCCGCCAAGCTAAAGACTTAGCCAAAAGTCACAAAATAGGCTGCAACTATGCCCAAGGGAAAAATTCAACATTTGAGCCCAAGTCAAAGCCAAAGTGGGGAGTCGGAGGAAAAGGTGAAAATTTTCCTTTTGTCAAAAAGGGCACAAAGGAAAAGATGGAAGCGCATCTCCCCAGCCAACCAAAGAGTGCCACGTGTCCCATATCAAAAGGGGACCCATTTTTAAAGCTGTTTTCCCACCCATTTGTATGGATTCGATACAAAATTTGAAGGGGCATATCTTTCGACTCAGGGCTCGAAATATTGCAAATCTTGACACCGTTGGAAGTGTCTCGACGTCTTCTACACCATGGAAAGATTAAAAATCATTTTTTAGGCCCTGGTAGGTGAAAATGGAGAAAATGTCTTCAGGCCTTTAATGCAGGATCTTCTTGCTCTTCAACTACCAAATCCGATTCGATTCGATCCACTGGGGAACCAGAAGTGACATATTGTGGGTACGATTTATAGAAGGCATTGATATTCAGTGGTTGAAGCTTTCAAAGCAGGATTTGATGCGTATCTCATGGTGGTTGGAGAAGGATTTGATTTTTTCCCTCTTCTCTCTCTCTTATTCTTTCTATATATTGTAACACTTCTCATTTTGGAAAAGGAGAGACATTCTCGGCATAGACTAAAACTCTGTCAAATTTGTTTCTCGACGCCATTTTTGAGCAGCTGAACCTTCTCATACATGCCTGGAAAACATATTTGTGCCTCTATTACAGAAATGTAATGGTGTGTGCACCTTCTAGAGCAATAAAAACATGTTTTTTGTGGTGTTCTTCAACCCTTTGCATCATTTTGTTGTTTCTTTGTGCCTCTCCCTTCCAGATTTGTTTTTTTGTGCATGTATTTCACATTTGCAGGTGCAGGATGTTGTGTTTCATGGAGTTTAATGGTGAATTTGAAGATATGGGCCGTGTTACTTCTGTCTAACCTCCCTCATCATCCATTTTTTCCTGTTTCTTTCTCCCTCACAGGAACATCTCACTTCCTTTGCTGGTGTATCACCATCTTTAGTGTAGGCTCTATTTTTTCCCTCTTTCTCGCTCCTTAGTTCCTTGGAATGGTTAGATTAGGCTAGATTTAGTTTTACTGCACTGGATTATCTCGTGGAAGGTAGTTTAGGAATAGGAACCAGCCTTTAATCTAGAGAGCTTTCCCTCTTTTTCAAGGTCCCACACCTTGGGGAAAGTTCAATGTTATGCAATCACACCAAATGACCCTGCCTTAGAAAAGTAAATCCATAGAACTCATTTGGGGGTGCTGTGATTTTACACAAACAATTTTGGCACGCCCAGTGGGACAAGAAGTCTTCACTTTATTTCATCAAGTTGATGTGTTCTTGGAGGGATTTAACCTTTTGAGGCACATACAGAGCACATCTAGTGACTCCATCTGGTCAATGACCCATCCTCTGAGTTGCAGACCCTTTTTCCATCCCATTTCCACTGATTTTCATCCATTTTCTTCTTCCATCTCTTTCATTTTCTCCCATTCCATGATGTTGTGCAATCATGACTTCATTCCCTTCATGGAACTCACACTTACAGCAATACAGTCCACCTCCAATGTATTTCCCAACTCCTCCAGATCAACATTATAATCAGATCCAAGACCATTATGCTTACCCATATGAGTAGTGTCAAAACCAGTTTGACTATGAAGCTTATCAAGAACAAGGGGACGCATATAATGGTGACAATTATGTGGAGAATGCTGGTCTGCTAGAGAAGATTCAAAAAATGGAGGCTAACATGGTTCAGTCAAGGGGCATATGCACAAATGAAGGCATTCAAGATTGGTTACAGGGCACCTTGTCCATGGGAAGGCCCTATTCCAAGACATTACAACCTTCATGAGAAGCTTGACTTCATGGTTGAAATGCTTGCCCCAACTTGCACAATGAACTACAGGAGATCGAGGCTTATGAGTTGGAGCCAAGACAACCTCGTCAATGGGTAAGTCAATCACAGCTCATAGCTTTTCTTTTTCTCTTTCTCAAAAAACACCATCTCAAGCCAAGCTCTAATTTCCAAGCTTCCCATTTTCTACCCCAAGCATTGATTCCATTTCTCCATTCCCTAGTCTTCCACCCCATTTCATTTCTTCTCCCCTTTCCTTTCCTAAGCAGTCATTCCCTCCAAAGAAACAAGAAGTTTCATCTCCTCCCTTTTTCACACCACAAACAATTGCCAAAGAAGAATGGTTGAACCCCAACCTACCACTCCTTTTGCTCTCCCAAGTCCATGTTGGGAAAAGACTCAAGAATCCAGTCAAGGAGAATAGCAAGAAGAGGAGCCCAATAGAAAAGAAATGACAGACAATCTGAAGAGTTAGGCTGCCAAATTTGGGTTTACAAAGATCCCCTTGATGGTCAAGCCAATAGAAGAGGTCAAGATTGAAGAACCAGTGGTGGCTGAGGCTAAGTTTTCAGCAGAAGAAAAGTAAGAACAAGAGGAGGAAAAAGTCATTTATGGCCAAGCCCCATTGAAGATAGAGGAGAGGACCATCAAAGTCCCATTGAAAAGGAGCATAGAGATCAAATCAGTATTGAGGCCACTCAATGAAGAAGGCATCATTGAATATTTTTTGCTTTCATTTCAAGGGCCCGGTTTGATTGATGAACCCATGAAGAAGGAGGACCATACAATTTCAGAGGCTCTAAGTCTAGAGCAGGCTACAGGAGAACCTTTAGTTCTTTCTGCCACTTCATCCCCTTCAAGCTCTGATGTTAAAGTAGAGTTTGATCTTTCAAACTTCATGTTTGTGGAAGAGAGAAACCAGGTTGAGCAAGTTACAGATCAAGAGGACACCATGAAGGAGGCAGAGCACTTGCAGCAAGATAACAAGGAGGAAGACTATCTATCAGACTTGATAGATTGCTTTGATGAAGAGGAGACCATGGAGATTACATCATTTGCTCCTCCATCCATCTTCCATGCACATGAACCTATTGCCATGAAGGAGAAAATTCAAGTGCAAAAGCCTGCACTTTATAATGGCCCTCTGGAACCAAGGTTGGAAGATCTTGATCTTCCATGTTCTTCAAAAGAGGAGGAAGGCAAAAGGAAAGAGGATGTCATCATCTCTCTCACACCATTCATCCAAGAAGGTCCATAAGAAAACTCCATTCTTGGAGTTGAAACTCAGAACAAGGGTCACATTCAAAGGATCAAATTGTGCCCAATCATGTGCTTGGCTTCATTGGAGCCAAGGGAGAAGCCAAAACCAGTCATGCCTACTTCAGGGCATGAGGATGAGTACCAAAGTACCAAGGGTCATAATCAATACCTTCAGGAGTCCAATGCAGGTTAGCTTGAGGAGGTATTTTCCATTAATGTTGATACCTTGATGATTTGGATGGAGGACCGGCTTATTATCAGTTTTTCACTCATATAGGCAACTATATTTAGTGTCAAATCATTTGCATGGATGCTCCTCTTGAGAAAGGGAAGCTACTTCTCCCTGCCTATAGTAGGCTTTGTTTAGCATTCTTTCTCTCTAGTTAGTGTAGGAGTAGGAGTAGAATTTGTTTCCAGTAGAAGAAGTGCTTATGGACATTCTGCATGTCTCATTTGAGGCAAGTATGATTTGGTCTCTATATATAATTTTTGTTCACATTACTCCAAAGGTGCATAAAGCTAGGATCTTCAGTGTTCATAGCAGGGAAACTTATAGTTACCTGTAATAGTTGCCATCTTAGAAAGAAAACAAATGCAGAGCAACTAAAGTCTTTTCAAACAGTCCATTTTAGGGATAGATGAAAGCCCCATAGTTAAAACAATTTTCTACTCTCATGAATTCCATTTCCAAGATTTCCTTATGAAAATTGAGAGTGCAGACTCATGGTCAGACAAAACATAGAAAAGGCATACAGTCAAAGCTCGCGGTGGCTCAAGGATCAGATCTTCAAAAGTTCATATCAGTTTTATGTTTATCAGGCAGACTCCATGCCCTATGGATGCTTCAAGGCCATTTGTTTCTTCATCTAGCAGGTAGATTTCCCCGTGAGTCACCAAATTGTTATCCATATTTTTCCCCCTCCTAAAATAATGGATCAGCCACGACCCACACGGAAAGAGTCAAAGAGAATGTGTTTAAATCTTGCTAATAGGTTGCAGAGGGACTCTACAATGGAATGGCAGGGCCTGCAAAAGTTTAAATGACCCTATGCAAGAACAAAGAGAAGAAATGGCTCTGTCATGTGAATCCATGTCTTAAATCTATTTGACAGACTCGGACAGGCTCTAAAATAAAAAAGGGAAAAGGTCAACGTTTGAGTCCGAGTCAAAGCCAAAGCGGGGAGTAGGAGGAAAAGGTGAAAATTTTCCTTTCGTCAAAAAGGGCACAAAGGAAAAGATGGAAGCACATCTCCCCAGCCAACCAAAGAGTGCCACACATCTCATATCAAAAGGGAGCCCATTTTTAAAACTATTTTCCCGCCCATTTGTATGGATTCGATACAAACTTTGAAGGGGCATATCTTTCAACTCAGGGCTCGAAATATTGCAAATCTAACACCGTTGGAAGCGTCTCGATGTCTTCTACACCATAGAAAGATAAAAAATCATGTTTTCAGGCCCTGGTAGGTGAAAAATGGAGAAAACATCTTCAAGCCTTTAATGTAGCTTTGGTTTACTCTTCAACTACCATATTTGATTCGATTCGATCCACTGGGGAACCAAAAGTGACATATTGTGGGTGGATTTGCAGAAGGCATTGATATTCAGTGGTTGAACTTTCAAAGTGGGATTTTATGCGTATCTCATGGTGGTTGGAGTAGGATTCGATTTTTTCCCTCTTCTCTCTCTCTTATTCTTTCTATATATTGTAACACTTCTCATTTTGGAAAAGGAGAGACATTCTGGGCATAGAGAAACTCTATCAAATTTGTTTCTCGATGCCATTTTTGAGTAGCGAACCTTCTCCTATGCCTGGAAAATGTATTTGTGCCTCTATTCCAGAAATGTAATGGTCTGTGTACCTTCTAGAGCAATAAAAACGTGTTTTTGTGGTGTTCTTCAACCCTTTGCATCGTTTTGTTGTTTCTTTGTGCCTCTCCCTTCCATATTTGTTTTTGTGCATGTATTTCACATTTGTAGGTGCAGGATGTTGTGTTTCATGGAGTTTAATGGTGAATTTGAAGATCTGGGCCGTGTTACTTCTGTCTGACCTCCCTCATCTCCATTTTTTCTGTTTCTTTCTCCCTCAACAGAATATCTCGCTTCCTTTGCTGGTGTATCACCGCTTTAGTGTAGGCTCTATTTTTTCCCTCTTTCTCTCTCCTTGGTTCCTTGGAATGGTTAGATTAGGTTAGATTTAGTTTTCCTGCACTAGAGTAGCTCGTGGCAGGTAGTTTAGGAATAGGAACCAGCCTTTAATCTGGAGAGATTTCCCACTTTTGCAAGGTCCCACACCTTGGGGAAAGTTTAATGTTATGCAATCACACCAGATGATTCTGCCTTAGAAAAGAAGATTTTTAGAACTCATTTGGGGGTGTTGTGATTTCGCACTAACAGTAGGTTTTTTGGAGGGAATGATGACAACAAATTTTGATTTTGATTGAGTATATGGCTGGAATTTTTGGGGATAAAAACAAATTGTGATCCAAACATCATTGATAAAGAGAGGAGGACCTTCTTTGGGAGAGGTCATGGTTGGAGGAGAGATGGAAAAAAATTATTGGATGAATGAGGGGATTTAGAGATCTTGGTGATGAATTTTGGGATGAGGATGTGGATTTGATAGATGGGAGAGGGTGATCCCCTTCAATGAGATGATCATCCTCATCAAGAATATTATGGATGATAGTTTGGAGAGACTTTGAATCTTCGGTAACATGTCATGGTGCATGATGGTATGCACAAATGAGGTTATAATCAAACCATGAAGGTCTTGGGTCGTGTGGATCAAAAGGTTTGATAGGTGGAAGAGTGATTGTTGATGCTTGAAGTAGGCACTGAAATATTTCTGTGTAAGAACCAATAGGAGTGGTTGGAGAAGAGGTTGTAGTTTAAGTGGCTTTAATAATGATGAATGTGAAGGAAAGGGATGTTTTACTTTCTTGAGGCTTTATGGGAGATGTTAGAGCTCAAATGTGCACCTGTCCCAAATTACAAGAATTTGAGATTTGAGATAACATGGGATTGTCTCCAAGTTGTGGGACTCAAACTAAGACAAACCTCCAGAGAAGGTCAACTTCCTCTACTTACCCCTAATGCTAAACTAGTCCTAGGAATTGAAATACAACTATCTAGATCTACTCTAACCTTCCAAGAGACCAGGGTGAGAATGAGATGCATAAAACTAAAATCCTAATATAAAGAAGGAGACAAAACTAAAAGTAAGGGGATGAATACTCTAACAAGAGAGAAGATGAAATAAAATGATGGTGAGGCGGGCCAAACGAAGACCACAAATCAAAATCACATTCAGGGTTCTACCTCCACGATGCATAATGAACACCAATTCTGAAACAACACATACAACACAACTGCAAATGTATGAGAGGCAAGAGAGTATAATAAAACAATATCCAAGGTGTAAATGAGCCACAAAACTAGAATTTTATTTCCTGAAGATCATGCACATATCATCACGATACAGGAAGAAGATGTAAAACATTTACAAAACTCGAGTCTAAGGCATGTTACCCTTAGAATACTTGTGTAGTATAAAATGATGCCTTCACATTCCAAATTATCCAATGTTAAAACAAGGCATTGATTTAGAATACATAGAAATATATAAGGAGAGAAAAATGAAGAGGGAAATTTGAATTTTGAATTTCTCCCACTAGTTGACCACCTTCATTTAATTTCTCTGCATGCTCTAAGGAAATGCATGAATGCTTCTGCAAATCCATGTCTACATGCCATCTGCCTTGTTGAAGAAAGAAAGGCACCCATATTGCATTTAATTATGGTGGTTGAGTCATCCTTATAATACCTTTTGTGTGCAAGAGAAACTTCCTTGGTTTTTTCCTATTTTCCTCTATTTGATTCATAAAATCTAATTTGATTGTATAGAGAAGAGAAAAATCTTATTCTATTTGCAAAGATTTTAACAATCAAATCAAAGGCAGATTGATTTCTAGTTCCCATGAAAAATTATCATTCTACTTCATTGCATGGTAATTTTATATCTACAGGTGATTCCTCCATATCACGGCACCATAGGCTCCCACAACTTTTGAAATTTTGTGGCATGACCTTTTAATGTGACATGCTTCCTTATGACCAGCACTTCATCTTTTATTGCTTCCTTAGCCCACGACGCTTTCCATTGTAGCGCAGCCTTGAATATCCACCCCGCAAAGCCTTTCTTCATTCCATGAAACTTTCTCATCACCCTAGCTCTGCATAAATCCTCCACAGCTATGTTCCTCCATCCGCAGCATACTCAAAACCTCTGCAGCCTTCCACATTCATCTCTGAATGTCTGCCAAGTCTAACACTTATGTAAGTTGCTAAAATTTTGCAAGTGATGCAAAATCAGGAAACATGAGTGTTTGATTCTGTCTTGGATTTAGAAAAGGAAGGTGGTTGTGTCTTGGTTTCATTTTTCATGATCAGTGACTTATATGGCTTAGATTCTGATTTTTTCATGGGGGATGTGGATGATTTGGAAGTGAGGTAAAATTTGGAAGAAGGATTAGATGATTTGGAATTGTTGATAATATGGGTCTTGGATAGAGGGACGAGCCCTAAGATGGATGGAGATGATCCTAAGATTGATGACGTGACATTAGATTTATTAGGAGGGTTAGTCTTGGGAGGAGGAAGCTCCAACTTTTTGTGTGGGTGTGTCAGGGACTTTTGGATGGGCACGCCAAGGTTCTTAGACTTTGGTTGTCAAGATTTTCCTTTGGTAGGAATGATGACGATTTCAACTGGGGATCTATAGAGGTAGAACTAGGTAATGTAGATTGTGTTGTAGAAGTGGTTTTTGTATGATGTGTTTGACAAAATCTAAAGGGGTTGTAGATTTTATAGGTTTAGTATTTGTTGGTGTAGGATTGATTGGATTTATAGGTGGAGTAAGATTCACATTTGTAATTATGTTGGATGTATGTGTAGTAGATGATGAGTGCATTATTTGGCTCATTTATATCATTCCTACAATAATTAATTTTCCACTTAGATATGATTTGCTAATGCATGGGGATGCTTTGTATAGTTGTGTCACAGTGAGTTTGATGCATTTTCCTTTCTTTTGTTCATGAAAATTGATTACCATACAAACTTCCTACTAACTATCTTTGTGAGGAAAATGTGATGATGTGTGTAGGGAAATGATGAACGCTTGTTGCTAATGTAATTATGAAGTTTGAGTTTGGAGCTGGAATACAGGAGCAGAAGACTTTTTCCACCAATCGACCTATCAGTATGGGACTTGTTTCTAATTATCCCATAGGAATTTATGAGTTTTAGTTAAAATTGATTAGTGGAAGATGTTAGTGCCGCCTATTATGGTGAATTTTGTAACCGTTTGTGTCTATATTAAGACACCTTATTAAGAACATGGTTAGTTGTTAATTTTTGGAGATACTTTGCAATATATCGTCTGTGGTATTCAGAACTTTCAACTTCATATGTTGTCTACGATATGGAACTTATTTAAATTAATAGAAGTAAACATCATTTTATAGATCTAAAGTTGTTGGTCATTCCTCTGTCCCAAGGGAGAGCAAGGGCCCACTCAACTGAGGAGACAAGAGGTTGTTTTATGTTCACATATGCATACGGTTTTCTGATAAGTCTTACTGCAATCCTTATTTCAGTATATTTCATGCAATATTTGGTTGAATGTATTTGTTTTCCTTACCAGAACTTTTATCTAGAATATGTGTTTTCTTTTATGCAAAGTCTAATTAACATGTGATCTTACTTTTATTAAGTTCTAGCTTCAATTGTAGAGTAACAATTTTATTTGTTTGAGTACTGTGTGTGTGTATTTCAATTAGAATTGTAGCTTTTAGAATTCCTATCATTGCAGTAGATGAATTCTGTAGATTTACATTAGGTTTTCGTAGATTAGTAACCAACTAAAAAGATCTTGCAACAGCCCCCAACAGAAATCCCAACAGGAACTGGTTACATAAAGCTCCATTGCATACAGCCTAGGACACAACCCTGGTTTATAAAGACACTAACAGGAGATCATGTTAGTTAAATGATTGGAGAACACAACGACCCGCCATTTTTAGCATTGTTTTGGGGGACACCATAAGCACACTATGTCATTTCTTTCACTTCACATGTTATGGGTGTTAATGGAGTTAATATATGAAACCAGTAGATATCTTGGGCCTTGTTTCAATAACCACCTTTGATGCATAGGCCACGGGACGATCAAGGGAGATTTATAGCATGCAACATTCAACAAGTCTCTCTGGATAGTTTACACGTAGAAAACACTGTGAGTAACATTGCCTCCAATACAACACCTAGAGGCATTTATGAGCACTATGTATCCTCTGGTCAACACTCAGCAATGGGGGACCATGGGAAAATGGAGACCGCCCCTTGGGTCAAACCTTTACTTACCCCATTGTCTTGGATGAGGATGAGGATGCACCCATGAAAAATATCTCACCATCAATCCTCCCTATCTTTCAAGGCATGTCTATGGAAGACCATGATCAGTTCTTGTTTGAATTCAAAGTTTTGTGCCAAACATATGACTACATAACGGACAATCAGAAACTCAAACTTTTTCCTTCCACCCTCAAAGAATCTGCTATGAGATGGTTCATGGGGTTTTCCTCTAACTCCATTAATTTTTGGGAAGCCATGGAGACAGCCTTTTTGGATAAATATCAAGACTACTACAGGGGAAGGGATAGGAAAGAAGAGTTCTTCCAGATACAATAAAAAGAAGATGAAAATCTAGAGGATTATCTGGATAGATTTCTCTTTCTCCATCGACGAAGTGGTTATGAGTTACATGCAGACATTACAAAAATAGTTTTTCTTAAAGGAATTGAAAAGGAAACCAAGGATTCCCTCCATCTCATGGGAGGAGGATATGTGCATAAACTTACCATGGAACAAATCGCTAAGCTATGTAGAAGATACTCCAAAACACGAGGGGGTATAAGACAAAAAAATACATCTAAACGTACTCTAGGTACCTTTGAACTCCTGGAGGAAATGGCTAACATGAAAACATACATTTTTTTGCAGTCAACATCAACCATAGATGGACTCAAAGCCAAAACCAGTCTTGCCAAAGAACCTCTGGACATATATTGCCCTAAGTGTAGGAAGAGACACCCCCTGAGAGAATGTCCTTTAGACGTCACAAACATGTGTTTAATCTATGAAGTGGATGACCACAACACTAAGCATTGCACCTTCTTACCACAGTTGAAAGGAGGCTTGAATGTTGTCTCTCAAGCTGACTCAAAGTTAAACTTTGTTCAAAGGCCAAATAATCAGGCTAGATTTCCACCTCAACCTGCTCAAAACCTCTGAGGATGTCATAGCCTAATCAGGTCCCTCAGCCTACTTGGGGAAAGCCTAAGTGGACAACATCAAATTGGATGACTTATCCACATCCACCACCTTGGATGAATCCCTACACTCAGCCAGATTGAACAACACCAACCCCAGCAAGTCCATGGCACAACCAACAGTGGGGTCCTCAACAGAATTCCAACCAAAACCAGCCATGGACACCACCAGAAAATATTAATCAACAATGGAGATTCCATCAACCACATCAAGTTTTAATGGCCCCATCACAAGCCTACCAACAACACAGATAAACAACACAAACACAACTTCCAGCCCAGTCGGTAGCAAATCCTAAAAATCAGTAGACAGCTTCAATTGATGAAGCAAGACCAAGTAACACAATACAGGTTAATACTATTGGTAATTTGTGACTGAGGTCTGGAAAAACATTGAATCCTCCTATTGTTATCACATAAATTCCTGTAGACACTAATAAAGAAGAGACACTTGAGGATAATACAGGACCTGCACCTTCTCCACAGACATAAAACACTCAAAACAGTCAAGAACTTAACTAGAATACCCATAAATCTCCTTTCCCTGAGCAGTTACAGGACACTCAAACTGTAGATGAAACAATGCTAGTAAAAAAATTGAAAAACATGCACATTGAGGTCCCACTTCTATGAGTAATAAGGGACATTCCTGAATTAAACCAAACCATTAGAAATGGGTGTATAAAAACACCAAGGAGGAAAAAGAAATACCCAAAAACTATTAGGGTGGAAGGAAATTTGGCTGATTTAGTAGCTGGAAACCTTATTTCACCAAAATATGGGGATCCCGGGAGTCCAATCATTACTATTTGTAAATACAATTAGTCAATATCTAATGTTTTGGTGGATCTTGGTGCTGTCATTAATGTCATCACAACAGAAATGTTTAATTTGTTGTCCTTAACAGGACTACAACCTACCAATATTGTTCTTCAACTAGAAAATTAATCCATTGTTGTACCAGATGGTGTGGTCGAGGATATAATGGTCACCGTTGAATCCTAGGAGTATCCTATAGATTTTATGGTCTTACAGCCTAAATCTTGGAAATTGGGATATCCAGTTATCTTGAGAAGACCCTAGTTAGCCACTGTTGCTGCATATATTGACTGTAGGTCAGGCAAAATGACCATTCTAAATGGGTAGAAATCTAAACATGTTTCATTATACCCTCCTGCCTAGCCTTATGTGAATACTTGTGACCATGTATGGGTAGATTCTTTGGATACTAACTCTCTGAGTTCTTCTTATTTAGCCACCATTGCAATGCAAAACCATATGGTGGAAGTTGTTGAGTCACAGACACTGGTTGATGTAGAGGGCTCTGTGACTAGGGAAATCAGCACTCTGGCTATAGAAAACGGAACTCTGACTATATACCCATTTTCTCTAGATATGTTTGATGTTATTTCCTTGGTAAGTAATACTTCTGATGAGTCTTGTAAAGAAATTTATGCTTATAATTCATATTATTCAGTCCCTGATTTCAATTGTCCTTTGACCAAGATTTTATCTCTTGACAATATACCCATTCTACACATGCTTCAACCGCATGTTTTCCCATTGAATTCCTTAATCACTAATGCAGAGCTCACTCTTTTGAATGATACCAAGCATGTCGGCATAGGAAAAGAGTTGACCATTGGTAATGATTTAGAGGCCAATCAAGAAGCCAGGGTTCTCAAAATTTTGAAGAAACATTCCCACACTTTTTCTTGGGATTATATTGATATGAAGCGAATTCATCCTAACATTTGTACTCACCATATCTACACTGAGGACTTCAAACCTATAAGACAGCCACAATGGAGAATTAACCCAGCGCTCAAAGACATAGTCAAAGGTGAGATAGAAAATTTGCTAAAGGTAGGATTCATCTACCCTATATCTGATAGTCATTGGGTCTCCACATTAGTTATAGTTCCCAAGAAAAATGGTAAATGGAGAATATGTGTTGACTATAGGGAACTTAACCAAGCCACCAAGAAATATTATTTTCCCATGCCTTTTATTGACTAGGTTCTGGACAATCTTGTTGGTAAGAAATATTTTTCTTTCTTGGATCATGGGTTTAGTGGGTATAACCAAATTAGTATTACCCCTGATGATCAGATAAAACTACCTTTACTTGCCCTTGGGGTACATTTTCTTATCGAGTCTTACTTTTGGACTTTGTAATGCACCCGCTACATTTCAGAGAGCAGTCTTGGCCATCATTGTAGATCTTACTAACGACTGTGTTGAAGTTTACATGGACGACTTCATTGTCCACGGTTCCACTTTTGACAAATCTCTGAATAACCTTGAGAAAGTATTGAGCACATGTGAGCAACACCAATTATCTCTGAGTCATGAAAAATGTCTGATGATGGTCGATCAAGGAATTATCTTTGGTCACCACGTTTCTGCCAAAGGTATAGAGGTTGACCCCAAAAAGATATCAGTCATCACTCAGTTACCTAAACCAACTAATCAGACTGACATCAAAAATTTCCTTGGTCATGCGGGGTACTATCGGTGGTTCATAAAATATTTTAGTAAAATTGTTGCACCTATGTTCTCATTTCTAACAAAAGATTATGTTTTTGAATGGTCCCCTCAGTGCTAGCAGGCATTTAATTCTATCAAAGAGAAGTTGGCCACTGGCCCCGTCTTACAAGGCCCTGATTGGGGGCAACCTTTCCATATCCACACTGTTGCCTCTAATACATCCATGGGTGCTATCCTTGGGAAAAAACATGTAGAAGATCACATGTATGCCATTTACTTTATCAGCAAGAACCTGAATCCTACAGAAAGAAATTATACTACTACGGAAAAGGAATTCTTGGTTGTTGTATACTCCTTGAATAAATTTCATCATTACATCACTGGGTATAAAAACCTTTTTTATACTGACCACTATGCCATTCAATATTTGATGAATAAACCAGTGGTTAGAGGTAGGATTATTTGATGGTTATTCTTATTACAGGAATTAAATCTTACCATTATTGATAAGCCAAGAAAATTTGATGTTGTTGCTAATTTCCTTTCAAGATTGAATGTTTCAGGTAATGGTGAAGCAGTCCAGGATCAATTTCCCGATGAAAATTTGTTTGCTATATCAACTAAGACTCTGTGGTTCACTGATCTTGTGAATTATTTAACAATAAGGAAGTTTCCTGCTTATTTCACTCATAAGGAGAAATAGTGACTGTGTAATGAAATTACTTGTATAATTCAGATTAAGAGAAACAATAGAACACCAAATAACACAATATTTCTGAATAATGATCTCAATATGCAATTAGAATAGCTTGGCCACTTCGAGGGGGCAACCTCCAAACCATATAATAAGACTCAAATGCTCAAATGATAATGAAATACTACCTATAATCCCCTATATATACTATTCATATGATATGGCCATCACCAAGGCCGACCTATTAAGCATGAGAAAGTATAAATGATATAATAAAATGATATGGTAAGCCACAAGTTGGCTACTCATATCCTAATACAAGCAATAGGTTAAGGGCATAGCATGCCCTTCCCCTTCAAACCAACGTTGTCCTCAATGTTGAATAATCATGGATGTTGCTACAGAAAACCTTCATCCTCCCAGGTGGCATCTTCTATGCTCAGATTCTTCCACTTGATCAGATATTCCTTAATGTCTCTGGTTCTCAGCCTCTTAGTACGTGTTTGCATAATCTTCTCTGGCTCCAAAATGATTCTTCCTTCCTCATCAAGTTCTGGTAACTCTGTATGGGCTTCAAATTTTTGTCCAATAACCTTCTTCAGGCATGAAACATGGAATACTAGGTGTATGTGTGAAGATGGAGGCAACTCTAGTTTATAAGCAACACTGCCAATTTTTTGTAGAACCTGATAAGGGCCATAATATTTAGGAGCAAGTTTGTTTTCCTTTTTCTATTGCTTTAGGGACATATATTTGTAAGGATGGAGACATACAAAAACCCAATCACCAATTTCAAAATGTTCTTTCACTACAGTGTTGATCTGCTTGTTGTTTCATCCTGTTTTGTGCTAATGCTAAATTCTCCTTCAAACTAGCCAAAACCTGTTGTTGATGTTGAATGTGTTCCTCAACATCTCTGACCTTAGTTTTCACCCTCAAGGAGGAAGTGATAGAAGGTGGATGGTAACCATATAATTCTAAAAATGGGGTCATTTGAGAAGAGGTATGAAAAGATGTGTTATACCACCATTCTGCCAAGTGGTAGCCATTTAATCCACCTTTCCTGCTTATCTGATACAAAACAACGTAAATACCCCTCTAAGCATTTGTTGACCACTTCTGTTTGCCCATCAGTTTGAGGATGATAAGATGAACTGTGAGCTAGCTGAGTACCCAAACATGAAAATAATTCCGTCCAAAAATTACCTGTGAAAATAGGATCATGATCACTTACAATTATCTTTGGGGTTCCATGTAGCCTTTGAACTGTCTCCAAAAAAATAGTTGCGACTATACTAGCTGCAAATGGATGTGATAGGGCACAAAAATGGGCATATTTTGTGAGCCTATCCACAATTACAAAAATAACATTCTTACCCTCTGAACAAGGCAATTCGGTGATGAAATCCATGGAGACCTCCTCCCATCTCTGGCTAGGAATTGGTAAGGGTTGCAACAGACCTGGTGTCTTAATTGTTTCCCCTTTGTTTTGTTGGCACACTAAACACTCTGATACAAACTTTTGTACATCCCCCTTGAGTCCTTCCCAAAATAATTTTCTTTTTATTCTATGATATGTCTTCAAAAACCCAGAGTGTCCTCCAACAGATGAGGCATGTAGCTCTACAAGAATCTTATGCTTCAACTCAGAATCTTTACTCAAGTATAACCTATCCTTGTACCATAGGGCATTACCTTTCCACTCAAATTTGTTAGATGTCATAGATCCTTGCTTGATATTCTATATTAGAGATTGTGTATCCTTATCTTGATTCCACTCAATTTGTGCTTCATCCACCCAATCGGCCATCAACATGGACATTCCACATAGTAAGGCATCTGCGGATGTATCCCTTCTGGACAATGCATCAGCTACTACATTTTCTTTACCCTTTTTGTATATGATTTCAAAATCATAACCCAACATTTTTGTTACCCACTTTTGTTGTTCCTCATATGATAACCTTTGCTCCAAAAAGTATTTGAGACTATCATGATCAGTTTTTACCTTGAAGTGTTCTACCCATGAGATAGGGCCTCCATTGCTTGACCGCATGAAGAATAGCCATCATTTTTTTCTCATAGACAGGTTTGAGTAGATCTTTTCCTTTGAATTGGCGACTCTCAAATGTAGTTGGTCTTCCTTCCTGCATTAGAACTGCTCCCAATCCTGATCCTGAAGCGTCACATTCAACAATGAAGGTTTTTGAGAAGTTGGGAGTAGCCAAAACTGGGGTGCTGCACAAGGCTTCCTTCAGCTGCTCAAAGGATTTAGTGGCTACGTTTGTCCAATGGAAGGCATCCTTCTTTAGCAATGCAGTGAGTGGGGTTGCTATTCTACCATATCCTCGCACAAATCTTTTGTAGTACCTTGTTAGTCCTAGGAAGCCATGAAGATTTTTGAGATTTTTGGGCCTTGGCCATTCCACCATAGCTTTGATCTTCTGAGGATCAACTTTGACGCCTTCATGGGATACAATATGACCCAAGTACTCTACCTCTTCTACACCAAAAGAACATTTAGATGGCTTTGCATAGAGAGTATGTTTCTCCAAAACTTCCAACACTTTATTTACATGTTGTAAGTGTTCTTCCCATGTCTTACTATAAATCAATATGTCATCAAAGAAAACTAATACAAATTTCCTTTAAAATGGCCTAAAAACAGTGTTCATCAAGCTTTGAAAGGTTGAAGGCACATTTGTAAGACCAAAAGGCATTACCAAAAACTCATAATGGCCCTCATGAGTCCTAAAAGCCATTTTATGAACATCTTCCTCTTTTATTCTAATTTGATGGTACCCCGAATGAAGATCTAATTTTGTGAAATAAATAGCACCATGCAATTCATCAAGTAAATCATCAATTACTGGAATAGGAAACTTATCTTTGATGGTGTACGTTTTGAGTTCTCGGTAATCTGGACACATCCTCCATGTTTCATCCTTCTTACGTACCATGACCACTGGTGAAGAATATGCACTCTGGCTAGGCATGATGATACCTGCCTTCAACATTTCCTGAACCATTTTCTCGATCTCACTTTTCTGGGAATATGGGTATCTGTATGGTCTGATGTTAGGTGTTTGGCTCCCTGGAATCAACTAAATGGCATGATCATGATCCCTAACTAGTGGTAGTCCCTTTGGAATTGCATCAAAAACAGATGAGTGAGCATCAACAATCTTCTAAAGATTGGGTGGCATTGAAGACTCTGTATTTTGTACTTCTATGGAAAATAGCTTTGCCCATAAATCCATCCACTCCTTTCCTGAGAACCTTCTGCATCTTATGAGAGCTAATAATCTATGGAGACTTAGCTACCATCCCATTTAATTGTATTGTCCTTCCATCCGAATGAAATCTACATGAACAATTCTTAGAAATTCATCTCTATAGTACCTAAGGTTCCGTGAGTATTATACCAGTTGTACCCCCAAAACAATATAATGTGCCCTTCCAAATTAGAAATAACAATGCTATAACACAGAGTGACAGATCTAACATGTAGTTCACCCATGGAAATGGGCTTGTCCAATAGTAATGGCACTTTACTTATGTAATTGACTATCCCACCATACCGCACTCTTAACTAGTGCATCATGGAGCTGGGTCAATGGAACAATTCTCATACTTAACTTACTTTTAAAAGTTATGAGTAAACCATTCCTAGTGGATAGGAACATTTTCATCACCTTTCTGGGGAAACATAGAAGAAGTCCACCCATTAACTCTTGTAGACCTATTAAGGAGTACGGTATATTTCACAATGCATAAATACATATTAAATTGTAGGCTTACGAGTGAAGCTGTCGACACTAAAATTTTCCTCCATAATTTCTATTTCATTAATGTATGTATTAGGAATAGGATGTTGTTAAGTGTAATTAGTAGTAGCGTCTGATAGAAGATAACGACGTTGTCAGTACGGTGCCGCCAATAATGTAGAGTACGGTAACAGTCAAAGTACAATAGGAATGTTGTAAAAAGTAAATATTTGTCGTAAGTGGTCCGGTAATGTTAAAATGTCAAAGTTGGGATAAGTAGAGAAGTAGGGTCTACATGATTAGGAATTAGAAATATTATATTGGTAATAAGGACAAGGAGTGAGGTCATAAATATTTTGTGTATTTTATTTGTAAAAAGTCTAAAAATGTGGAACCCATGTGAAATGATAAGGTTTATCTTATCTTAAAAGATAAGCTTACATGTACAGATAAGAGTTAAGGTATGGAATATGATTCGTCAGAGTGGATTTCTTATCCTATCTTAGAGATAAGATGGATAAGCCTGGAAGTTCTATAAATAAAGAGGCCACCCCCCTCATTTAGCATAGAAGGAAGTAGTGAGAAATATTGTATGAAGTGTGTAAAGGAAGCCATCAGTTTAAAGGTGTGTTGAAGAAGCCATTAAGAGGTGTAATTGTAAAGTTTCTCCCATAGTATTGGTGGAAGGCAAGTGAAGTCAATAACACTTGAAGTACCTCATGGGTGAGATTGTAACAATTTCATGTTAATATTATAATTTACTTTGATATTTCAGATTTGTCATCATTCCGTCTTATCATAGTCAATGGTATTCTTGTGTTATGTTTGTTGTTTTGTTTCCAGATTACATCCACCAAACTAAAGGCTGTGCATTAGTAAATAATCATAGCACGAGGAGTTCCCGGTGAAGAATTATCATAGTGCCGGATTGGTGATGACATTTTGGTTCCGTTGCCGGGACCATTCCTCGTTGGTGGATTTTCTGGAGAGATATTCCCACTTAGTCAAAAATCAATTGGAGGGTAACCTTGTTTTTACTGTGCATAGTAGTTACCATGGTAAAGTCATTTTTACCGTGAATAGTAGTTACCATGGTAAAGTCATTTTTGCTGTGAATAGTATTTACCACAGTAAAGTCACTTTTTACCGTGAATAGTATTTACCGCAGTAACTTCACTTTTTACTGTGAATAGTGTTTACCACAGTAAAGTCAGTTTTTACCGCAGTAAGTCAAGTTTTACCATAGTTTACCGTGGTCATTTCTATTTTACTATGTATAGTGATTCCAATTATTTGTGCACATAAGTCTTGTTGATTGTACTTGTGGGTTGGTATTTCACTGTGGTTACTTTTGAAAATGGGGAAGATTCCTGTTTTTTCAGCCCAATCTAATGAAGATGCTTCCTCTTTCATTCAAGAGTTTAAACGATCTTGTATTTGTAATGGCCTTATAAGAAGGGAACAATGGACTGAATTTTTTCCTACCTTTTTGGATGGTTCAGCCCTTAGGTGGTTTGAAACACTAGGTGATAATGTGAAAAAATCATGGGATTTATTAACTGAAAGTTTTCTTGAAGAATTTGGTGAACAACAGAAATATGCAGATCTCATGATCGATATCACAAAGCTATCCCAAGGAGAGAAGGAGAAGATAAGGGATTATCATGCTCGTGTTCTAGAGCTAAGGAGGAAGCTCGATGCCCAGATCCGGAAGGAAGGATTAGCGGATGGGTTGATGAATGGCGTGGATAATCTCCTATGTAAGCACTTCATTCTTGGGATGAAGCCAGAGATCAGACAACGAGTGAAGTATGACCGCCCAGCTACCATTGAACAAGCAAAGGAGATTGCAAGAAGGCAAGAAGAAAGCATGGAAGAGGAGCCCAAAGAAATTGTTGCTAAAGTAGAGCCTACACCAGCACCTTTGGTCCAGAATCCACAACCACTCTCGGTGAGCACAAATATTTCTCCTAGTACATCTACTGAGTATGAAGATCTGCTCAAAAAGATGGGTCAGTTAACTATTAATCTTCTTCAAGGAAAAGAATTTAGTTCTCAGGGAGGAGATAGAGGTCCAAAAAGAAATATTTCTGAAGTTGTATGTTATGGTTGTTATAAAAAGGGTCATTATAAGTATAATTGTCCAGATAGAGCTTCTACATCTGGTAAAGGAGATAATGATAAAGGAAAAGCACCTGTGAATTCTTTTGATGTAGTAGATAAGAGCAGAAATAATGAAGTAGATGTGTTTGTAACAAAAAGAAAGAAAGAAAAAGATAATCAAGATGGAAATGATCCTAAGAAGATGAAAGGAGAAACTAGTAAGAAACATAGGAGAAGAAAGTTGGGTGTGTAGGATTTTCCTGATTTCACAGGGGCAAGGACCATACTCCATCTTGGAAGATCTGTCCAAAAGGCCTGCAAATATTACATATGGTCAACTCTTGGCTATGTCTTTTGAGAAGAGGCGGGAGCTGCGAAGTGGACTCAATGCTCGACGAAGGAAGGAGGTTGAGGTCCCTGTTTTGGAGGCAGAGGCGGATCCCTATGCTCCACAAGCTGAGGTATTATGTAATGGTATTTCAATTCATGATGTCTTAGTTGATGGAGGTGCTGCAGTTAATGTAATGACCGAGTCTGTAATGAATATGTTGGGTTTAAAAATTGATCGCCCTTCAACACTTATGTTAAGGTCATTAAATAAGGGAAAAACTAAACCAGAAGGTGTAGTTTCAAATGTGGCAATATCTGTTATGGGTGTTGTATGTGTGGTAGACTTTCAGGTGATGAAAAATGGTACTGTTGCGTACCCAATGCTGCTGGGAAGACCATGGCTAAGGAGAGTTCATGCAAGAAACTACTGGAATGAAGGCTTCATGACACTTGGACGTGGTAGAGAGAGGGTGAAGATAAACGTGATCCCTCGACATCATAAGGCAGAACCTATGGATTCAAGTGATGAAACTGATGATTGGACATCCTCTGATTACTCTAGTACCAGTGAAGTGGACACTGAAGATGAAGAAAGTGAGGTTGATGTTTCAGTCATGGATATCCTTCCAGTCACACCAACTCATGACCCCATAAAATTATCTGAAGAAGAAGTTGATGATCGTCTCCAACAAATAAAGATTGGTGATGCTGTGATGGAGAGTGAGAAGGAATCCTACCTCCAGCTCTTTCGAAGGTACATACACATATTCACTTTTGATTACAAGGAACTCCGTCAAGTAAGTTGGGTAGAACATTCTATTGAGCTGGTAGATGGTGCTAAGCCCATAAAGCAAATGCCATATAGAATGAATCCTAATTTTTCCAAGACTGTAAAAGAAGAAATAGATAAGTTGCTTGATGCAGGATTCATATTTGCTGTGGAGAATTCAGAATGGGTTTCTCCCATTGTGATCTCAATAAAAAAGAATGGGAAGCTACGCATTTGTGTTGATTACAGGAAGCTCAATAAGGCAACAAAGAAGGATCATTACCCTCTTCCATTTTCAGATCAGATCTTGGACGAAGTAGCTGGCCAGGAGTGTTATAGTTTTGCTGATGGATATAGCGGATACAACCAAGTTCGTATAGCAGAGAAAGATCAGCTGAAGACCACGTTCACCACTCCTTGGGGAACGTTTGCTTATAGAGTTATGCCTTTTGGGTTGTGTAATGCTCCAGCAACATTCCAGCGTTTGATGAATAGGGTGTTCGAACCCTACATTGGGACCTTCATCAGAGTATTTCTGGATGATTTTTACATCTATGGGAGCAAGTTGGACCACCTGCACCAGATGGAGACAGCATTTCAAAGGTTAGATGAAGCACAAGCCTCACTAAACCCTACAAAGTGTGTCTTTGGATGTTCTAAAGGTGTTTTGTTAGGGCATGTTGTATCCAGAGATGGTATTGGTACTGATCCTGATAAAGTTTCAAAAATCAAAGATTTACCATTTCCTATGAATAGAAGTAAGTTGAGATCATTTTTAGGCCATGTGGGTTACTATAGAAGGTTCATCAAGAATTTCTCAAAGATTGCACAGCCACTAACCCAGTTCTTGAAGAAGGATGTTACTTATGAACCAGGAAATAAGGCACATGAAGCTTTTGGACAACTGAAGGAAGCCCTGGTGTCTTCACCTGTTTTAAAGAATCCAGATTGGAGCAAGCCATTCATTGTGTACACTGATGCCTCAGATGCAGCACTAGGAAGTACTTTGAGCCAAAAGGATGAAAATGGGAATGAACATCCAATTTACTTTGGGAGCAGACAAATGAGCAGTGCTGAGGTAAATTATACTGTAACTGAAAAAGAGGCTCTAGCTATCATTTTTGTTGTAAAGAAGTTTAGAAATTACTTGCTAGGGCAGAAATTTATAGTTGTAACAGATCATCAGGCTCTAAAATATATTGTAAATAAGCCTAACCCATCAGGGAGGATAGCAAGATGGATAATTTTGCTACAAGAATTTGAATTTGATATTATAGATAGGCCAGGAAAGAAGCATGTCAATGCAGATGCACTCTCTCGAGCCTATGATGGTTTAGGATCATCTTGTGATGATGATGATTTCCCCGATGCAGCATTGTTATCCCTTGACACAATCCCTAGTGAATACATAGATATTTGGAATTATCTGAATGAATTCAAGTTTCCTGATGGTGCCAATGCAAAGACTAAGAGAAAGATTACTCAAGCCAGTCATCCATATTCTATTCTGCATGGAGTATTATTTCGAATAGGACCTGATGGACAGTACAAGAGGGCAGTTGGACGTGATCAAGGGAAGGAACTGCTAGAAGAATTCCACAATGGTACATGTGGAGGGCACTTCTCTGGACAACTTACAGCAAGAAGGATCTTGGATGCAGGTTATCACTGGCCCACTCTTTTTAAAGATTGTTATAATTATTGTAAGACATGTGATATTTGTCAAACACATGGTAACCGTAAGACTTCATCAGCTCCATTATGTCCTATTCTTCCACTTGGTCCCTTTGAAAAGTGGGGAATAGACATTGTAGGTCCACTTCCAACTACCTCACGCCAAAATAAGTATATTGTAGTTGCCACAGATTATTTAACCAAGTGGGTTGAAGCTAGGCCATTGAAAACAGCTTCCATGGATGAAGTGGCAAGGTTCATATATGAACGCATTGTCACCAGATTTGGTTGTCCATTAGAAATTGTAACAGATCAAGGAAGCCACTTCATTAATGAGGTGGTAGAAGCCCTAGTCAATAAATTTTCTATTAAGCACAGGAAGGCAACAACATACAAGCCAAGCACAAATGGACAGGTGGAACGAACAAATTTTGTGTTGTGTCAAATTCTAGCAAAAGATGCAGCCTTGCAGGTACATAAGTGGGATAAAAGGATTCATGCAGCATTGTGGGCATATAGGGCAACATCAAAGTCAGCAACAGGATACTCCCCATTTCAGTTGGCCTATGGCATTGATCCAGTTCTTCCTATTGAGTTTGATATTCCCACTGTGAGAGTTATGAAAAATGAAAGGATGGATGAAAGTGATTCAGTAAAAGAAAGGTTGGTACATCTTCATTTGCTAGAGGAAATGAGGGAAATAGCAAAGGATACAAGCCATAAGAAGAAAATGAAGCAGAAGGAATACTTTGATCAAAAGATCCGTTGGTCTCCATTTCATGTGAATGACTTGGTTCTAGTATATGATTCCAGATACAAAAAAAGAAGACAGAGAAAATTTCTTCCAAAATGGATGGGGCCCTACAAAATAGCAGTTGTGCATGAAAATGGTACGTACCGACTGGAGGAATTGGATGGCACTCCCATTACGAAATGGGTCAACCACGACAAGTTGAAGATTTTCCAAGCACCAGAATAGTCTACTCCGAGGACGGAGTAGAAGCTAGGAAGGGGGAAGATGTCGACACTAAAATTTTCCTCCGTAATTTCTATTTCATTAATGTATGTATTAGGAATAGGATGTTGTTAAGTGTAATTAGTAGTAGCGTCTGATAGAAGATAACGCGTTGCCAGTACGGTGCCGCCAATAATGTAGAGTACGGTAACAGTCAAAGTACAATAGGAATGTTGTAAAAAGTAAATATTTGTCGTAAGTGGTCCGGTAATGTTAAAATGTCAAAGTTGGGATAAGTAGAGAAGTAGGGTCTACATGATTAGGAATTAGAAATATTATATTGGTAATAAGGACAAGGAGTGAGGTCATAAATATTTTGTGTATTTTATTTGTAAAAAGTCTAAAAATGTGGAACCCATGTGAAATGATAAGGTTTATCTTATCTTAAAAGATAAGCTTACATGTACAGATAAGAGTTAAGGTATGGAATATGATTCGTCAGAGTGGATTTCTTATCCTATCTTAGAGATAAGATGGATAAGCCTGGAAGTTCTATAAATAAAGAGGCCACCCCCCTCATTTAGCATAGAAGGAAGTAGTGAGAAATATTGTATGAAGTGTGTAAAGGAAGCCATCAGTTTAAAGGTGTGTTGAAGAAGCCATTAAGAGGTGTAATTGTAAAGTTTCTCCCATAGTATTGGTGGAAGGCAAGTGAAGTCAATAACACTTGAAGTACCTCATGGGTGAGATTGTAACAATTTCATGTTAATATTATAATTTACTTTGATATTTCAGATTTGTCATCATTCCGTCTTATCATAGTCCATGGTATTCTTGTGTTATGTTTGTTGTTTTGTTTCCAGATTACATCCACCAAACTAAAGGCTATGCATTAGTAAATAATCATAGCACGAGGAGTTCCCGGTGAAGAATTATCATAGTGCCGGATTGGTGATGACAGATCCTCTACTTCATCTTCTACTGGTTCCTCAGCCTCTCCTATAATTTCAGATTCCTCATCATCCTCATTACATCCATCAATATAGAACAACTTCTTCTCAGGACATTTGTGTCCTGGTCCATATTTTCTATCACAGTTAAAACATAATCCTTTTGCTCGCTTTTCTTTCATTTGTTGAGGAGTCAGTGTAATTGGCCTAGAAAATGAAGGGGAAGAGATACTACGGTCTCTGGTGTTAATGAAAGGCGGCCTCTTACTACAAATAATATTTTCCTCTGCTCGATGTGCCATATTAATAGAATCAGAAAGTTTGAGTGGATTAAACATACGTACCTCATGCTCGATGTGGTCCTTAAGACCCCCAAGAAATAGGTCATTCAGATTCTCTTCTGGTCTGGAATTGATGCACACAATATTTGACTGATCCTATTTGTCATAACTTTGTTAATTGACTAAAGTAGTTCTCTGAAACACTGGAACTATAGTGCAATTGCAACTCCTCGGTAAAAACTGTCCAAGTGACACCGAGACCATTCTTCTGCCTCTGAGCACATAACCATCGATACCAAATGAATTGGTCTGGTTCAAGATACAGGGATGCCAATGTCACCTTTTTGTCCTGATGGTGTTTGATGTATCTCAAAGAATTTATCCATTTGATTTATCCAATTCAGGGGATCTTTACAATCAAATTTGTGCATATCCACTTTCGGCATCATGTTCCGTGGTTGCGAATAAGTTGGATTCTGATTGGGCTGGAAAAGTGATCCAACATGGTTATTTTGTCCATGATTTTGAATTGAAGATCCTCCTTGGTTGATATGGGATGGATTTGGGCCATACTGTTTACCCTTTACATGTTGCATGATATCATCCAACCGATGATTGATTTGGGTTATGTCTCCTTTAGAGGCCATCTCAGATTGTACATTTCACAGCTCATACTCAAGTTGGCTCACCTTATGATCAACTGAGGTAAACCCTAGTGCTGAGGAATTTGTATTTACCCCTTCTGACCCCATCTCTTCAATCACTATCCCATCTTTAACTGGGGTTTTACCCAGAGTAACCGGGTTTTTTTTGCTCTTGTGGAAGGCTCGCCATGATATCAAACCTTAGGGTTTAGGGCTGCGATACAAATTCGGCTGAACAGGAAAAAACACAGAGAAGATACTAATACTATTTTTTTTAGGACCTTCCTAAAATGTAAAGAACTTGAAATTTTTTCACAATTTGCACCCTAGGGAGTGATTTTATGAAAAACCCTAAATTTATAATAACTTGTGCAAAATAAATTAAAAAATTCCAAAATTTTCAAGAAACCTTACTTGAAATGTTTCACAACTCTGGTAATAATATCTCCCACCAATTTAATCTCTGTTTGACAATATATTGCGGAAACAAAAAATTAGGGATTTTGCCCTAATTTTGGCCCAGATCGCAACTCTTAAACCACTTGTAATGAACCGTTACTAGTATAACCTCAAGGCATTAGTGAAATCCAGCACATGAGAATCACCAACATAACACAATATTTCAGAATAGATGATCTTAATATGGGCAAGGTTATAATAGCCCGTACTCCCACTTCGTAGGGGGCAGCCTCCAAACTTCACTGACGTAATAAGCATTCCACAAGCCCTGGCTACACAATGATAATGAACCGACTACCAATCAATCCCATATGGTATGCTCTGATTCCACTATGTTATGTTCATCACCAAGTATAATTCAGATTAAGCATGAGAAAGTATAAATGACCATAATAACACATGATATGGTAAGCCACAAGTTGGCTACTCAATATCCTAATACAAGCAATAGCTTCGCCACTTCGAGGGGCGTAACACTTAAAACTCATAAAACTAAGTGTGAAATGTCTCAAATGAGTAATCGCCGTAACCTACACGGCGGATAACTTTGGCCTATATAGTACTATTCATATGCTATGGTTGTCACCATTGTCTGATCACCTAGTCCTCATGAGAAAGTATAAATGATATAATAAAATTATCTGGTAAGCCACAAGTCATGGGACTCAGTATCCTAATACTGAACAGGAGGTAGACAATGGTCGGATACCAGAATACGTTAAAAATAGTGCAACATATAGCTTCGCGTGTAGACCCAAGGACTTTCATTCATATGTTGTCCCAGTGATGGTTCTAAAAAGTTGCAGCCGAGAAGATGCTAGTAAGCATTGTCACTCGAAGTAGTGACGAAGGGAGATCGATGGAGATATGGAGGTACACCCTATCTCAGCTACACACGTACAATTCACATGGATTTTATCGGATAGATCAAAAGAGCAAAATTAGCCTTCCCTCCACATGGATTTGATTAAATAAATATGTATGATTGCAACTGTGTACTTTGTTATTATGTTTATGTGTTAAAAAATGGGGAATCCCATACTTTCAATGGAAATGCTTGTTAAGTTTTCAGTTGTTACATAAAGTACCATGTTGAGAGGATGGGGACTTAGGGCTATCGTAGGACCTTTTGATCCCCCATGGGGTGAGGTTGGGATGGAATGAATATTGGTATGCACAGATTTACGTCACTAAGCTGTGATGTAGGGGATAAAGGTTTTGCATTTGGTCAATGATCTTGATTGGATGCGAATGAGTATGTATAATCAGATACGTTGTGATATGTTTTTATGCACCCAGGGCGAGTTGGGGATCAGATCAAGGTTGATGGGGGATGTGGGGGTCTTACAAGTTCCTAGAAGGATTTCTGTAGCAAGGGAGGATGATGATGATGTGGGCACCACAAATTGTCACCCTGATGACCCCCCATTCCAATGTGACAGTTTTGATGCTTGATTAATCGATAGGTTTGAGAATATGGGGACTAAAGTGGGGAGTTATATTGCTGGGATGGAGGATTTAAGGGTACCATAACTTGGCAATGAAGGCATTAATGGGCTCATATAATAGGACCTAGAAAACCACTAAAAGAATATCCCCCTGATGAGTGGGTGGTGATTTGGGAAGAAGCCACTGTTAGGTGTTGGATTTTGGTTTACACATTTTTTAGACAGTAACACTAGTGGCTGACGAATCATAGTTGGTTAATGTTTGGTACAACGTTCGAACGAGTGATGCATCTGAATGAATTAGATGGAATGTGGAATGGATTGGCACAGTAGTAGATCAAAATTCGATGTCAATGTGAGAGCAAGGGGGATGGTTAGGCAATGTTGGATGGTGTGGATGTAGGACATTGGGTGTGATTGGTTTGTGCGGACTGGGGGATCTTACTCTTTGATTCCAGATGTCAATAGTTTAAAGGTCCTCAGTTATCATACACATGGGTGTGAGGGAGGATGGTCAGATTGATAGAGTGTTTGGCTAATGGCTGTGTATTGCAAGGTCAAGAATTTATGGTTACAAACAGATTCTTGGATAGTTGTGAGGATGGTGGCGATCAAACTTGGGATGGGTTAGGAATGACCTGTTGACATAGAGGAATGTGACCAGTGATAATTATGGTTTTGTAAGGACATGGATAATGATAGGTGATGCTCTTGGACCCCCTCAAGCAGTGGAGTAATTATTGCCTGTAAAGGTTGAATAAAGGAGTGATGGTATTTGAGTTTGATATTTTTCCATGATGAGGATGTTTTATTTTCAGATAAAATTTAGGAATATTCATTGGGTATGAAGCCAGGGATCACATGGTAGGATCAGGACTAGGATGGATTATGTTCGGAATGGTAGGGGGTATCGACAGTTAAACTTGTTTGCATTGGTAAGTGCATCCTAACTGACTATGGTCAAAATGATATCCTTAGCAAGCAATCACCCATGCATGCACTTTTCATACCTAGCATCCAGTCAAGTGCAATGTGCAACACATTTATTGCTGGATAGCCCGCTTTCGAATACCGACACTACAGTATGACGGCATAAGGGTGCTCACTGAGTCATGATTTTCACACTTATCGTATGTGTGATCGGCTAGAAAGTAATCTTCAAGTGGTTCAATTCGGTTACACTAT
Source organism: Taxus chinensis (assembly GCA_019776745.2). Lineage (NCBI taxonomy): Eukaryota > Viridiplantae > Streptophyta > Pinopsida > Cupressales > Taxaceae > Taxus > Taxus chinensis. The sequence continues at coordinate 283,235,205 of CM034151.1, read as the reverse complement.
ATCTTGATTTCGGTCGAAGCGCTACCATCTAAGCATAGGATAAACTCTCACAGATGGCTTGCTAAGGGCGTACCCTATATACCTTGCGGTACATGGGGCCCAAGTCCGATGTTGCATAGGATTTTTTCTAAGGATTCGGGTGTAATGGGAATGTGGATAGCCCCAAGTTGACTTCATACGTTTGCTCTTAAAACAATTCAAGCACTTAGTCAATCTACGACTAACTTCACTAATAATTTATATACCCTTCCAGAACATCGGGGTGTATCTTACGTGCGTGGAGATGAAGCCTGCGGTCATTCAAGATCACCATAGGACTAAAGAAGAAGTGCATGGTGAATGATCCTCCATGTCACATTGCCCCTAAAAATTGTGCTTTCACAAGGGTTTTATGATTTAGGTGGACTTGATTTTTTATCCTCAAGATCGTCTAAGGACGTGATTAGGAGAGTCGTGCACGAGTTCCTGGAAAATTTTAAAGCTACCTATTCACGTTGGAGGGAAACGATTTGAGATTACCAGCCAGGTAGTTTCTGAACTATCTGGCTTACTGGATTTTTGTTTGAAAGTAATGACAAATGCTCCCCTCAAAGAATTGATTTCTCTATTTCATGAGGAGGGTGAGGCATTCCCTGAGGTTATCCTTACCCCCCAGGGTGTTCAGAAAGACATTAAGCAGGATAGACTACCCAACATTTAGAGAGAGATGGCCAAATGGGTTAACATGTATTTTATATGTGATGGTCAGCCCTCTGTGTTGGGTGGCGATGCACTCAAAATTCTTATTCATTTGAAGAAATGATGTGTCAACCCAACCCTTAGGGTAAACTTACCTGAATACTTAGCAGACGTCGTTATCGAAGTTGGCAAAAAATACAAGTTTGGAGGAGGCAAAGCAGTGTTGAAACGCCTAGGGCTAATTCACTTATTGTGCTCACATCAAGTATTTTTAAGCCAAAGCAGAGGCTCGAAAGGATTATTTTGGGGGAGGATTCCAAGCCAAAATAGTTAAAATCAAGGCCATCTTCCACACCTCACTCCATTCCCACACCAGCCTCTCGACCTGCCCACAAGAAAAAGGAGGAACTTGGTGCTTCGGAGCACGTGGACAAATCAAGTGCTCAAGTAAGTCCATCTTCAACCACTTCTAGTTCTAGAGGTAGGAATACCTCTGCTCCATCTTCTTCTATATTCCCCTGACCACAACGGTCTTGTGCAGTGCATAAAATTGGAAGCTCCATGTTGGAGGGATTCGTTGATGTTTCTATCCTTGTGTGGGAAGTGGGCAATGAGGGAGACAACGAGGTTGTCCCCACTGACAAATTACCAGACAACATCTTCACTACTACTCATCCTTTTCCCCAGTATTCAACCATGCCTACATCTTCATAAGTTCACTCCACAGTCTAGAAACTACTTTAGTACCTAAAGCCCAGAATCCTGTTCCAACGCCTGTTGCAATGGACATTGATCATCTCGGGTCATGTCAAGTTGCCAATCCTCACAATTATCTAGAAGAAATCATAGTCCTTAAGGCCCAATTGAAAGGTATGGAGGAAACAAACTTTTCTTTACAAACTGAATTTACCCAATGCACAATGGAGAAAGTTAGAGAAATAACTGCTTTACAAATTAAAGTTAGTAGCTTAAAGTGATAGAAGGATAAAGGTCTTAGCAATTTGAATGATTTCCACCAAAATCTCTTCAGAATATAGATATAAAAAAGGAAAATAAGAAATTAAAAGGGGAGATGGAAATTATCCACGATGAAAAACAAAAATTGCTCTCTCTTTTAGACTATGTCTGTCCTTTGGATTTTAAGCTCTTATCTTATAGGAAACCCTCCTCAGTTTACGACATGTTTATTCAGGAGTAGTTTTATTCTTGGTAGTTGTTTCAATTGTGTTGTCAGGTGCCTTACGAAGCTCCTGATGGCAATACTTTCTTATCTGTTTACAAGTCTAGTACACCTGAAATTCAAAACTTGCTATGTGAATTTTACCTCCATAATATGTTAGTTACCAATGTCCCTGAATTTTTAATTAACTTATTTTAGGGGGATTTTCAATTAAAATCCTTTCAGTCCTTGTTGTGAAATCAGATCATATGGGGTGAAAAAATGAATATTTTCAATCACACGGCTCAAACAATAGGTTTTTATATCTGTCCTACACATCATACTGATGCGGATTTGCGGAAAAACTTCATATCTCTCTACTACCAATCAGGTATTGGAGAGAATACTTCAAAAATCCTATTGAAATGTGTAGAGGATTTTGAAACCTACATTCAGTAGCACTTTGGGGTGGCTAGGTAGGCCTGTGATAGGAGATGGGACACTTTGAGCTTGTCATTGAAACGCAGGGAGGTTATTTCCCCTTAGAACTTGAATTGGAGTATGCATCGGGGTGATGCCCTCATTACAATTATAAGACAATCGTCAGAAAAAACCAGCAAACAATACAATGACGAATGGGCGGGACTTCAAGTGCATCCACCCCTCCTCTTGAGTCCTACTACCACTTGGCAAAACAATGTTGTACAATCAAATGAGAGTTTTATAGCTTGGGTCGAGGTCACTTCAAATACTCAGGGATGTAAAGGTATGAGGAAGCAATATGTTGATCAATTCGAAGAGTATGACATGGCTCAGTAGCTTGGTCATAGAGCAGGACATAGATAGGTTGCATTAGGACATGCAACAGGTAAATTAAGGGGAAAATGATGAGTGCAGTATTTGGCTCATTTATATCATTCCTATGATCAGTAAATTGCCACTTAGATATGATTTGCTAATGCATGGGGATGCTTTGTATAGTTATGTCATAGTGAGTTTGATGCATTTTCCTTGCTTTTGTTCATGAAAAATGATTATCGTAAAAACTTCCTACTAATTGTCTTTGTGAGGAAAATCTGATGATGTGTGTAGAGAAATGATGAACATTTGTTGCTAATGTAATTACGAAGTCCGATTTTGGAGCTAAAATACAGGAGCAGAAGACTTTTTCCACCAATCGACTCAGTATGTGACTTGTTTCTAACTATCCCATCAGAATTTATGAGTTTTAGTTAAAATTGATTAGTGGAAGATGTTAGTGCCGCCTATTATGGAGAATTTTGTAACCGTTTGTGTCTATATTAAGACACCTTCTTAAGAACATGGTTAGTTGTTAATTTTTGGAGATACTTTGCAATATATCGTATGTGGTATTCAGAACTTTCGACTTCATATGATGTCTACGACATGGAACTTATTTAAATTAATAGAAGTAAACGTCATTTTGGAGATCTAAAGTTGTTGGTCATTCCTTTGACCCAAGGGAGAGCAAGGGCCCACTCAACCGAGGAGACAAGAGGTTTTTTTATGTTCACATATGCATATGGTTTTCTAGTAAGTCTTATCGCAATCCTTGTTTCAGTATATTTCATGCAGTCTTTGGTTGAATGTATTTGTTTTCCTTACCAGAACTTTTATCTAGAATATGTGTTTTCTTTTATGAAAAGTCTAATTAACATGCGATTTTACTTTTATTAAGTTCTAGCTTCAATTGTGCAGTTGTAATTCCATTTGTTTGAGTACTCTGTGTGTGTGTATTTCAATTTCAATTAGAAGTGTAGCTTTTACATTACGTAGATTTACATTAAGTTTCTGTAGATTAGTAACCAACTTAAAAGATTTACATAGATTTACATTAAGTTTCCGTAGATTAGTAACCAACTTAAAAGATCTCACACACCCCCCAATAGAAATCCCAATAGGAACTGGTTACATACAGCCTAGGACATAGCCCTAGTTTATAATGACACTAATAGAAGATCATGTTAGTTAAATGATTGGAGAACACAATGACCCACCAGTAGATATGGACATAGATTCAGATGTTGATGTGGGCACAGTCATGGTATTATATGTGACTCATGTGGAAGTAGGTGTGGATGTAGGAATGTGTGATGAATATGTTAAGGTGGGAGTTGAGGTAGGTATATGTGAAGGACTAGATGTGATAGGTGAGGATGTGTTAGATATGGATGGGGAAGTGGGTGTAGATAGGATTGACGTGGATGGGTTAGTTGTGGACATAGTAGGTGTTGGTGCAATACGTGTAGGGATAGATGCAGATGTTAATGAAGTTATAAGTGCGAGAGAAGAGTCTGGGATAGGCGTGGATGTAAGGGATGAAGAGATGATGGGTGTAGGTGGTGGTGTTGGATCTTGGTTTATAGTATTGATTGTATAGGAATTAGGTGTTTGTGATGTGGGTGGTAGAGTTTTATTATTGGGTGGATGGCTAGGAAAATGTTTTTTGAAAACCTACAAGGGTTGATTGGGTGGTGCATTAGGATTATCTACTTAGAGGTCACCGGTGTCTATGAGTTTTTGGATGAGGTATTTAAAAGTACAACACTTCTTATTGTCGTGGCCATGTACTTGATGATACTTATAGTAATTATCCTCATGATACCATGTTGGTTTAGGTTGTGATTCACCATAGGGTCAGATGCGAGGGAGTCGAATGAGGTGGACCGCCATTAACTTGTTGAGTATTGAACTATAAGATTCCCCAAGAGGGGTATAGTTAGGATGTGGCCTAGGAGCTCTTTGTAGAGGCTTTGTGTGAGAAGTGGATGTGGACGAGGATTTAACCACAATGGTATTAGTGGCATTCTTAGATTTTTCACAATGCGTGGAGGGTTTAGTGAATTTTAACTTGGGTTTATTTGATTGAAGTTTGAGATGGCCTTACTCAAGGGAGTCGAGTTCAAGTTTACGAGCCATGGTAAATGCCTCTTCAAAGGTTTGATATGATTATATTTAAAGAGTATATGAGATATGCTTCACACAATACTGTGAGAAGAGTTCGATTAATTTAGTATGTGGAAGGGTGAATGATAGCTGGTTGATTATGCTAAGCCATCGTGTGACAAAATCTGTGATAGATTCATTATCAAATTGTCTAATGGCATAGAGGTATGTGATAGTGATCTTACATGCAATATTGATTGAAAAGTTCTCTCGGAATAATTGTGCAAGTTGGGTGAAGCAAAATAATGAATGTTGTGGAATGTCATTATACCAATCCAACGCGGGTCTGGCTAATGACATGGGGAATGTGCAAAGCATAAGGTCTTGGTCATGGGTGATGAGGTAACATGAATGTCTAAAATCACAAAGATGTTGTTGTGGATCCTCTTTGTTATTGAACTTATATAATTTTGGAATCTCGTAATGAGGATGATAAGGCTTAATGGGTACTAAAAAATTAATAGGTTTGTTACAATTTTTCTCATATGAGAAGGTAGTCTTGGATCCCAAGGTAGTGGCTTCAAGGTTAGCCATTCTACTAAATAATTCCTATAGGGGATCGTTAGATAGATGGGGTTGAGAAGTTGAAGGATGGGATTGTGATGTATATGAAGTATATGGGTTAGGTAGTTGATAAGGTTGATACATTTGAGGATGGGTCGATGTTGGTGGAAGTTGTTGATAAGGGGGGATGTAATTAAGGGGTTGTGATTGAATGGGTCGAGATAAAAGTTTTTGGGAAATGGGGATGTGATAAGATTGATGAGATTGAGTTGGATGTTGAGAGATGGGGACATTTGATTGGTTTGGTATAGGATGAGTTGGGATGTAAGTAATGGGTGGTTGGGACACTTGAGTTGATTGATTGGGAAGCATGTAGCAAAAAACACCTTGAAGGGGAGGCTGATGTGTTTAGGTTGATTCAGAAGGATGGGGCTATGAAGTGATGAAATTTGTATGGACATGGGCAATGGAAATAATGGTTAAATATGTATTATGTTGTTCAGATGAAGGGGGAAGCAAATGAGACTCTTGAGATGATTGGATGGGAGCATAAGTGATCGTAGTAGATGAAGAGGTGATGGGGATAGAAGAGGTTATAGTAGTGTTAATGCGAGGAAAAATAGGGAGGATGGGGACCACCAATTGAGTGGTTTAGTTATTGTGATGGATTAAAGAAGAATATTGGTGAGGATCGAGCTCATGTTGGGCCATAACAAGTTCATTCATAACTCTAGGGAAGAATACAACAAGTTGTGATGTGAGTACTTGAGTGGTAGGCATAAAAATTTTGGATGGGGGTTCCATCAATGGGGAGGTTAGTAGAATTATGAAGTAGATAGTCATGAAGAGCAACCGGATTAGAATCGAGAAGCTCTTGGAATTCGGCACACCCACAAGGGATGATAAGAGGCCTACAAGCTTCCATAGAGGTGGCAGAAGGAGGTGTTGTTAAGATGAGATGGAATGATGATAAAGAATGGGTTAATTTCAACATGGGTGGTAGATTTGATGGTTTGAGATTCTTGAAGTGAAGAAATGGGAACCATTGGTTGATTAATTATGGAAGAGGTGATCAAAGGGGTGGAGATAATGATAGAAAGTGCATAAGTTTGTTGGGAAGTAGTAGTGGAAATAGGAATGTTGTTAGATGACATGTTTTGTTCCATTTTTCTTGCTTGGGAGCATGTAATACCTAGCATGAAACAAACAATAAAATAAAATTATCTTGATTTTTAATCAGCCTAAACAAGTCACACAACAAAATTTTGATTATCTTGATTATTAAGGATCTAAAAAGAAATGAAAAATGGGCTCCGAGGGAACCTAGGAAATGGCTAGACAATTGATGGTTTCAGGTAGTTTTGGTTGGAGTCCTCGATATTCCCAAAGGTACATGAGGCACAAATCTGTGATGGCTACTGATACGAGGTTTGGTATTGGGGCCTACCCCCTCACTTCATGGTCTCTCTGTTATAAGGGAGTCAAGTGCTTAGCCAATATATTGATAGCCAAAAAAATTGTAACGCGGCCACAACACCACAACATATTTCCTATTAGGTGATGAAATCCCAATAGTTCCACCTGGAAGGATATGCTTAGGTGTGTAGTTTTGATGTGTGTGTTTTGGATGTGTGTGATGAAAGTGCATGCAAAGTGTTAACCTCCTAATTAGACTAGATTACCAAGCAAATATGAAGGTTATTTTTAGATCCAAAATGAAATGTTATGTTCCATGAAGACAATCAAGAAATAAGGGAAAGTACAATGTAAAAAGAGCAAATAAAGAGAAAAAAAAGAGGAATAATTGGGTAATTCTTTTCCTTTTTATTATTTTTAATTTTTAATCAAGCAAGTAAATCCAAACAAAGCAACCCACGTACGCAAGTAAACAAGAAATTTTCCTTCCTACGAGGTTAGTAGAATATGGATATAAGAATATAAAAAAGAAAGATAAATAAAAAGACTCACTGAAGAAGGGTGGTCCCACCGGGCGTGCCAGAATGTTGAACAAGTTTCCTCGCTACTTGTTTCATATTAGAGTAACTGCAACAAGAAAATAAGTAACTCCAAGTATGAGAGGGTTTAAGGTACTTTTAGATGGGATGAAGATGAATACGGGTGCAAATGAGAAATCCTTCCTCGTGGTGAGCTAGATGACCTGAAAATCAAGGGAACTCAACACAAAAAATGGATTAGTAGATGGGTGGGTAGGCTTCCTAAAAATTACACTCCCAAGAATTAAAAAATTCTTAGGATGGATGTAAACCCACATTTTGATAAAGATAAGTAAAATAATGATTGTTAAATTGTATGTACCTGAATCTGAGACAAAACAAAAACTAAAATATAATGAAGATAATGAAATGTAGATATGATCTAAGTAAATTAACCCGAACTTGTGAAGGTCGATGACGACCTGAGACTACAGGGCTCAGTTGACGACGACTAGAGCTGATTAAGTGAAATAATGATAGAAAATGCATGTCTGAAGGCCTAGCAGGCATATTCGAAGATGGTGATGAGATGAGATGAAAAACAGGAACCTGCAAGAGATCTAGAACTAGATTTGACATAAAGGATGCAAGAAAATTATGAAATCTGAAGGTGAATGCAATGAAGACTAATCTGGTCGACGGTGACATGGATGAGTTGACGATGACTAGAGTTGAAAAAATAGATTTGAGGTGGCAGAAAGGAAAAGATGATAAGAGCTAGGGTCTAAATGAATGTGAAATCAGAAAGGGGATGATTAGCAAACTAAATGACAGAGAAGCTAACAAAATGGGAGCTGGGTCGACGGTGACCAGGAAAGGTCAACAATGACTGGGGATGATCTAGGGTTTTGGTGGAAAAGGATGGACAAGAATGATGATCTGCATATGGGAATGAAGATCTAAAATGGCATAGACGGGGCTCATGGATGATTATTGAACCTATAAAAGAGATGATAAAGAATAGGATGATAGAATTGCAATAATAGATCTAAGCATGTAAGAGAGAAAGAGGTCTCCAAATATCCAAGAGTGAAGCACAAGATCTCCAAAGTGATGATGGTAGTTACAAGAGAGAGCAATAAACAAAAGAAAGATCATGAGAAATCTCAAAATCTCCAAAATTACATCTTGGGAAAAAGAGGGGTAGGGGAATAGGTTTGATAGGGTCACCCAGATCCGGGTCGCTAGCCAGATGGATCGTATCCATTTGGGTGGTGTAAGGGTGATGAGCTCGAGGCAATGAGCCCTTATGAGGCGGGATTAGGGTTTTGAGAGGTGAGGACGAGTTAGGGTTGCTTAGGAAGGATAAATGGGTAGGTTGGAGGTGAAAATTATTAAATAAAAGTAAAGGGGAGGTGAATTTATTAAATGAGGGCCTATGGAGGATTTAGGGAGAGTAAATGATTTAGATGAAGGCTTAGAATTAATTAATGATGATTAAGGAAGATTAAGGATGGTTAATTAAGAACGTGGTTAAGGAGAATTAAGGTGGGAAATAATGATAAGGGGGATAAATTGAATTTAGAAGAGAAATGGGGATTTAAATAGGAAAAGAGGTATGCATGTAGAAAAAGATGATGGGGAGCGGACGTGGGATGAGGGGTAGCGTTACCAAATTTTGGTGTCTACATTTGCACCTTTTTGTTGAGTGGTTTATGTTGGGCAAGCCATAAGACAAAAATGAGAAGAGATGAAAAAATGATTGATGGGATGCTCCCCCTCAAACAAGGGGTTGACAACACGAAGAGAAGTTGATCATGAGTTTGAAGGTGAAAGATGAAGGAAGAAAAGGTGGAAAGGATGAGAAAAAGAAGATGATGACATAAGATATCCAAGACGAGGAGAAAAAATTGAAAATAAATAAAAATATGGCGGTGATCTTCAAATCACTTCGGTAGGAAACAAAGTATGACCTCAATAGAGATGAAGACAATGTCCTACGGACCTTTGATTCAACAAAAACCACTGCAAGATGGAGGGAATCCAAGGGGAGTCCACTCGAATGGATGTGCAAGACATGGGACCAACGGGTCAAAGGAAAACATCAAATATGTGAAAACAAATGCGAAGATGCCCGAAATGAGGGTGGCGAAAAAAATGTGAGGGGGTAAAAGCAAATGTAATATCCTGCATATAGGTGGAATCGAAAATGTGCATCTAGATGGGACAAAAAGAGTAAAATAATGGTACACCTATAGGGAACATGAAGATGGCCACAAAGGTAAGATGATGAATGCAAAATGAAAGATGAGATAGTGTAGTCACAAAATTGTGCACTTTAGGCATTATTTAGCTCAGTCTCATACTACTATTTAGAAGGTTCTTAAGTGAAGAAAGTACTAGTTAATCCCACCTTTTGACCATCTTTTTTTATCTTTTTTTTTGTCATTCCCACATTTTTATATACATGCCCAACTATTTCGGCACTTTCCCATCATTTTAGCCTAAATCGGGGCACCCAGGCCTGTACTGGGGCACCCTGGTCCCACCCGGGGCATCCTTGTTTTACTTTCCCACCTCTTTTTGGGCTCTTTCTAGCCATTTTTCATCCTTATCTTTTTCCTAGTCAACCATGTCGGGATTAATTACAAAATTAGAGCAAGAGAACCCTATAAATATAAAGTTATGAGACCATAATGAGGGTCCTAACATCACTTACTACTATCACTCCATCTAGAGTTGTATCCATTGCATCACTTGCATCCACATAGTTCCATGCATCAAGGCTAGGAGATCTGCATCAACACACACTTCATAGGGGGAGGGATTCTATTCTATTCCATGCACACATACTATTACATTTTCTACATTTAGTTATTGCTCGCTACTTCACAAAGTGTGACTGACACAAGAGCACCTAGGGCATGACATGCACACACACACCAGAACTACATTTGGGTCTGAAATGTAGTGCAACACTCAGTTTAGTAAGCCCACTGTTGTGGCAGCTGAGGTCAGTTTAACCCATTCATTTGCATCTTTTATTTTTTAGGGTTTTGATACTTCTTTGTCTCTTGCAGGTCTTCAACTTCATCTTGTTATATTCGACACATTCGGGGCAATTCAATGAAAACAATGTGACAGACATCGAAGGTTACAGAGCATCTTCTGACCCAGAAAGAACTAGGTTATGAAGATTTTTCAGAGACCAGGGCACCTATTCTGCCATACCAAGGTGCCCCGGGGTGCCCCAGTACCCTCCTGGGCACTCCAGTCTACTCAGATCTTCCAAATCCACTCTTTTCAAGACCTCTATGCAGTTGTTCCAGCTTATTTATTTTCCTGTCAGACCTGTGAAACTCTACGACAATCATCCATAATCAGCTGAGTTCATTCCTTACCTTCCTCTTACATATTAGGGTTTTATTTCTATTAGTTCAATCATTTTAGTCACTTCATATTACTTTAGTGCATTTATTTACAATGTTTATGTCCTCCTAGATTAGATTAACTATTATTACATTTCCCCCATTTTAGTTAATTTTAGTTAATCATTTTGGTGAACCCGACTCGACCTACACACTCTTACAGTTCTCATTCTCCTTAGGCTTCCTTCCTCATGGCTATCTCCATTCATGACTTTCTACTTCTTCACCCTGAATTACGAGCTAAAATTATTACTCTTTTACTCACTACTCGTATTCCTGACAACACTCATCCAGACATAGTCTATAACACTTTTGCGGATGCATTCTCTCAGCATATTACTTTCCCATCTTCCTCATAATGATTGTGCTACTTTTGACAATGATCCACCTTTGCATATTATCTCTTGCATTCATAATGTCGTTGTTAAGTGCACTCTAATTGACAATGGATCTGAGCTTAATTTATGTCCCATGTCATTTCTCAAAGTTTTAGGTCTTACTACTTGTGACATTAATCCCTCTAGTATTTCACTACATGCTTATGATGGTTCCACTCATCCATGTTTTGGTCATGTCACACTACCTATCACTATTGGTCCTAAGACTGTCCACGCGGTATTTTTTGTTGTTGATTTCCCAGTTGCTTATAACTATCTACTTGGTAGACCATGGCTTCATGCCATGTAAGTTGTCACGTCTACTATCCATAACTATGTTAAGTTCTTACATGAGGGCATAGAGTATACCATTTTTCAAGATTGTGATCCATTTCAGTATTGTGACCATGCTCCAAACACTAGTCTTCCTATTCCACATATTAATACTACACATGATCCTCAACCTATGGACGAACCGCCACATTTACCACCACTTGATGGTACTATTTGTGTGATAGATGTCATTTCTTCTATGCCACCTGCTACTACTACTGCTATGATTCCTCATCAGGGGTCTTTCCAGTCTATGGACATTGATCTATCACATCCCCCTCCATGTACATTTCCTACTTTACCACGCCCACCCTTCACTTGCACACTTCTCATTCATAACTCATATTGGGAACATATTCCATTCGATCCTACATGTGATGTCACTACATGTTCCCATGATGGTCTAGCTCATCTTGGTTTCACTTTTAAGGACCTCCAGCCTTCTACTCATGTTCCTCATCTATACTATGGCTTTATCACTATCACTGCTGCTTATGGTTTGCGTGTTTTTCATCTTCTAGTCTATTTATCACATACCCCTTGTTCTTCTCCACTCACATTAGGGGACTCTTGGCTTACTTATATTGGAGGCACGTTAGATCCTAGTCACACCGACATTTCATTTCCTATGCCTTTCAGTTGCATTTTCATCTGCAATAGTTCTTTTCTTGGCTACTCGCATAATTTCACTCAGTGGTATGCACACGGTTGCCCACATCCTCCATTCACTGATGAGGAGTATGCTATGGGCATGTATCATTTACATCTCAATGGCTCATTACATGATCAACCTAATACTATAGCTTACCAAGTTACTAATGCATATCCATTCGAAATTTGATCCAGAGGATGACGATCTCCTTGACGAGTTTACATAGTCCCTTGGCACACTACCATGGGGGGGGGGCATAACACATTACACACTCCCCCTAATGTTTTAGCTTAGTCACATAGTATCACATCACACCTTTTGTACTTATTATCTATCATCCTTTCCTATAGGCATATCATATCACACGTCATAACACCATCATTACCCGATGACGCACTCTTGTGCTTCAGTTCACACTTGAATGTTGAGGGATTACCATTACACTGAACCCCACACACCACACCTTAGGCATTACACATTGCATTTCATCATACATTGTGTGTCATACACCATTCATTCTACACTTATTCTACATTAGACTAGTCCTCATCTATGCACATTACATCCATTAGGGTATCTACGCACTTAGTCACATCATACACTGCACATTTCTACACATATTCTACATACTACGTTAGGTTACATTACGTATGAGTCTAGCTTTAAATTTTATCATTACATATTCCATTTCTATCTACACCTATTATTGCATTTTACACATTATATATCCTACACACCCTACACAGCATATATTGCATTTCCCACACTACACATTTACAAATCCTACTCATCATATGGTCATATAGTTTCATCATACATGCTACATTGTTTTCTATGTGCTGCACTCACCACCCTATGACACACTTTAGTTCCTCGGTCCATACTTGATTGTCGAGGGTTTACCAATCAAATGGACCTTACACTCACCATGCAACATTTCCAACCTAGTGACATACGCTTTAGGCTAAATCATCACCTATTCTATCATCTTGTAGTGGTATACACCTTAGGTTACATCACCACTCCCTCCTTTCATCTTGTAGTGACATACGCTTTAGGCTAAATCATCACCTATCTCTATCATCATGTAGTGGTATACGCTTAGTGCTAAACCATCACCCATCACTTCATCTCTTAAGTGATATACGCTTGTGGCTAAATCATCACTCATCCATTCATCTTATAGTGATATATGCTTAGGGCTAAATCATCACTCATCCTTTCATCTTATAGTGATATATGATTAGGGCTAAATCATCACTCAACCATTCAACAAGTCATGATATACACTTTGGCTATAGGGTTCATGCACATCTCTCCACATGTCACATCTCATCACCATTACATATACACATTCATCAAGTGTGCTAGACACAACAAAACACTACTCGACCATTTCCTGATGACACACTCTCATTTACGGTTCATTCTTGACTGCTAAGGGGGAAAAAAAATGAACCTCATTGCATACACTTCCATCCACTCAGGGGGCACGTTGCTCCTATCATTCCATCTTGCATTCCATTCCATCCATCCACAACATGTTGCATTGTCTTGGGGGCATTTACTCTTGTTTACTACTATTTTACATGATCACTTTACTACACATGTTAGATTGATTTCTTATATGTCATTATCTATATCATACACACATGCATGTTCACACCTTTGTTTAGTGTGATCGTAGATACAAGACTCTTACACGTGGCATGGATGCTCACCTTCTACCCTTCCTATACTGGTCATTGGGGGCATCCACATTCATCTCATACAGGTGTTATTGTTTCATTTTGTACTTAGCATCTTACATTATTTGATCATACATGCTTTGACATATTGTTATTGCTCTAACATGCTAATGGGTGTTCCATGTGCAACACTTGTTTTGTAGGATTACATGTTTCCATGACTACTTGTTTGTTTGTCTCTACTTGTCTGCTATTGTTTTCCATTGTATGCGGGCTTTGTCCTATGTTTGTGTGCACACTTGTTTGTTGTTTGTGGCCATGACGACCTTGCATGTCTTGTGACATCATGAGTGATGTCCCATGTTTGCAACCTACTTTGTGTAGCTTACTTGTTTCTTGCGTGTTTACACTATTATGCTTGGTAGTTTCTACATTGTCTGTGTATTTTTACACTTGTCTTATTACATGCATGTGTTTTTAGACTAACACTTGTTTTGGCTAGCCATCCTTGTTTGTGTGTGCCTTGGTTTCTACCAAGCGCACCCCCTTTCCCCTTGCAGGGAAGAGTTACAGAGTTCAGAGTGTGGTAGGTCCTCTTTTGGGGCCACATTCTCCTATCAATGATGTCACATGTGCCCCCAAAGAGGGGGGCATCATTGAGGGTTTACATACTAACACAACATATTTACACCGGTTCAGTATAGTGCACTTTCTGCCCTTGGCATTGTGGGTTTACATACAACGAGTGGGTTCAGACCAGTCTACGAACCCCATACACAATGGATTTTATAAGACATGGTGTCCTTAGCATTTCTGGGAAGCAATTACAGGATTGGAGGTTACAGTGGGTGTGCCTCTCTACACTACTTTGGCCAGTGGTGTCAGATCACCCAAAAAACTAGGACAATACAAAGATCTCTTCACACACATTTCAACAGAAGTGGTCAAAGGTTGGAGGACACAGAGCATTTCCTCCCTACACTTCTTTAGCCAGGGTGGCATGAGATCACCCAAAAAACTCACAGCAGTACAAGATATCCTTCTACACCCTTTCTCTCGACATGGATCAGGTGCACATGTTCCATTTACACTTTCCTTTTCATGTATTTTACATTTGTGTATTTTACACATTTCTATACACATGCATATTTTACATAGCATTTTTACATACATACATATTTGACTACTTGATCATTTTCTCCTTGCAGGTCCGACCATATGAGAAACAAGCAGTCAAATTGGGGGCAACAACAACAACAACAATGACAACAACAACATTCCACAATGGCACATGCCTTACTAACCATGCAGGTACATTACACACCACAACAACTACACACACATTTCACCCTAGGTTCACTCTCATCACTTTTTCTATGCACATTTTTCATCTATAGTTTCCATGCTCCTCCATATTTTTATCATTCCACACTTTTGTCTAGTCCTTCGGCACATTTTCTACTACACTCTACATGGATATCAGGTACACATCTCTATCTACTTTATACTACCGATTTCGCTCACCAACATAAAGTGGGGGAAAAATGTAGTCACAAAATCATGCACTTTAGGCATTATTTAGCCCGGTCTCATACTACTATTTAGAAGGTTCTTAAGTGAAGAAAGTACTAATTAATCCCACCTTTTGGCCATCTTGTTTTATCTTTTTATTTCATTCCCACACATTTTTATATACATGCCCAACTATTTCAGCACTTTCCCATCATTTTAGCCTAAACCAGGGCACCCAGACCTATACTAGGGCACCCCGAGGTGCCTTGGTCCCACCTGGGGCACCCCAATCCTTGTTTTACTTTCCCACCTCTTTTTGGGCTCTTTCTAGCCATTTTTCATCCTTATCTTTTTCCTAGTCAGCCATGTCGGGATTAATTATGAAATTAGAGCAAGAGAACCCTATAAATATAAAGTTATGAGACCATAATGAGGGTCCTAACATCACTTACTACTATCACTCCATCTAGAGTTGCATCCATTGCATCACTTGCATCCACATACTTCCATGCATCAAGGCTAGGAGATCTGCATCAACACACACTTCATAGGGGGAGGGATTCTATTCTATTCCATGCACACATACTATTACATTTTCTACATTTAGTTATTTCTCACTACTTCAAAAAGTGTGACTGACATAAGAGCACCTAGGGCACGACATGCACACACACACACACACACCAGAACTACATTTGGGTCTGAAATGTAGTGCATCACTCAGTTTAGTAAGCCCACTATTGTGGCAGCTGAGGTCAGTCTGACCCATTCATTTACATCTTTTATTTTTTTAGGGTTTTGATACTTCTTTTGTCTCTTGCAGGTCTTCAACTTCATCTTGCTATATTCGGCACATTTGGCACAGTTCAGCGAATCCAGTGTGACATGAAGTGAAGGTTATAGAGCATCTTACGACCTAGAAAGAACTAGGTTCTGATATTTTTCAAAGACCAGGGCACCGATTCTGCCATACCAGGGCACCCGGGGCACCCAGTACCCTCCTAGGTACTCTAGTCTTCTCATATCTTCTAGATCCACTCTTTTCAGGACATTTGTGTAGTCATTCCAGCTTCTGTATTTTCCTGTCAGACCACACCCTGCGACAGTCATCCATAATCAGTTGAGTTCATTCCTTACCTTCCTCTTGCATATTAGGGTTTTATTTCTACTAGTTCAATCATTTTAATCATTTTAGTCACTTCATATTACTTTAGTGCATTTATTTACAACGTTTATGTCCTCCTAGATTAACCTTAGCCTCGTTTTAAAGCATTTTTGAAGTTTTATTTATTTTCTCGTATTTTTCTAATTTTTGGGGTCGACACAAGGGGTGGTCGCTAATGACTGGATATGGTCGTGTCGACCCAAACTCGGAGGCGTTGACCCAACTTGGGTTGGCGTCAAATAGGGCTAAGATGTGAATTTTTTTATGTTGGGTGATGAAGGATCTGAGTTTAATGGTGATGCTAATTATTTATTTATTTGATGGGTTTTACATGTCAGGGAAACTTTATATCTCAGAGACAAAGTGCTCGCTTTATATGACCGAATTAGAGGAGATGTGACTGATGTAGAGTGGGATCACTTACACACAGTGGGGTTAGGTGGATTTCAACATTACTAGAGGATTCCACAAGACATAGAATTGATGATCAATTTGGTAGATAGATAGGATATGTGCACCAGCACATTTTGGTTCAAGACTGGAGAGATGACAGTCACACTTGAGGATGTATACCATATTTTGAGGTTGCCGATCTATAGGGATCTTATTGAGTCTATCATTGCTGACAATAGATTGGGGGTCTTGACATGATTATTTAGATCCGATGCCCCACATATTACTTTCACATATGTGGCATTTCAGTATGAGACTGTATATGAGCTTGGAGTGACGCGAAGTAGATTGATATGTGTGGCTATGATGGCCATCTCATGCTATGCACTTCCATATTCTGGTAATGTGAGATTTCCATGGAATTTTGGTGGGGGTGCTTAGAGATATTGTAGAGCATCAGAGGGTATTTTCTTTTGGGCCTTCCTTACTAGCGCAAGTTTATCCTAAACTATGTATGTATGCGATCGAGAGGATGTCAAGGTTAGATGTTGGATTCTTGTTACACTGTTGGGCATATGAACATATTGTCGTCATCAGGTCATCAGGGCTTCCATGGGTTACAAAGGACCATATTGAGCTCTATGCTGGATTCCTGAGATGGCGAGCCAACCAGGCTCACGAAGATCAATGAAAGAGAAGAGAGGAGTGGTACAAAGAGAGATTAACGGAGTTGGATGTAGATCAGGTCACATGACAGCCATACCGTGATTTTCCTGCATGGCCTAAAGCATATGTACATTTGGTGGGGATGGGGAGGATTGAGTGGGTGCAAGGTCAAAGACCTAATATGGTGGAGGAAGTTCAGTTTCCATGAGTCATGCGGTAATTCAGGGTAGTACAAATTGTACTCGAAGAGCCTATTAGATATAGATAAGACGAGGTAGAGAGAGATCTTCCTAGTCCCATGATGGAAGACCCACTAGAGGAGGCAAGAGCTCCATGGTACGAGGATGATGATATTGGATTTGAAGTCAGATATATTGAGTGGATGACGATGGCATGGGCGGCCCAGGCATCGGAGGAGAGGGCCGAGGCAGGAGATGAGGTGGAGCAGGTGACAACAGAGAAGCGTAGAGCACTTGGAGATGATGAGAGTGGAGATGGAGGGGCTGCAACGAAGATGGCTTACTTACACACATAGTGGGATGCATCCCGATAAGAGAGAGATGCAACGCGCCAGGAGAGGGAGGCAACGTGCCAGGAGGTGATAGTATTGTGTTAGGAAAGGGACCTGACCATTAGGCATAGAGACAAATATAGGAGGCAGAGGGAGGCCTACATGGTCAAGTTTGGAGACCTCGGTCCTATATTAGTAGCAGAGTCAGAGAGTGGGGCACTAGTGGCGTCACAAGGAGCTAGTCTGATGGCTCCACCAGGTATTGTTCCTCTAGAGTAGTACAGGGCACTAGCAATAGAGGCGCATTACTATGAGCGCATAGTGACATCGAAGTTGCCACAAATGCATAGATACACAATGTATCTAACTCAGCAATGAGGAAAAGGATGCAACATGATTGACACCATATGAGATCACGAACAACATGACACAACTGTGATAAGATCTAGTCCATGGAGGAGATGAGACTTAGAGAGAGGTACATGCACCTACCCCAGGAGGGCAAGATTTGAGATTATCGGATGTACAATTTACAAATTTTGATGAGATATCATCTTTGAGTCAAGGCCCTTAGTGGTCTGTCATGGATGTACTAATGTATTTGGATTATATATATATATATATATGATTTTGTCATGATTTAACATGTGTCATGTGTTGATTTATAGCTTTGATGATGTTTATGTTGTCATCTAATGATTATGGATGTGATTAGATGTAGATGTTGTATGATGATTATGGGTTTGATTATTATGTATTTTTATGGTTTTTAAAATAAAACGTGGATGTGATGTTTCATGATTTATATATATATGATAGATAAAAGTGATTGGAAATGCATAGATAGTTGTTAGACATGATTATGACATAGATAATGGATACAAATGATTTGATGAGTTGAGAAATAGGTTAGATATAGATGATATGACGTATACACATTTTGTGATATACAAACATGGAAAATGGATTAAACACATGGATAATTACAATTTGGTACATGGTAGAAATGGATATACATATATTATGGATGAGATGGTTAGACTAGGGAAGAACATGATATGAATTCCTATGAGTTTAGAGTAAATAAATAGCCAAAAAATTAGATGTGAAATGATTCAAATTTGATAGAAAGTGACCAAAAGAGATGAACGAAACTTGATCATAGTAAGGAGTGCACGAAGAAATGACGCTTCAAACTGGATTGGAGGTAAACAAGAAGATGAGCTAATCAAGGGAATACACTTGCAACCAATAGTAGGTGTTAACACATAACCATCGGTTGTTAGTTATCTCACGAGTTAAAAAAGGAAAGTATGGGGGAAGAACTTATGGAACTAATATCGACATGAAAAATGGGTTTAGATGTAACTCATATGGGAGAATATAAGCTCTCCTTAGGTGGGTAGTCCTATTTCTATGCCCCAACTCTGAGAAATATGGTGTAAAATTATTAATGAGTGAAGTTTTCCATGGATGTGAAAATTGATCGATGCGAGAAGATTTCTTAGGATGATTTATTTTAAACTTTATATTTTTGTTTTTGAGTAGATAGAAGTTTGATCAGTGTGGGAAGCCTTCACTACCATGATACGAGATGGTAGCCATCCTTCAAGGGAGTGGTCTAAAATTTGCTTTTTGTTTTTTTAATTTGGATTTTACTTTTATAACTGGCAGGACAAAATATGCATGATAGCTTTCCTTTGAGGGATCAGTCTATACTTTTGATATTTTGATTTTATGAACAAATGTCCTTGAGAGAGCAGTTTGTTTTCTTTTGGATAAGATAGCTTTTAAGATGAGCATCCTGGAATTTTAACTTTTAATGGAAGGGCTAGGGATAACTAGGTAGACCACGTAGGAGGGGATGAAACATGTACAAGTGACACATATAGACTACTTAGTGTGGTTCTAATAGGAAGATAAGAAGGATATGGATGCAATGATTATGGGGTTCCTGCCTAGGAGGAACTTGTCCTTAAGGAATATGCTATGAGCAGAGCCATGGTGCCCACATTCAAGGTCACATATAGGAAAGTGACAATAGACCACATAATTCCAAATCATTATGACAAGAGATGGAAGAGGCTAATGATGGATGGATGACCGCCGAGATGACTAAGTTCACGTTGGTAGGTATGTTAACAATAGAAAGGCCACAAGTGCAATGCGTTAAGAGGTTCCATTTTTGGGTTACCATTAAGGGAGGCTAAGTGATAGGATCTAAACTCGTAATTGTGTATGATAATATAAGGTCCAATCCAGTTGGGAGCAAAATTTCCACATTGACTCCTTTCCAGAGTAGTGACGTTCTAATTTTATTTAAGGACAAGGTCACCAATGTTAAAATCATGTTCCTTGAGATGTTTGTTAAAAGCATGTTTGATGTGCTCTTAGTAGACATGATGGTGCTCAAGAGCAATAAGGCGATGTTCATCTATCAACTCAAGTTGTGCTAGATGCTCGTGGTGATAGTCCTCATTGGAGATGAAGTCACAAAGAGAAATGCGCAAAGATGGGATTTGGACTTCAAGAGGAAGAATGGCCTTAGAGCTATAGACGAGAGAGAAAGGAGTAACACCCGTAGAGGTGCATATGCTAGTCCGATAGGCTTAAAGAGTGAAAGGGATATGAAGATGCCAAAGAGTGAATGGGATAGCCCCAAAGAGTGAAAGGGATTATGAGTTGGTTGGATACTACATTGTTAGGGATCACATCATCCAAATCAACACATGAAAAAAGAGCAACCAACTTTGGAATCCCAAAAGTGGTATGGACTTGATTAGATGTATGCCAACCCTTATAACTTTGCAAAGCCCTATGGAAAACCACGATCAAACAAGGAATAAGAAATCTGATCTAGGTAAGATCACAAACCCATTAATACAATCCTAAGGTTTATGATACTAAAAGGCCCAATTAAAGAGGCTAAGAAATACCCTAAATTAAGTGAAAGGTTTGAACAAAAGTAGATTCACCAAAATGAATCAACCCTTATTACAATTTTCATTAGATTAGAGATGATATAAAATAGAACTGGATTTAAATAGAATTGAATATTATATGATACAAGATATGGAATTATACAATCATTTACATATTTATAATGAGAACCATGTTATTTATAACAATGCCAATTTGATAAATCAATTAAGATTGCAAGAGAGGTTAGAGGAATGACTTATCTAATATCATACAAGCTTCAAGTTGTGTTACCATCAAAATTGGGAACTATGCAAGATTTGGGAGGAATCTACGTCAACTGTTCTTCAAAAATAATCTTGGGGGCATGATCGTACAAAAGGGTCAAGACTGAAGTATACAAATTGTCCCTACTATCTTGGACTACTAGTTGTTCAGAGTCTAATTTTTTTTGGATTCCTTCGTTATCACTTGTTTTCACACTTTTCTATGTTTGGATCCACAAGTAGCCCCAAATTTCACACATGTACCCACAAAACAAAACTAGTTATCCTACAACACGTTCAAGCACTCATTAGATCTAAAAATAAAATAAGTAAATGCTTGAATCGGATTGACCTCGATGGTCGCCCCATTTTTGAGTCACCGAGCATTGCCCAACATTTCATACTCAATATAGTTCTCCCAGTGCTTTGTGCAAAGGTGTATGTAATTATCCCTTGAACGAGGTTGTTGGCCTTTTGCTCCAACCCCCCACTGATAGAAAACTGTGACTTTATCCCTATAAAAAACCCTGGTGTGTAGATGACCAAGTCTAATTTATGCCTCCTCCGATGTTTGTGATGGTAGTATTAGATGCACCTCTTGCTTATTTAGTTCAGTATGTGGTGGATAACTAGGTGCTTACTAGGTAATAAATGCCTATAGTAGACTTGTATATATATGAGTTCTTACTCTGAAAGCCGACCCAAAACATAAGATTTGACAGACAATAGAGTAATAAATGGGCCCATAAAACGAGTAGAACCAACAAGTAAAGGGGGCCAAGATCGTACAACATGAGTCAGATTGTAGTATAGTCTAAACCTTGTTATACGATCTTGGACCATGTTTGAATATAAAAGAACAATGAATGAAAATTGCTAGAGATCTATGTAAAATAGCTTAAAATCCAATCAAAGAGGTAAAATAACGAGATACATGTTCAAATCAAGAAATAGAAAATAAAGGAACAAAATCTCATGCCTCTAAGACATGATTTCATTATTCAAAACTCACATCCCTATAAGTCCAATAAAAGCATAATGCAATAATGATTTTGTGCAAAGTTTAGTGTTTACAATGTGGAGGGTGGTCACTCCATGTTGGCATTGACGGATATGCTCGTGCATGTAACACTATATGCGGGAGTTAAAAATTATACTCAATAAAAGGAAAACCTTAAATAGTTGGTGATAATTAATGCCACATTGAGCTAGCAAAATTTAGCTGCCATGATTTCTTTAACTTCGACTGTAAAGTGCATGCTTCAGGATGTTATTGCATGAGGTGAAATTTAAAAGGATAAAATATAGGTAAGAAATAAAAAACAAGGCTACAACATCACTCTGTACCTACAAGTATTGCAAAGTAAAGTAAATGCAATTGATCAAGCTAAAATTTTGTTCATTTTATTGTTTTGAAAAGTGTTTTGCAATAGGTAGTAGGGTTATATATAATTTTGTATTATACCTGGACTATTTGGCTTCAGAATGACTTAGGTATAATTTGGTTGTATTTCACCTTGTTGCTCATGTTGTGTTGACATTCCTTATACTGTTATTATTTTGTTGTAATGAATGACGTTGACCACGATGATATGGATCTTGTCATAAACTATGATATTTGTATCTTCAACTTTCTAGATCCAATCTATTTATCATCCCCTGTTCGAAAAGGATCTTGAGACAATTTCACTGTGGAGTGCTAAAACCATAATCCAAGCTAACTGCTAGTGTAATGTTTAGTAAGGGTTACATGTTAGTTTGACGAGAAATTGGGAGGTAGGCTAAGGAAGAACTTATCTAAATCCTCCAAGCTTCAAGTTGTGTTACCATCAAAATTGGGAATATGAAAGATTTGGGAGGAATCTAAGTCAATGTTCTCAAATAATCTTGTGGGGGCATGATCGTCCAAAAGGTCAAGACATGAAGTCTACCAAATTGTACCTACTATCTGGACTACTAGTTGTTCAAGTTAATTTTTGGGATCCTTCGTTATCCCGTTTTCACCACTTTTCTATGTTTGGATCCACAAGTAGCCCAAAACTTTCAAAACATGTACCCACAAACCCCAAAACTAGTTATCCTAAAACACGTGCAAGCACTAATTAGATCTAAAAATAACATCAGTAAAAGTTGAATCGGATTGACCTCGCGGTTTCGCCCAATTTTGAGTCACCAGCATGCCCAACATTTCATTACTCATATAGTTATCCCAGTGCTTGTGCCAAAGGTGTATGTAATTACCTTGACCTAGGTGAGCATTTTGCTTCCACCATGATAGAAAACTGTGTGCTAATTTATCCATATACCCACCTGTGTGTAGATGACAAACTTCAAATTTATCCCCTCCGATGTTGTGTTGTGTATGCAGCTGCCCCTCTGCTTATTTAGTCCGTATGTGGTGGTAACTAGGTGCTACTAGGTAATAAAATGCCCTATAGGAGACTGTATAAATATATTGCTTCCTTACTTGAAAGCCGACCCAAAACATAAGATTGACAGAAATAGAGTAATAAAGCGGCCCATAAAACGAGCGACCCCAACAAGTAAAGGGGGCCAAGACTTACAACATGAGTAGATTGTAGTATAGTCTAAACCTTGTTATAATCTTGGCCCCCTGTTGGAATATACAAAGACAATGAATGAAAATTGCTAGAGATATAGTGTGTAAAAGAGCTTCACCATCCAATCAAAGAGGTTACCATAACGAGATACATGTTCAATCAAGGAAATAGAAAATAAAGGAACAAAATCTCCTGCCTCTAAGACCTTTGATTCATTATGTCAAAACTCACATCCATATAAGTCCATAAAAGCATAATGCAATAATGATTTTGTGCAACTTTTAGTTTTACAATGTGGAGGGTGGTCACTCCATGTGCAGTGACGGATAGTTGCTGGGCATGTAACACTATCTGCGGGAGTTAAAATTATACTCATAAAAGGAAAAACGACAGAGTTGGTGATAATTTAATGCCACATGAGCTCGCCAACTTAGTGCCATGTTTTTTCCCTCGATGTAAAGTGCATGATCAGGATGTTAGTGCCTTGAGTGAATGAAATTTAAACCGGCTAAAATCGAGGTAAGAAAATAAAAAACAAGGCTACAACATCACTCTGTACCTACAAGTATTGCCAAAAGATAAAGTAAATGCAATTGACAAGTCTAAAATTTGTTCATATTTATTGTTTTGAAAAGTGTTTGCAATAGGTAGTAGGTTATATATAATTTTGTATACCTGGACTATTGGCATTCATATGAATTAGGTAGTAATTGGTTGTATTTCACCTTGTTGCTCATGTTGTGTTGACATTCCTTATACTGTTATTATTTTGTTGTAATGATGACGTTGACCACGATGATATGGATCTTGCATAAACTATGATATTTGTATCTTCAACCTTTCTAGATCCAATCTAGTTATCCCTGTTCGAAAAGGATCTTGAGAAATTTCATGTGGAGTTCTA
The DNA here is from genome assembly GCA_019776745.2 of Taxus chinensis. Classification (NCBI taxonomy): domain Eukaryota; kingdom Viridiplantae; phylum Streptophyta; class Pinopsida; order Cupressales; family Taxaceae; genus Taxus; species Taxus chinensis. Next base: position 283,210,588 of record CM034151.1, on the reverse strand, counting down.
AAACCATAATCCAAGCTACTGCTAGTGTTAATGTTGTAGTAAGGGTTACATGTAGTTGACGAGAAAATGGAGGAGGTAGGCTAAGGAAGGAACCTTTAATTCTCTGTAGTGTTTTAAATTTAATTTTATGAAGTGGGTGAGGAAGATATCGAATAACAATGACAAAAAATTGTTGGTGTAGGTTATTTTCCATGTATTTATTTTAAATACATGGAATACCTCCACATAGGTGATTCACCATGCTTAGGTGTCCTAGGGTGTCATTATGGCTCTTACACACGTCATAGAGCGTCATTGGAGTTACATTTGACCGGCTATTATGGGAATGTAACTCCCACTTTTCGACGGCTACATTTGTGGAGGAGTTACATAACCCACTACTTTTTGTACACCCTTTCATCTTGAAAAACACATGGGGAATGGAATAGAGATTGGTTTTTTCATCTTTTTTTCCTCAATGCATGCACATTGCTTCCATGAATGATTTCTTCCTTTGATCTTGAAGCTACATCATTTTGTAGTTGAGTGCAACATTTTGGTGCTCACGAATTCCCTCCATATCTTTTTCATTCCTCCGACATGGCATCAGATATCGGGGATTGGAATCGTGTTGCTCACCTTGGTTTCTTACTACTCATCGCCTCGTAGCTTCATGTATAATATCTCAACTTGCTTTGTGCTCTACTTGCATTTTTAAGGGCTCTGGTTCTGTGTTTAGTGTTTTCCTTGCATTGAGCTCTCTGGATTCTGCATTGGTTTCACAAACTGCTCATTGGTGACTCATGCACGTTGCTTCCACATCAAGTTGGTGCATTGTCCTCCCTGTTTGTTGATGAGCTCTTCTTTTACTCCATTTACAGCTCGGTCTTGAGCCTATAGCTCGTGCATTTTTCATCGATTGCAATTTTGGCTTTGGGTTTTTTCCTTTAATAGTCCTTGTTTAAACGTGGTTTGCATTGGTCTTTGACTCATGGCTTTTACCTCATTAAACAACTTGCATTAACGCCCAACATCCGACTCGTGCATTGATCTACGTCTTGGTTTCTCCATGGTGGTCATTCTGCACTATTTGTTTGCTTTTTGGCCTCTAACTCAGTCTGCAAAGTTATTTATGCACTAGCTGCTAGATCTATGTTGGGTTACATTGGCTCAATGGCTCATGGTTTGGTCTTCTCAACTCGTGGTATTGCACAACTCAGCCCATCTAATGTTAGCTCCAGCTTGACATTATCTCTGATCATTCCCATATGTGCACTGATCGCGGGTTTGTGCCTTGACACTGGATTGTTAAACGGATCCTTCTTGGTTCAACATACTCTGAGTGGTGGTGTTTATTGTCTGCCAAAGCTGTTTCAAACTCGACTGGAGGAGACCCTTCACATGGCCGTTAACTGCCATATTCTCCTCCTGCTACATGTTTGGAGCTCCATGGAATCCGCACTTCAAATCTCTGCTTGACCATTTTAGACCTCTGCACAAGGAACATCTGCTAAACATGTCTTCACAGCCCTAGACGCATAGCCGTTACCTTCTCTTCCACTCACCCAATACATGGTGATAGTTCTAAACGTGGTGACTATTCTAACATGTGGTCTTCCAACTGAATCACCAACGTTGGACCCACTTTCAAACAACTGATTTCCAACTCAGACAACGGGATTGTTTTCAGCAGCTAGACCGCTTTTGCACAGCCCAACTTGCCAACTAAGGTAGCTTCGAGCTCATTTCAAATGTGGGACCCATCCTTGCTCCCTTTAAGACATTTTTTGTAGGTTAAAACAATTTGTTTTTTGATGTTTTGAGGATAAAAACATTATTCATGGCATTGTAAAAATTTCTAGGTTTTTTTTTGCTTGTATTATGCCCTTCCTAAGTGTGTTGAAGACGGAGGGCAAGGTCCAGGGTTGGCAGGAGCCTAATCCCCCCTCGTAAGCAAAACAAACTATGCCTAAAATTTTATGCCGTTTCCAACGAGTAGTCACACGATACCCTTTGCACTCGTTTTGAGCACTTTTTTAATGTGTTTCCAACATTTAGTGGCATTTTCCATCAGTTGCAGGAATTGTTTTAATGACATAACTTTTGACTCGCAGCGTGTTTTTGAGCACTTCTTTAGTCAAAGTTACATGATTTTTTGTACTTTACGTAATGGCATTGTCAGTTTTGTAAACACACTACTTTAGAAAGTGCCACATTCTGGGAGGGTTAACTGTACTCTTAGGTTTTCATATGCAGACGCATTATTGGCCGAGTCTGATGTCTTACTTTTGTGCACATTAAACTTTTGATTCCACATCATAAAGAGTGCTCCTTCCATACTTGAGCATCGTAGGATTTCTTTACAGCCTCCACCACTTCTCACTGGGAGAGGGAACTATTCAGCTTGGCATGCTTCCATGGAACGTTACTTTACTCACAAGGGTCTTTCACCCTTCTTACGTGGGCCAATTCCTGCACCCACTGATCATCGTCATCTAGAGGACTTCCTTGACACTTGTGACCATGTCTTTGGTCATATGATGATGCATGTCTCTTGTTCTCTTTGGTTTCATGTGGTAGACTCAGATCCACCCCACCGTGTCTGGAGCATTCTTCAGTCCCTCTATGGAGACCCTTCACATACTACCGCCATTGTTTTTATTGCTGATTCAGTTATCTCCTCCATTTATTTTTGTGATGGCCATTCCACTGACATAGACTCATTTGATTCTACTTTTGATGACGAGGATTGTGCACCCTGTTCTGATGTCAAGAGTACTATAAAGGACTCTTCTCCTCTTTCTGTCACTATTCTAGACATTGCTATCACCCCCCACATCTCATCAGATATCGAGCAGTCTTCTACTCAGCCTCATCTTATCATCACACCCACCTCCTTTCCACTTCCAGTGTGTGAGGCCCCTTCCACTCCTCTGCCTTCATTGGATGACTCACACCTATCTAACATCACTCTTCTGTTTGTTGAGCCCCCTCATTGGGACAAGTATATGCCTTGACTTAGTCGTCTTTTCGTAGAGTCTACTTGTGATGCACTACAGGTCCCTCATCCATCTACAGGTGTTTTAGAGGATTTCATCATCTCCATTGTTGGGAGTGCCCCTTCTGGGATTCTTACCACTTCCACTTTTCCAGAGACCTTCATTGATCCACCCTCAGGTGTGGATCCCTTTTCTGTTGTGGAGGATGTTTTTTTCCCTTCGCATCACATGGACATCCTTTTTAAAGGTGTTTATTCTTCACACTCTGACAGTTCTACGCATGTGGCATTACCTTTGGTTCCTTGACACTCACTCGCTAGACCTATGTCACACTTCAGTGCACCAGACTCAGAGTTCTTCGTGTTGTTACCTTTAGTTTCCTCTGTGGAGTGGGTAGACTTCTTGCACATCATTTATGTCCTTCTTAAGGGTAGGCACACAATTCCGTCTGGGTGGATCTTCTTCAGTCCAAAGGCAGAGGATCTCGTGACCGACATTCTTCTAGGAGACCTCCTAGAGTTGCAAAGTTCAGATCCGTCCATGACATCTTCTACATTCCTCTTCTCTCCCTCTTCTTCTCTCTTCTTCTTCTTTCCGAGAGATTGCCTCTTTGTACATGGGTACCTTTACAGGCTCGTCTGTGGCCGGGACCCATCCTTGGCATCTTTCTTAGATTAGAGAACAAACTTGTCTCTCTTTTGGGGGGGAGTTTTTTCCCACTGGGTTTTCTCCTTTTACTGCACTTTTCGAGAGCTTCTTGTACATGGGTAGTTCATTAGGCTTCTTATCGGGACCCACTTCTCTCCTTGTTTTCATCTATGTCTCCACCTAAGCTATGCTTCAGGGAGGTATTGGTGTAGGTTATTTTCCATGTATTTATTTTAAATACATGGAATACCTCCACATAGGTGATTCACCATGCTTAGGTATCCTAGGGTGTCATTATGGCTCTTACACACATCATAGAGCGTAATTGGAGTTACGTTTGACCAACTATTCTAGGAATGTAACTCCCACTTCTCGATGGCTACATTTTTGGATGAGTTACACACCCCACTACTATTTGTACACCCTTTCATCTTGAGCAACATATGGGGAATGGAATAGAGTTTGGTTTTTTCAAATTTTTTTCCTCAATGCATGCACATTACTTCCATGAATGATTTCTTGATTTGATCTTGAAGCTACATCATTTTGCAGTTGAGTGCAACATTTTGGTGCTCATGGATTCCCTCCAAATCTTCGTCATTCCTTTTAAACCCTCTTTCAATCTCAAGTTGACTCAACTTGACTTTTACATAATGGTTTACAAATTATTATATTTTAATTAATTTGATAAACGAATCAATTAATTACATTTTGTATTTCTTGTTTCTTTTCTTCATCATAATTTATCATTTCATAATGACTTGAAGTAGGACCAAATGTGATGAAGAAAAGCCCAATCATGATAACAAGTTTTAAAGGCAAGCATAGAACATGTTCTAAATCCAACTTCCCCCCTGACAATCTGCCGTCGCAAAAAATGTAAATGCACTTTCTTCAAAGGGTTGAAATACAAAACGAATAACCAGACTACCTGCCTAGTTTTTTCACTAGGCCTCACTATAGTGTGTACATAGAGAGCATTGCCTCTAACACATAAATAAAAGTTGATTCTTTCGAACCAGACCAAACTTTGCACAAGTGGTATTTCATTTTCAGAGCAAAATTGAACATAGGCAAACAATAGTTCCAACCTTGATCAACCTTGGTGACTACTAGTGTTACCGTTGGTAATAACAGTTTTAAGGAAAATTCGGGGTTACAATATAGATTACCCTCTCAGCATGTGATAGTCGAGCAGAAGATGAGAATGAATTTAAAACAACTGCTCTCTTTACTCCACCCGTCTTACAATTGGAGTAGGATTTCATTGAAGAGAACGAATGTTACCAAAATGTGTTATTGTGTTCAAAGGCTTGATCACGAGATGGGTTATATACATGTTAATTGGTTAAGGTATTTGTATAAGATACACGTAGAACAAATGTAGTTTTCAAGAATTCTTTATTATGTATCATAATGATGGTGGGATAAGGCGCAAAAAAGGGTCATTGGAATTTTATTTATTTTAAATTTCATCATTGAACAATGAGCAACATGCCCTCATAAATAATGATATCTAATTGTATATCAAAAATAAATGAATTTTATTTGTAAAGGTAAAGCTTGATTAATCAACACTTATTTTTTAATGAAGATTATAATACTCTTGCAACAAAACCTAGAATCAAAGATATCAAATGTCATGCACAAGGTAAACTCGACAACCTTTTCCAGCGTACTCTTAGCATAAGTCATACTAATGAGCTATAGAACCTCATAGAGATCCATCACAAGTATTAACAACAATTTTTTGTTGGATATCAAAGTCGTGACATCCTTGCAAGACGAGTTTATGAGTTGCATAACAAGAAATAAGCATAAGAATTGTTTGACAAATACACAAGAGGAAATGTAGCCTTTTATACTTCCATCAATGCCATATGTGCACAAAATGAGCATGTGTTTGGGGCGAATAGCTAATCTCAACAACCTCCACCAACATACTTCAAACAAATGTCATAAGAGCTTTGAAATACGATATATAAACAAGTGTTGTAATTGAGATTGACCAATAACATCATACCCACTACTATTTATTATGTGTAATTTTGAGACAACATATACAATAACAAAACACATTCAATTTAACACTTTAATTTTTTTTTTTGAAGATGCTTCTATTTAACACTTACTTCGGCACCATTTACCATTTATTGGCCTTATTAAATTAAGGAGTACTTCTCCACTTCTTGTTCCCTTTTCAGCCACAAATTCCTTTTTATCTAGTATACAAGTACCTTATCCCTCCATTTAATCCGGGAGAAGGCAATCACATCCATCCATTTAATAGGCAATCACATCCATCCATTTACCGACATATGTCAAATTGAACAAGGTCGCATGCAACTGATATACGCCTTTCGGCATATAAGTGTTGTAATTGAGATTGACCAATAACATCATACCCGCTACTATTTATTAAGTATAATTTTAAAACAACATATACAACTACAAAACACCTTCAATTTAACACTTTGGCAGCATTTACCATTTATTGGCGTTGTTAAATTTTGGATTACTTCAACACTTCTTTTTCTTTTTTAAGCCACAAATTCCTTTTCATCTACAATACAAATACCTTATCCCTCCATTTAATCCGTATCGCTACTTTTAAGCCCCCTCAACGGCCAACATGACCATGACCTAAAGTAGATGCCTTAATTGCTAAGCATCGGTAACTCATTCTTAAATCCAAAGAATCACCCCGTCCCAACCTGCCTATATATTATGAATTAAAAGATCCCCGTTGGATTCGACGCCTATAAATAAAAAACCAGTTTACCCCGACAAGCGTCACTTATTTATAACTACAGAACACCATACACGATCAGCAGCAGCAGCAGAAGAGCCGGAGCAAACCAGATCTATTTATATTAACCTTCGAAAAATCCTCCCTATAATTTCCAAGCTTACCAGAAAAATTGAATAGGAAAACCTCAAAACTGGCACTGTTTAGAGTGCTGGAAGGAAAAATTGATACAGACATCCATTATTCAGGGTTTTTGCAAGGTAAAATCGGGTAAGAAACCCAGGATTACAGGGCGCTTCTACGAGATTTTATTGAGATATTTTTGACCTCGGAACAAATCGGGGCACATTTGAGTTGAATTATTGCTGATCCGGATCTAGTTTGGATTAATTTGGGCTTTTTTCAAGCTGGAAAGGAAAGTTAGTGTTTTTAGGGTTAGAGTTCAAGCTGGAGCAGTTAAAGACAATAGGGCGGGAGCTCGCCATGGGCTCCCAGGGCGCGTGGGGGCAGTCCAAGGAATTCCTGGACCTGGTTAAGGCCATCGGAGAGGCCCGATCTAAAGCAGAGGAAGAACGAATCGTTTTGCGCGAGATTGAGACCCTTAAAAAAAGGATAAATGAACCAGACGTGCCTAAGAAGAAAATGAAGGAGTACATTATTCGTCTGGTGTATGTTGAAATGCTCGGGCACGATGCCGGTTTTGGCTATATTCATGCCGTCAAGATGACGCATGACGATTCGTTATTGCTGAAGAGGACGGGGTACCTTGCGGTTACACTGTTTTTGAACGAGGATCACGATCTTATAATTCTGATTGTGAATACTATACAGAAGGACTTGAAATCGGATAATTATCTGGTTGTTTGCGCCGCACTCAATGCGGTGTGTAGGCTGATTAATGAGGAGACGACTCCAGCAGTGCTACCGCAAATCGTGGAGCTGTTGGGGCATCCGAAGGATTTGGTGAGGAAGAAGGCTGTTATGGCACTGCACAGGTTTCAACAGAAGTCGCCGTCTGCTGTGTCACATCTTATTCCTAAAATTCGCAAGGTAAGTCATTGCTGCCCCTCTTAGTCTTTCTTTAATTGCTGTTGGAAACTGCAATCCATACTTTTGAGATAACCTGAAATTTCCATCTCGAAGATGGTAAAGTAGTTCATTGGTATAGCAGCTCACCAGCCAGGAGTATTTCTGATCCTGAGCTCGAATCCTATCCTGTCCTGGGCTCAAATCCTATATTATCCAAAACTTTCAAACATAATTTGGTTCGTAAATTGCCCCTTCTATGACCACGGCAGGGGCCTCATTAACTTCGGCTTAGATGCTGCGACTGGGGATGTCTATTTTATCTAGTCAACCAGGACTTGCTCCTGGCCTGCCCATTAAGGTACACTGATGTGTAATCATCTTGGTTATACCAATGTCTAATCATCGGAACAGATCTGAATGATTTACATATGACCGAATCTAAACTGAAATACTGCTTCTCTTAATTGTTTTCGTTGTTGTTTCAACTAGAGTTAGTATGTTTCCCAAAGCGCTGGAAACAAAATCAGCATGAAATAAATTAACAGTCATGAGAAGAAGACGAAAACGGATCAGACGTCATTATGAACATAAGATATACTTTGGAGAAATCCACCGGAGGTAGAAACTCCAGAAAAGATTGTGACGTGCCTCCTTTCTAATCTACATAATGCATCATTATAAGCCAAGCTCAACTAGGGAACATCCAAAAGCCACTGTGGGATTCCAACAATACCTCTACTCTGACACCTGCACTTGCCCTGCAATGAAATACTACTGAAACGTGGAATTGCACCCTTCCTACACTGTTGCAATTTCTACTAATTCTAGATGCCTTTCTGTTGCTCAATAATTCCTATGTATGCTTGAGGAATGATAGCAGAGTTAAATAGATTTTGAAGATACAATGTATTTTAACAGTCGGGATGTAAACTGTGGTTCTGCTTCATGTGTGGCAAAGTACAGAGAAACCCAAGGTAGTTTGGGATGGAAATGCTGATTGGAAATGGTTGGGAGTAGACCGGAGCTAGTGACAACATAATCCAATACATTGGCTTTTCTACATTTTGGGAAGATAAGTAGTTATTCAACTGGAAAAATTATTTAGTCAGTTAATGATAAACAAGCCACAACACATTGTGTTGCCTAGAAGCATTAACTAGAGCTGTGAAGTTGTAGAATTGTCTTGAGCAAATTCCAAGCAATATAGCTTCCAAATGCTTCTCTTATGATATCTTATGAATTGTATGTGTAGTTAATGTGCTCGAGCATTGGATTTTATTACAATCAGCAGCAGAAGAAGAACCAGAGCAAACCAAACCTTTTTACATAAACAGTTAAACCCTTAACAATCCTCCACATAAATTCAAAGCATACAGGTAAAAACTAAAATTGAGAAAAAAGTAAAAACCAATATCAACATATTGTTTGATCTTCATGAATATGTACCAATGGAAGATGATTTCTCCAACAATGAAATGTCAATTATGATCAAAGAAAAATCAATGTGTTGGTGAACTCCTAAAAGATATGCTACTTCCCCATGTCCACAAACTTAATCTAAAGATCTAGTCTGTTGATGGCAAGATGAAAAACAACTCTAGCATAAAAACTGCAATAGAGAACATTTAAAGATGTTTTCTGTCTTGTTAAAGAAGTCTGCTTTTTCCTTTACTTATACCCTAGAGAATGTCAGTTTTTTTTAATGTATGGATTTATTATGTGTTATATTTTCATTGTTTTTTAAAAACCCCTGCAGTAGATCACTCAGTTATCCGCAGTTGATTGTGAAATGTGCATAACAGAAAAGTATTTAGTCTACAAAATTTGAATTATAACAAATAGAATGCATAGTTACCTAAGACTCCGGGACAGCAAAAAATTTCCAAATTTTGTGGATGGCGGTGGGACAGCTATTGAAATAATAAATATTAAATATATACAAATAATTTTAAAGAATTTATGAATAGCAGTCTCTGACAGTCCACCGTCTGCATTTGTGCTTGAAAATTTCTGTATTCATTTATCACTCTTGATTCTTTTTGTGTTTTTGTAATACAATACAGTTGGGTTATGTTTAACCAGTAAATGTTTTGATCTATGCCTTACTGCTTTTATCATCTACAATTCTACACAACTTTTTTCTTCACATAGAATGATACATATAGGCTTTGTAATTTTGTTAAGTGATTGGAGCTTACAAAACTGAATTTTAATTAGATTTATACATATAGACTTTTTTTTTCAAATAGATATGAGTGGCTTCCAAAAACAATCGTACACTACAAGAGTACAACAGGTCCTTACGAATTTATTTCATTTTCAAGTTTATTCAAGCCCAACACATGGTGTGGCTAGATTGTGGCCATCCGTTCCCAGACATCGGGAAATTTGCAGAGAAGGTGATTGAGTAGCGTGAAACCCTTCAATGGGTGAAACTATGTTAATTATGCATATAGGCTTTGTAAGTTTGTTGAGTGATTGGAGCTTACAAAGTGAATTTTAATTAGATTTATACATATCGACTTTTTTTTCAAATAGATATGAGTGACTTCCAAAAACAATCTATCCACCACAAGGGAGTACCACAGTCCTTCACAATTATTTCATATTAAGGTTCTTCACGCCCAATGCAATGGGATGTTGAGCTAGATACGCCATCCATGAACAGGGACCTGGGAAATTTGTGGAGAAGGTGAGTTAGCGGTGGCCCCATTCATGGGTGAAACCATGGGGAAACTTCAACGGATACGCACCTCCTTGAAATGTTCAAACAATCAGAATCATCATCTTCAATAATAAATCCTTCCTTTCTTTTTATAATATTTTCACATGTCAGTTTTAAAGCGCCCCAGGCAGAAAAGATGTTGGGGAGTCGGACGTCCCCAAATCAGACAAAGAACAGGGGTATGTTTCTGGAAACTTCCCCTGTTCTTAGGGATGCCCCCCGGCACCCTCCCCCCGAAAAAACTCATTACCGAAATGTGGGGGGACCTTCCCTGCCGCTCCCCCACCCCGCCCTCTTGCCAGCCCAAGAATGTCCCAGATGTCTGGGACATCTGTTTTTTGGGGGTACGCTTCCCTGCGTAACACTGATAGAATGTGAGTGATGATGGATATAAACGTTTAAGGGGTAAAAACTAGGGAGTCAGTCAGAAGTGTGGTTAACGAGAACAAATAATTTTCTTCCTGTCATTGATGATTGTGGGCGTACCCTGTAGCACGTCAAATGACATTCAGACGAGTCATCATTTTTCTCACTTCTCCCACCAAATATATTGACACATAAATCCCCATACCTTGGCTTTTCTAAATTTGGGAAGATAAGTAGTTATTCAACTGGAAAATTATTTTAGTCAATTAATTAATAACAAGCCACCACACATTGTGTTGCCAGAAATCATTAGACTAACTTTGAATTGTTAGAATTGTCTTGATCAAATTCCAATCAATATAGCTGTCCAAATCTTCCTCTTAATGATATCTTGATGAATTGGTATTGGGTTAATGTGCTCGAGCATTGGATTTTATTACATCAGCAAGCAGAAGAAGAACCAGAGCAACCAACCTTTTACATAACAGTTAACCCTTAACAAATCCTACACATAATTGCAAGCAGACATTAAAAACAAAATGGAGAAAAAGGAAAACCAATATCAACATATTGTTTGATCTCATGAATATGACCAATGGACAATGATTTCTTCTCAACCATGAATGTCACTTATGATCAAAGCAGAAAAATCAATGTTGTTGGTGAACTCCTAAAAGATATGCTACGCTAACTTACTTCCCCCCATTTCCACACTAATCTAAAGTCTAGTCTGTTGATGGCAAGATGAAAAACACTCTGCATAAACCGCAATATAGAACATTTAAGATGTTTTCTGTCGTTGTTTCAAGACGTCCTCTTTTTCCTTTACTTACCCTAGAGAATGTCAGTTTTTTTAATGTATGGAGTTATGAGGTTGTTTATATTTTTCATTGTTTTTTTAAAAACCCCTGCCATAGATCATCAGTATCCCGCAGTTGATTGTGAAATGTGCATAACAGAAAAGTATTTTAGTCCTACCAAATTTGACATTATCAATAGAATGCATAGTGTCCCTAAGACTCCGGGCACGCAAAAAATTTCTCACATTTTGTGGATGGCGGTGGACAGGCTATTGAAATAATAAATATTAAATATATACATAATTTTAAAGATTTATAATATAGCAGTCTTGACAGTCACCGTCTGCATTTGTGCTTGAAACTTTCTGTATATTCATTTATCACCCTTGATTTCTTTTTGTGTTTTTGTAATACAATACAGTTTGGTATGTTTTAACCAGTAAATGTTTGATTTCTATGCCTTACTGCTTTTATCATCTACAATTTACACACTTTTTTTCTTCACATAGAATGATACATATAGCTTTTGTAATTTTGTAAGTGATTGGAGCTTACAAAACTGAATTTATTAGATTTATACATATATACTTGTTTTTTTCAAATAGATTATGAGTGTTCCAAAAGAATCGTACACTACAAGAGTACAACAGGTCCTTACAATTTATTTATTTTCATTTTCAGTTATTCACGCCCAACACTGGTGTGGCGAGATTGTGCCCATCCTTTCCAGACAACGGGAGTTTGCAGAGAAGGTGAGTGATAGCGGAAACCCTTCAATGGGTGAAACTATGTTAATTATGCATAGAGAGGCCTTTTGTAAGTTTTTGAGTTATTGGAGCTTTACAAAGTGAATTTTATTAAGTGAACAGATCGACTTTTTTTTTCAAATAGATATGAGTGACTTCCAAAAACAATCTTACACTACAAGAGTACAACAGTTCCTTCCAAATTTATTTCATATTTAAGTTTATTCAAGCCCAATGCAATGGTGCAGCTAGATTACGGCCATCCATTAACAGACATTGGGAAATTTGTGGAGAAGGTGAGTAGCGTGGAACCCTTCAATGGGTGAAACCATGTGAAAATTCAAGATAAGCACCTCCTTGAAATGTTCAAAAAATCAGAATCATCATCTTCAATAATAATATCATCTTTACTTTTTTATATATTTTAAAATGTCAGTTTTTAAAGAGAAAACAGCAGAAAAGATGTTGGGGATGTCCGGACGTCCCCCAAATCAGAAAAGAACAGGGGGATGTTTCTGGAAACTTCCCCTGTTATTAAGGGATGCCCCCGCCCCCTCCCCCTCCGAAAACTCATGCACAGGAAATGTGGGGGGACCTTCCCTGCCGCTCCCCCACCCCGCCCTCTTGCCAGCCCAAGAATGTCCCAGATGTCTGGGACATCTGTTTTTTGGGGGTACGCTTCCCTGCGTAAACTGATAGACTGTGAGTGCTGATGGATATAAACGTTTTCGGGGTAAAAACTAGGTAGTTAGTCCTCAGTGTGTTAACGAGAACACTAATTTTCTTTTCTTCCTGTCATTGATGATTGTGGCGTACCCTGTAGCATGTCAAATGAAATTTCAGACGAGTCATCATTTTCTCACTTTAGTACACAAATATATTGCTAAAACAGAAAAACCTGCAAATAGGGTCTGAAGCTGCTACAGAGTATTAAAAACTAGATCTTGAGGAGCTGCAAAACAGTTTTTTCGGAAAGAGACTCAAACAGTTGGCAAAACTTAGCAGCAGCTACTGGAACAAAATCGCAGGTACTCAAACTAGAACTTTATTGCACTTATATTTTTTCTTGCATCAGTATATAATAAAAGAAATATTGACACTTTCATGAGAAGGTATGGATGGAAACTCTGGCATAAAAAAATTTCTGATAGTAATATTGCACGTGGCCAAGTTTTACTTTTACTTTACTCAGCTCACTAGCACAAAATCAATTTTCCAAAGACATCCCACTCCTAAGGCTCGAAAAGCCATTAAGCTAGATTTAGCCTTTCTCATTTTTGCCTTCTCCATGATCGAATAAATAATTTAAGTGGTGATTTTTCCCCTTTCCCCATCCATACTTAGTACTTCAGTTCAGTAAATTTAGCAAGTTACTTTACATTGCAACATCTTTAAGTAATCACCCTAAACACAATCTTTTAAAGGCCTGAAATGGTGGACATAAAAGTGAACTTGCCCAAACATGGATTTAATGACCGTTTTGTATTTCAACTAGAAATACAAAATAGTATCATAGCACTCCAATTCTGTCATCTAGTTGCTGCCTTTAGGTACCATATACATTAGCTCTATGAAAAGAGTTGTTTAAAGAAAGCAGAGCAAATTTAACTCAAACACTAAATAATTAGGCCTTCAAGGGGACTGTAAATGGAGAGTACCTGTATTTGGAGGATGATACAATTTATAATAATTTATAAATAGAAAGCACAGAATGAAACATGACCAGGACTTGGTAGTTGGAACTTGACGCTATAGGAGTTTAACTTTAATAATGGTAAAACATTGGAGATAAATCATATTACTACTTGCAGCTGTATAATGAGATCCTTTCAAACTCAATTGCGTTCTTAAGTTATGTATTGTTCTACTGGTTGTGGGAAGCAGCTACTGAACATATGTGAACAGTTTTGAATTTTGATCACTGTTGTTATCTGTATCATTTCTCTTTATGATTTTGTCAGGAAAAAGTACATGCAATAGCTGCATATCTCTGAAAAGTACATTTATGTTTTTGTTTGGATGGAATTTAGATTTCAACCCAAGCTCAAGTGTGGAGTATTCATATACCACTGTGGGACATCGATGACACCTCTACAATGATCTTATCACTTGCTCTGCAATGTCTCACTACATAAATGTCAGATACACACTTCCTATGCTCAGCTGCAAATGCTACTCAAAATCTAGATGCCTTCTTCTGGCTGAAACTTGCACATATGTGCGTACAAAGTGCTAATAAACAGTCACAGAAACCTCTGATATACAGACCATCTCACCAGTTGTGAACTAGGACGGTTTGACTTCCATTATGGGTGGTTAGTTTTTTCCCTAAGTAGCCGATACGTTTTGGATACGGGTACGGGTACGGATATGGCATTGGATATTACAATATATATAAATATTAACAAATATATAAATTCCAGCCTGCTAAATAGGAATTAACCACATATTATGCATATGAGAAATAAAACAAGCTAAATAACCACAACAAACTACTCATAAATTCATAATTTCATTTGTCTCTACCATATCTAGTTGAGGTGTTTATTACATTCATGATTTATCTCATACATGCTATTTTAATTCATGTTTATGATGGCTTGTGTTCGGTACCTTCTGTAGAATAATGGTGTTGTGAAAACTCTAAATTCTGCTGTAATGATATATTAAATTTAAACTAGAAAAAAAGTATATTTTAAAAAACCACAGTTTGGGCCAGGATATGCCCAAATACGACCCGAATATGGCAGGATACGGCCAGATATGCAGATGTACCCGGCCATACCCGGTCTTGCCTGGCCGTATCTTGGCCGTTTCCGAGCACGTATCCGGGCCGTACCTGTACCGGGTATGTTTCGTACCAATACCAAGTGCCCTAGGGGTGTCATATCGGCTACTTGGTTTTTTCCTTTATTGTTGTAGTTGTAATATTCAGCAGTTGCTGCATGTGCTATGTGTACAGACGTACCCGACTGTACCCGGACCTGCTTGGCTGTATCTTGGCCGTTTCTGGGCACGTATCCGGGCCGTACCTATACCGGGTATGTTTCATACCAGTACCAGGTGCCCTAGGGGTGCCGTATCGGCTACTTCGTTTTTTCCTTTACCGTTGTAGTTTGTATTATTCAGCAGCTGCCGAATGTGCTATGTGTACAATGTCTAATATTGACAGATTCGAAAGCTGCAGAATTTGTCTTCTTCGGCCAAGAGAGAAGCAAGGTTTTTGCCAGGGCTCTGCCTTAGCTGCTGTAGTGTCCCCTTTTCCCAATCGAAGACCTTTGGCCTATTTTGTCAACCCGACGACCAAAGGAAAAATATAAGGGTGACTTAAGTCATAATAAATTATTATAAAATGCTATAAAAAATAAAATAAAATTATTAAAGCACTTATAATTATTTATTTGGCTTAATTAAAATATGCACTTATAAATTAAGTTGTAATATCTAGAAAAGTGCAAGGGGGAGTCTAATATTAATTTTGTATCCTTCCTAGGGAGTTTGGCGACTTGCCTAGAGAAGGAATATAGCCACTTGGGTATATACAATCCCCTTAATAACTTTGTATCCTCCCGGGGGAAGAATGCCACTTGGAGGGATGAGAGTTTTTGGGACTATTATGTTTAGGAATAACACCAATTTTGATTGAATGATTAGGGAGGTCCTTTTGGGTCAATTTTCCCCTTTAAAAAAAGGACGCAACATCGACTTAGAGTCAGCATACATCTCATATATCATTTTTCAAATTTTTGACTTTTATCTTAAGAGAGACCTAGGCTTTTTTTTAAATATTCTAGGACTAGAACCCTTAATGTATACCTTTTGTGGACGCAACCCCAATAGTTTCTCTTGTTGACACGAAAATCCATCCAGAGTTATCTTGTTGAACCGAAAACCCCAAAGATTGAGATGGATTCACTCAGAATTTCCAGCGGTTTAAATTATATTTTCCTCAGTCAATTTCAGCAGTGTTTTGGGTGATCTTTTTGGTACCATATATGGCAAGTCGTTGGATCGACCCAATTTTGGGGTTGTTTTGGGCTGATTCTAGAGGTATTTTACTTTTGAAGAATAGTGCATATTATCTATCTCTGACTTTAATAACAAATGAGCTGCAATGTCACATAATTTTCTGAGCAGTTTGGAGGGTTTTTCAGGTAGTTTGTACTCATATTTGATCTGAATGTTTCTTTTGCGAATTAGTTGGCTGCAGATAAATAGGATTTTTAATTTATCATATTCTGGTTTCTAAAATTCTCTGGAATCATTTGGATAGATTTTATATTTTTTTGTATTAATTTTAGGTAGATCCATTAAAACCCTAGTCACATTGCTGTGTAATCAATTCAGTTTTGCCCTAGGGTGTTCGTTAAGTGGTATTGCAAAAACTGTTTTTTAAAAAATCAGTTTGCCATCCATAAACATCTGATTTGGTAAATAATCATGTAGGGGGATCTTTCAGCGTGCTTAAGGGCCACTTTCTGGGATTTGGTTGTGCCCATGTAAACAGAAAAAGCCTGCCAAATGCTCATTACGGGATTGGGGGTGGTTTTTCTTCATTTTAAAATTCAAAGGGGATGAAGCGGGTTAGTGGGGTACAAGATGATTCAATAATCTGATTTGACAGGTTACATTCAGTGGGGGTTTTTGGTCTAATTACTGGCCAATCATTTGGGGATAGATTTATATTTTTTTTTGGTATCATTTAGTATTGAGCTCTCGAAAATAAAAAAACCCTAGTCACATTTGCTGTAATAATGCAGTTTTGCCTAAGGGTTTTGTTTCGTTGACAGGGTGTCAAAACTGGTTTTGATCAGTGTCCATACCTTAAAATCTGATGAATTAGGCTCTAAAAGATCATTTAGGGGGGATCTTTTTCAGGCTGACTTGAACGGCACACCTTGCGATTGATTGGGATAGCGGAACATTGCAAAAATGCGCCATATGCTCATGGTTGGCTTCATTTTAAATGCTAAGAAACTGTTAGTCGGCGGGGGGATAATGAAATACGGGGGATACAATGCTGGTTCGTCGCAGGATTCAGGAACCTAAATGACACACTAAACAAGGGTAAAGCTTTGGTTGACTAGTTGGGTGCCTGTTTAGGAAATATAATGACTGTGTTTCATCCCCTTTACACTTCTTTCTTATCCTCTCTCTGTCTTGGGTCCTATTCGACTACGTTTGGGGGGTGACAGTATGTTGGCGTGTTAGTATGGTTGTTGTGTCTTGGTATTCATCATGTCTACTGAACTGAACGATCTGTTTTTTTCTGACTCATGACATTGAAATCTAACCATTGGTTTTCTGTCAACTCACTGCTAATATGATCGATTTTGTAAAACATCATGATCAGCTATTACAAACATGTTTCATTTCTTGACTCAACAGACTACGGCAGTAAGGACACGGTGCGGCTCTTATGATACTAGACGTTGTGTCAGGGATAATGTGTGTGTAAAGAAGAAAGCGAAAGGTACGTCTTCATTTTCATATTACGTGTAACCTCGTCTCTAATGCTTTACAAAGTTCCCCACTTGTCTTGACCCAACGTTTCATTTCAATCATTTCAATCTTTCATAGTCAAGGCTATTCATATTGTGATGTATTTTTTACATCTGCGTGGCACTGTTTCTCCGAGTTTCCACAACGTGGGAACTTGGTGGTGAATTTTTTTCCCAATTTTTGGTACAATATATATAACAAGAAAATTACAATTCTATCTAATCTATCTATCTATATTTTAGAATTTTTC
Source organism: Taxus chinensis (assembly GCA_019776745.2). Lineage (NCBI taxonomy): Eukaryota > Viridiplantae > Streptophyta > Pinopsida > Cupressales > Taxaceae > Taxus > Taxus chinensis. The sequence goes on along the minus strand of CM034151.1, from coordinate 283,192,795 downwards.
ATTTGTATAGTTAAACAATTAAACATTATAAAGATACGAGATTCAAAAAACATCATCTGAACATTGAACATTGAACAATGAAGATTCAATGTTGACCATAGATTTTTTTTTTGAGTGAAACACTGAAAATATAAATCCGAATATGCAGCAGGGGGGGAGGGGGGGAACAAGTGAGGGGAGGCAGGGAGGGAGAAAAGCGCTAAGTGGATGGAGCGGTATGGCTGTCGGGTTACCTAGTAGGGGTGGAGGGGGTGGGGAGGGGGGAGGGATAATGGGGGAGAGGGGAAGTGGTGAAGGAGGGTGTCGGGGGGTAAGGGAGGGTTGGAGTGAGGTGGGAAAGATGGATAGGAGGGGCAATGGGGTTCCTGAGGTATTGTGCAAGTCATCCCCCGCGGTGTTGAACTGTCCCCCTTTCATTTTTTTGGAAACTTTTGCACCAAAGTTTTAGTTTGTTTTTGCAAACTATTGATATAGGGGACATAATGACAACCTTGGTACGTCCCCAGTAGATTGGGGGCATCTCTCAATGTCTTTGGGATGTTAGAATGTCCCCAAGCACCCCCCTTAAAACAGGAATGTCTCGGGATGCCAAAAAGTTCTGAAACATCCTTGGAACGTGATGAAAAGTGCATAAACATCTATGGGACGCGAAAAATTGTTCAAAAAAGGGGACATTGGAGCAGGTTGGAGGCATTGCCTCGAAATGTTTGGGTGACCCCAAAGGGCATGTGACACATACCCGTGAAACGCTGATATAATTTAGTATGAGTATCACTGTAATTTTACTTTTATTAGATTGATTAAGCAATATTATTATAATGTCTACAATAACTCGATGTCGTTAAGCATTGTGTAGACTTAAATTTTGAAGAGAAATGATTGGATAAAATTAATTAGCAGTAGCAATAATAACACAATCTTTAAGCTAAATCTGAATAGAGAAAATGACCCACAGATCCACAAACCCACTTCACCTGGGACAACTTTTTGAGATCAAAAACACTTAGCAACCCACTCTGCTTCCGTATTCTGTGAATCAATTGTTTATGGGAAAATCAATAATGTCCTTTTACAGCTTGCCTTCCTTAAAGCATGTACGTTAAATTTAGCACCAGTCAAGAATACTGCCTCGCCGTATACCATACATTGGTAATCCAAAACCATTGGCCTGAGAATTAATATAGACAGGGCAACATCGGTGTTTGTTGGCTCCATGTTCTCTCTGATCCAAAGGCTTACAGGTTTTAGGTGTCCAAGAAGAATCAATCAACCCATCAGAATGTAAAACATGAAAAGTATACAACACCTTTCCAACATATTTGTTTGTGTTAATGATAACACATTGGTTTACATATGTCGTTGGATTGTTGTAGTTTGTTTCCTTCGTTATAGGCTAAGTCACAGGGTCGTTGATTTCGGAGGTCGGACGATTTTTTAGTGTAGGCCTTTAAATCGAAATCGTCCAACCTGATCCGGCCCAAAAAAAAATCGCAATATTTGTGATATCATCGCATTTTGAAAAAACTTATAAAACGCTTTGGAAAAAAGCCTACAAAAGCCTAAAAAAAACCCCAAAAACCCTAAGGTGTCCTCATTTTTGGTTAGGATCGGCTGGAGTAAGATGCTTTGAGTGGAGAGTTTGAGAGCAAGTGGAGCTACGACTTGCGAAGTACATAGAACCCTCGTCCAATTTACTGCGACTGAGCTTTGAAGGGCAACCTATATACGACTTGATGTTTGAGTTGAGAGTTGAAGCGACTGCTCCGCTTTGGAGAGTTGATCACTTGCACTTGAGCCACCCTAGCGCCGCCGACCATCCACCAGAGGTATTTCCAACTTTTTTGCCCGTGAAAATATTATTTCAAATGGACTCATTAGGTTAAGTACAACTTATAATTTATAACTGATTTATATTTTATCATTTATCACTTATCATATTTTGGTCGATTACCTTTTAGGTAAGTGTGAAAACTTCTACTTACAAACAACTGTGCTTTATAAATTTATTCATATTTTATATTTAAAATTTAATCTTTTATAATTATAAATTAATACTTGTTTTTACTTTATACTAGCTGTTGTTACTTTCCTCACCTCTTCCGTTCGCCTTGGTCCTTCCCATTGTAGTAATGTTTTAGCTATTGTGAAAGATTTGTGTCTTTCCCTTTCATTTTACAAAATGCACAACTTATTCTAACATTCCTAATTTAATCACAAACGATTTTTTTTTTTTTTTTCCAATTTTGTAATCATTCTTGCCAGAACTTATAATTTGAAATTCATTCCCTCGCCCCGAAACCCACGAACACTAACACGGAAAACCAACACGAACCTAGTGACTTAGGTTTTAGATTGATCTTTTTAATTCTCCTGGCTAGGTAATAGCCCTATTTGGCATGTAGATTCACTTATTGATTAATAAGTGCTTTTAAGTACCCCCAACATACCATAACAGAACAAAACAACAAGAGTTGCTTAAGAACAACACACAAATTTCTTTTGTGAAGGAAGAATCTTTTGAGTTTTGAGCGTAGAAAATTTGAGGGGAGGAAGGGTTTAATACGAGTGTTGTTTGTGGTTTCAGCCACCCTTTGTGGTCTGTCACATGAAGCGCATCTCTCTCAGAGAGTGAGGAGATTCTGTCTCCATTGATCAAAAAAGATGGTGTAAAGTGTGGAGGAGGGGGTGACGAGATTAAATTGCCTTGGTGCCACAAGAGAGGGGGGAAGAGAGGAAAAAAACGAGAGGATGAAATCAGGGGAGATATTTACAGAACACAAGAGGATTTCAGCTGCAGATACATCAGCACACTACATCGTCATACGCCCTACTAACATCAAAGAAGATTTTAAGGACCTAAGATACTGGATTGCAACCATGAATGTGTGAGGATTGTCGAATCACTTTTAAAAAATGAAGTTGAAGAAGATTCTCAAATGAAGAGTGTTACATCTCCGATTGCCCCGCTGAAGTGTTTTGTAGGAGTCGCATTCCATTAATAATCGAGCATTTTCAGTGTTTTTTAAAAATAATAGAGCTTTCGTGCTATCGATGAAAATCACAGCAAGACATGAAAGATCCCTGTAAATATTCTTGGCCCTCATCAGACTTTAGTGACTTGCAATGAAGACATAATACTGCTTGAAACCCTTGCCAGCCCACTAGGCAAATTTAATTTTTCCGTTAGCCAAAGTGCTAGGGTTTTTGATGGATCTCCACCACATCATCACCAAAATTATGTTTTTCGTTCCCGGTATTTGCCATCAGATTTAGAGCTCAGATTATGTCACAAATCAATATTAACTTGCGCCAATGAACTTGAAAAAACAGATTCGCAACTAACATAAATGCTTGGAAACCCGCTTAAAGTGAGTGAAAAATTAGAAAACATTGCCCGTTGTTTTTCACAAATATTGAATGTCTGACATATTTTAGAAGGAAATAACCTCTACGCATTAAGCCAAAACATTCCCATAATTAGTCGATCTCCACTGCTGTAATAAATCTCTGAAAATACCTCCAAAAACATGCTGGAAATTAACTGGAATCTGATTAATAACCGCCGGAAATTTCTGAGTGAAATCCCCCTCTCAATCCCTTAGGGATTTTCCCGCAAGAGATCATCCATCAAGAGGTTTTGTCCTTTGGCAATTTTCTTACGACGCTGAAACGCCTGCAATGAAAGTTGGATAATAAATTCTGGATCTGCGCCCCTCAATTCGCCTCTCCATATAAAAGGAGAAATGCCACAACCAACCTCCACAATACCATGTGAGATACTGTACTGTCGCCATGCCAGTCTCATTTTCTAAGGAGGCTTATGACATTTGCTATTTTTCCATTACTTGGGCAAGTCCCCATTTTCCACTAGTGAATACATTTAATGTTTTTAATTGACTTTGCCCAAGTTTTAATTTTATATTAAGTTTTTCATTATTTTATTGTGATTGCATATATTTTATATTTTCATATTTTCACTAAACAAATAAATAATCAACCTTATTACCTGATTCACCCTTAGCTGTTGGGTTAAGATTGGGCCAAAGGCTCTTCACTCGAACTACTCAAAAGATGGACATTCCACCAATCAGTTAGAAGAAGACGGAAGAGTTTATGAAAGCGACAAAAGAGACCAAGAGGTGCCATTGGAAGCGGGAAGGCAACTAGGACGTTTAAAAACACAACGAGAATTATTAGATCTTCTGTGACCGAAAACCGATACGCTGCTCACAAATGTGTGGAAAAGAGTTGCAGCCATTGCGGCAGGAAGGGATGGTTTTTAAAAACTTATCATACCTTTCTACGAACCATAAATATTTACTGTGCATCATTCTTTTATTTTATTTAATATGTTTTTCATAAGCGTATATTTAAAACTTTTATTAGTTTTTTGCCTATAGTCGCGCATGGGGCAATAATTCTTGTAACGTTAAACAAGGGGGATTTGGGATGAAAATTTTGTGTCAATGTTTGTCTGTATTGCTGGAGGGGTGAATCCACTAGGGGACGGTCTAACAGGTCTCTAATTTTGTTGATGATATTGTCCTGTCATTCATAATCTGTTATGGCCATGGTGAACAGGCAAAAAGGTCCGAAGTTTTGGGATTTTTTGCAAAAATCGGTCAATGGTTTATTTTATTGAAAGGACTAACTAAGCGTTATCAAGCCCCGAGAACCAGAGGATGGGCGGGTAATCAACCCCACGATTTAGGGATAAGGGATTACAGCATGCGCTAAAATAGAGCCTTTTACATAACAGGGTACCGATTTGAGCGGATAACTGAGAACATATCAGTGATAGGTTTATATGGGAACTTCGACGTGCAAAATAAACAATTGAGGGATAAGTGGGGTAGTGGGCCAATGGTAATGACTATCAATAAGGCGAGGAATAAACATCTAAGAACAGGCGAGGTCGTGAAACAAACACATAAAGCACAAATACTAGTCATCAAAAGAATTGAGTCCAGACGCATCAGGTTTAATGAGAGGAAACTAGGACATCAAGGATCTCTCAATGACCAAGGTCAGTAAAGACTAGTAAACCTACCACTAAGCTCCAGGAAATAACTATACCTAACTCGATAATATCTCCGGGTGAATATCAATAAATAGAAATAAAAAAGATATCCACAAAGCAACATAAAAGTGGGAGGGGAGAAAGCACTGCTACAAGTCCACATACGATAACGGCATAGGATGAACCGTGCGTGGGGCTCCAGAAGTAAAACACAAACCTAAACTGTCTAGTCACGAACGTGTTGCAAATAACCAACATGAAATGGTGTACAGCGCGACGGATCTACAACACCTTTGTGAATAGAGAAGCGCATAGAACGAAGCCGTAAAAAAGCCATGCACCATGACAAAGAAGGAGTCAACATACCGGTAGTACTAAAGTCTGCAAAAACCGAAACAAATAACTTCCGACAGCAAAGAGTTCACGATAGATGTTCAAACTTGTATAGTAATGTTTTAGGCTATTTTGAAGATTTGTGCCTTTATATGTTATTTTAAAAAAAATGAAAATTATAACAGCCGAATTTAATCACGATTTTTTTTTTTTTTTCCAAATTTTATCATTGCCGAACTTAATTTGAATTCAATTCTCGCCGAACACGAACACGAACACGAACACAAACACGAACCTAGTGACTTAGGTTATAGGATTGTAGTTTAATTCTCTGGCTTATTTAATAAGCCTATTTGCAATGTAGTATTAACGGATTGAGTTAATAAGTTTTTAAGGTAACAGGGCTGGAAAGAAACAACACACAAAAGTGCTTGTGAAGGAGAGAATCTTATTGAGGTTTTTGAGCGTAGAAAAGTGAGGGAGGAAGGGTTAAATACGATTGTGTGTGGTGCACCCTTTGTGGTTCTGTCAGGAAAGCAGCATCTCAGAGAGTGAAGGAGATTCTCAGTATCTGTTGTTTCGAGATTTTGCATTGCCACGCGAGGAAGAAGCACACCTCTGGATGCAAACCATGAATGTGTGATTATTGTCAGAATCAGCTTGTAAAGATTAAAGTGTGAAGAAGATTCTCAAATGAAGAGGTGTGACATCTCCGATTGCACAGCTGAAGTGTTTTGTAGGAGGCGCATGCCATTATATCAGCAATTTTCAGTGGTTTTAAAAATAATATAGCTTTCGTGCTATCGAATGAAAATCACAGCAAGACAATGAAAGATCCCTAGTAATATTCTTGGCCCTAAATCAGACTTTAGTGACTTGCAAATGAAGAAATAAGACTGCTGAAACCCTTGACCAGCAAACTAGGGCAGAATTTAATTTTTCCTAGCCAAAGTGACTAGGGTTTTTGATGGATCTCCACACAAATCACACTCAAAAATTATGTTTTTCGTTCCAGGTATTTGCAAATAATTTTAGAGCTCAGATTATGTAAAAATCAATATTAATTGCAGCCAAATGACTTGGAAAAAACCAGATCTGAAACTGAACATAAATTGCTTGGAAACCCTCTTAAATTGATTTAGAAAAATTAGAAAAACATTGCCCTTTGTTTCACAAATATTTGGAAATGTCTGACAATAATTTTTAGAAGGAAATACCTCTAGAATGAAGCCAAAACAGTCCCATAATGAGTCGACCCAACTGCTGTAATAAATCTCTGAAAATACCTCCAAAAAACATTGCTGAAATTAACTGGAAATCTGATTATAACCGCCGGAAATTTCTGAGTGAAATCCCCTCTCAATCCCTTGGGATTTTCGTCCGCAAGAGATAAATCCACAAGGGTTTTTGTCCTTGGAATTTCTTACAAAGCTGGAAGCTCCTTGCAATGAAGATTTTGATAATAAAATTCTGGATATGCTCCCCTCAAGTCGACCTCTCCATATAAAGGAGAAATGGCCCAAAACAACCTCCAACAATATCCAGTGAGATCACTGGACTTTCCCTATGCCAGTCGCATTTTTCTAAGGAGGCTTATGACACACTTTTCTATTTTTCCATTACTTGGGCAAGTCACATTTTCCACTAGATGAATACATTTAATTTTTAATTGACTTTGCCCAAGTTTTAATTTTATATTAAGTTTCATTATTTTATTGTATGTGCATTATAATTTTATATTTTAATATTTTGCACTAAACAAATAAAATAAATAAAACTTAATTACCCTGATTTCACCCTTAGGCTGTTGGGTAAGAATGGGCCAAAGGTCTTCACTCGAACTACTCAAAAAGAGGGACATTACAAACAAATCAGTAGAAGAAGACATTGAAGAGCTTTATTGAAAGCGACAAAAAGAGAACACAAAGAGGTGCCATTGGAAACGTGAAGGCAACATAGGAGTTGAAAAACAACAAAGAAGAAGTATTAGATCTTCTGTGAGAGAAAACAGATAAGAGGCTCAACAAAAGTGTGGAAAAGAGGTGCAGCCATTGCTGCAAGGAATTGAGGATTGTTTTTAAAAAATTATCATACACTTTCTAAGAACCATAAATATTTACTGTGCATCATTCTTTTATTTTATTTTAATATGTTTTTCATAAAGCTTATTATTTAAAACTTTATTAGTTTTTGCCTATAGTCTACATGGGAAGGCAATTAATTCTGTAACTTTTAAACGAAAGGGGTATTTGGGATGAAAATTTGTCAATTTGTCTGTATTGCTAAAGTGAATCCACTAGGGACGGTCTAACAGGTCTCTATTTGTGGATGAGATGGCCGGTATTCAGCATCTGTTATTGCCATTGTTAACATGTTCAAAAAGTTCAGAAGTTTGGGATTTTGCAAAAAGTTCGGTTCAATTTGGTTAATTTTTTGAAAGGAACGATAACTAGATCGTTTCAAGCCAAGAACATAGATGCTAATCAAACACCACGATTTATAAGATGAAAGCAATTCGCTAGAATAACTTTACATAAAACCTTTGCAAATAAATGAGAAGCAATATCATATATTATTATGGAACTCAATGCAATACATTGAGAATGGGCCTTGCTTAAATAGGCGAGGAATAACAATCTAAGAACAGTCAAGGTCGTAGATCAAGCCATAAATCACGGAAATAACTAGTCATCAAAGAACTAGTCAAGACCATAGATTTATGAGAGAACTAGACATCAAGGATCTAGTCAATACCAAAGATCAAGGAAAGAACTAGTTAATACCATAGATCAAGGAAAGAACTATACCTAACTAGATAATATCTCCTGATATCTAAATAAGATAAAAGAAATATCCACACACATAAATGGGTGAGGATAAATACAATAAAGGTAAATAAAGTACCTAGGTGAACATGAGCTAAGGTAAATACCTACTCTAACATTTTTTTTACAAATTTTAAAAAACTATAAAAATGAATAATATCCATACTTGCTTAAAAAAACCAATCACACATACAAATAAATAAACATACAAGTGTACTAAAGTCTAAAACAAATAAATGCAGAGCAAAATTCACTAGTGTTCACTGTTAAGACTTACAATTACGACTCAAATATTCAAAATTCATAGTTCATACACATTGATATAAAATATAGCAATGAGAAATCCATTGTGCAAACTTCAAAGTTTTGAGCATTAACCAGAATGCAATTTTAAACATTTGCAACATCAAATCCTGTTTCTATATCAACAGTATTACGAGCATCTTCATCTAATATTGCAGTGGTAGGCTCATCATTAATAACATTTTTGTCATCCCCAAAACATGCTTCTCCAAGGCGAGAGTTGTCGTCTTCATTTGCAAGAGAGTGAGTAAGCAATCGTAAATTGTTATGCACAAAAACAAGATCAAAAAGTATTTGAGCCCTTAATTGATTCCTCCATTTTGTGTGGGTTATTTTGTGTACTCCAGTTTCTTTCACATGCAAAAGCGCTGAAACATTGGTTGAAGATTTTCACGACAAGATTCTGCAAATCTGGAGTAGAAGACCCATAAGTTTGTCGCCATTTAGATGGTTCCCACTTCATCCTACTTGTCCTTACTTCCTTTTCACCAAACATTTTATGTTGGTTCTTGAAAATAGTAAGTCGTTCTCTTGCTTTTTCCTTCACGTCTTCATCAGGAATCAACTTGTCTATTGTTGTAAGTGTACCTCTCTTTATCTCCTCATTTGTATTATGATTTACCTATACTAATTTGGGATCAAAATAACGTGTTGCTGCATGTAGAGGACGACATAGCATAAACAATCGTTTGTCCACTATGTCCTAGATACGCTTGACTTCTTGAACATCATCTGCTATTATCTGTTGGATTTCTTCATTTGCTCTAACCATGCCTTCATACACAAAACCCATGCAAGGTTGATTGCCATCAACCATTCTTAAAATTCAAACAAGTGGCTCAAACACATTTATGATTTTTTTGGCCCACTCCCAAAATGTGTCCCCTAAGATAGTTTATTCAATTTCTTTTGAATGGATTTCACAGGAAAGCTTCAAATTTGTCCATTCATAAGTAACCATCACTTTTCTTAATGCTGCCCTCCCCTCTACCTCCCTTTGCAAAGTAATGAAGTTGGTGGCAAATCTTGTTTCGGCGGGGGAAAGAAGCTCACATTTTGCAAAAGAACAATACAAGTTCAATGTCAAGTGGTGACTGAGGAAAAACTTAGAGATTTGTTTTCCTTCAGTCACAATATTACTTGCTTATTCTATTTTTAATAGATTTTCAAACAAAAGATTCAACATGTGGGTTGCACGTGGCGTCCAAAAGATATGAGAAAAACAATTGATGAGTATATCACCAACTCCTTTGCAATTAACTGCATTATATGTAATAAGTTGAACAACTTTCTTTTCTACTATCTCCAAAATAGCTGATTCGATTCATTTGGAAATGAAAAGAGAAATTTTCTACTCATTACTTGTATCAATTGATTTTTATAAAGATTGCACGTTGCAGAGATATTGCCAAAAGATTTAGGAGGGGCATTCGCCTTGAATTAGAACATCCACCAGTTACTATTGTGCAACATGTTCTTTTCCAACTTTTCTTCATTTCATCTAGGTCACTGGATATGGATGTGACCTCCTCTTCAAGAAGACAAATTCCGAGTCTTTCATAATAAGACAATTTGTAGCCCTTCCCAAATTCAATCGCCACATCTATGAAAGATATGAAATGTGGAGAACGAATTACATTGAAAGGGATGGTCTTTGCACAAAACAATCTTGTTGCCAATCTATCTACCTCATGTTTTTGTTGTGGCCTCCACATGCACTTCAATGAACCTTGTGATTTTTCAATTACACTGGGGCTTCCACTTCCCCGGGCAAATGTGATGGAGAGCAACTTGAACTATTGAAGGAGCCCATTTGTGACAGAGTGTTGAATTTTAGCCTTCTTTGCTTCTAGAGCTAATGATCCAACACGACTCCCATTAAATTTAGCTTACACTCGATTTATGAAATCTCTAGATTCTGCTTCCTTTGAATTCTCATTTGCTATTGGACACTACTTCACATTTGAGGATCCTTTAAGGTAATGATATTGAACTCTAGTTACACTGCCTGTGATATTGCCATTGCACAAAGTGCATATCTTATTTTTTTGGCTATCATGTCTCTCAATAATGTATTTCATCTCCAAGAGACCATTGCTAGAGATCTTGACCACCTGTCTTTCCCTTTACCGCTCAACTTCTTTGTGAACCTTCAAAATTCAAATCTTACGGTTTAACAGTTTTTACATAGCAAAAAATCAATAAATTTTAATTAATAATATTATTTATATACTAACAAATTAATAAATAATAATTTATATTATTTTTATCTACTAAAAAAATCAGTGTTACGTGGGGACGCGTCCCCTAGATTTTGGTGATGTCTTGGACATCCCAAACGTTTCGGGGACTTGGGGACTTAGAGGGGACATCCCCCCCTTTTTAAAAAATCTTTTAAAAGTTTTATGATATTTTTTTACTTTTAAAATGCTGCTATTGTTATCAAGAACATCAAATTATAATCTTGAAAGTACCTGAAATGCATTAAATACAGTTTATGTCATTAAAATTCATTGAATACTATTAAAATATTTAAATATTGATTTTTATATATTATTTTAATAGCTGTCCCAATGCCTTCCCCAAAATTTAGGAAATATTTAGCCGTCCTAGAAACCTCGTCCCATCGTCCCCCCGCCCCTCATCCCCGAGACTTAGGTAACTACGATTTTTTTTTATAATATCAACTCAAAAATGAAAATAAAACCTATTATTTTAATTATATAATTTTAAAAAATTATAATTTATAAAATCTAATAAATAATAAAATAAAACTTAAATTGCTTATTTTAAAATTTTAATTTAAAAAAACTAAATATTAGATGATAATATTCAAAAATGAAAATAAAACCTATTTTTAAAATTCTTTAATTTTAAAAAAATATAACTTATAAAATATGATAAATAACAAAATACAACTTATTTTTTTAATTTAAAATTTAAATTGAAAAAAAAACTAAATATTAAATGATCTTAGTATAATTTTAATCTATTAAAATTTAATTGTTTGTAATTATATTAACAAGTTCAAATTTATAGAAAATAAATAAATTTAATTATTAAATTAAAAATTTAAAAGTAAAACATTTTAAGTTTTAACATAGTAAAATACAAAATTTCTAACCTAAACCTGGAATTGTAAACCTTAAAATTTATATAACAATTTAAGTTTTAACTATTAGAATTTGAATTTATTCTCTTGGAGTCCCAAGCAAACAACTACAAACAAGCAAAGCTCGACTTAACTGTATCCACGATGCTCAACGATAGGGTCAAGAGTCCTCAAATTTGAATGGCGGAGGAGTTTTACACGGGCCTGTTTGGTGCAAATTTCTACATTGCAGGTCGCATTTGGTGCCTGCATAACATTTGGACACTAGCTGATGGTGTTTGCACTTTGTCTTATATTGTTTGGCATCTCCTTTCACTGCTTTTGCTCTTTCTTCTGAGTTGGTGCCTCCTTTCACCATTTTGCTGTCTTTTAAACATTTTCTACCTCTTGCACGCTAGGGTTGGGTTTTTGTTTTAGCGTTTTTGGCTTTTTCAATGCTTTAGGGCTTCAATTTTACTTTCATTGATTTTTTAAATTATTTATTTTTCAAATCTTTTTTTTGGTAAGACAAATTGAATACAACGAATTTACCAATCAAAATCAGTTTTCTTCAAAAGTTCGGTTCGAACGAACTTCATACAAATTTGTACGAATCTAGTAATCATGGCTATTTCCCAAGTCACAAAAACAAATAAGAAAGAATTATAGTCATCGGGGTCATAAGATCCTAACCATTGTTGACTATAGGGATCTTGATCAAGTCATTCTCGGTAAAGAACAAAGACCATATCGTAATCTAGAAGATTACAACAAACGACATAAAGAGGCTTAAATGCTTATGAAATTGCTGGTTTCCAATACCCTAGTGCCTGAAGTAAGATGCCATTGTAGCCCTAGTATTGTGGGAAAGTCTAAAGACAAGAGGTTGGAATTTTTTTTGTTTCCACTAAATTGCAGGAAGGAGGTTTTGTTCATGAATTTTTCTTTCGATTGAAGGATATCAGTGATCAACTAGCTGCCATTGAGAAGCCAGTAGATGATCAATATATGGTTGTGTTAGTGTTGCACAGTTTGCCCTCATCTTTCAATTCATTTCTTGAGTCTCTGCACTGTGGAAACCCAAGAGGTTGATTTTGAGAAATTGTCAACACTGTATTGTAAAAGGAGTGCAGATAAAGTCAGAGAAAAGCATCAACTTTACTCAGTACAGAGAGTGCATTCAATCCATGGTTTATAGTCAAATGGAGAAGAAACACCAACAATTTATCACATGACTCTTGCAATGCGGATATATGAAAGTGGAAATGTCATTATTGTAAAGAGCTTGGATATTTCAAGAGAGATTGTTAGAAAAGACAACATGACTTGGAAAGTGTTCATAAGAGATCACAATAGGTAAATGGTGCTAAAGGAGACGAACGATAGATAACAAGTGATTTTACATTTGTGGCATCTCAGAACCAGTCGACTGAGTCTACAACTTGATATTTTGATTCAGGTGCATCCCAATACATTTCAGAGAGACTTGTGTGTTAATTTCATTGAAGGCAATTGTAGTAGTGAATCTATTTCTTTGGGTGATGGTTGGATTTATTATATTAGAGGATTTGGAAATGTTCTTGTCACATTGAATGATTCTATTAGTTACATTTTCAAGAATGTTTGGTGTGTTCCTGATATGGACAGCAATAATCTATCCATAAGTGAGGTCGCTAAGAATTCTAATCTTTGTGTAAAGTTTCAAGGAAGCAAATGTATGGTCACTACTCTTCATGATAACACAACAATTGCTGTTGGTAATGGTAAGAAGAGGTTGTTTAAACGGGTTGGTCCCAAAACAACAAAAGCACATGCACTGCCAATTGTTGAAAGTACTAGTGTACTTTGGCATGAGAGGTTTGGTCACCTCAATTATTAGTATGTCTACACTAAGTAAGAGTAATATGGTGAATGGACTTCCATCCATTTAAGAAAGTCAAAATGTGTGTGCAGGGTGTCAAATGGGAAAATAGATTCAATGTCTGTTTGATACTATTAAGGCATGGCGAGCCAAAGGTGTATTGGATCTAGTACATGCTGATATGCATGGTCCAATGAAGACACCTACAATGTCTGGAGCAAAATATTTCTTGCTATTGGTTGATGAATTTTCTAGGAAAATGTGGCTTGATTTTCTGAATAAAAAGTCTGATTGATTTTTTAATTTTGTAGCGTGAAAAGCATTGGTAGAAATACAAGCAAGTAAATAGGTCAACGTTCTAAGATTTGATACTGAAGGTAAGTTTGTCTCCAAACATTTGAAAGAATTCTGCAATCAAGAAGGTATATATAGGTTGTATATTATGTACATTGCAGCAAAATGGAGTCATGAAAAGGAGGAATAGGGCATTTTTGTAGATGGCACAGTGCATCGTGCAAAGCTGGAATGTACCCTACAATATTGGGTAGAAGATGTGAATACAACAATTCACATCCTCAACATAGGACTTTGTTAACCCTTGCAGAACGTTTCTTCCGAGGAAACATGGTCAGACATAATACCTGATGTAGGCGACTTTTGTGTTTTTGGTTGTATTGCTCTAGCATTGATTCATAAAGAAAAGAGATTTGTTTAGATACCAAAAGCAAAACATATATGTTTGTCGGCTATAGTGGGTAGACTAAGGCATACAAGCTACTAGATGTCTCCACAAACAAAATTGTGGGAAATAGAGTCGATGTTGTAGATGATAAAATACCATTCTTTTCAGAATATGATAAATTTACCATAGTTACCATGTTCGAAAAGATCATATAGTTCGAAAGGCGAAAAAAGTTTGAAAGTTCGGAATTTTTCAAAAGGTTCGGTTTAGAAAATTTAGAAATATATAATATATAAAAATAATAAATACTATACATATACAATGATATTTGAAAAGAAAAACCAATTACACATAATAATAAATATATATATTATCTACAAAGTTTTTCCTTTACGTGCTTAGGTATTAGTGTTTCTTGTTTTGTGTTGAAGTTATTTTAATTTAAACACATTAATTTTTGAATTAAAAAAAAAAAAAAAGAATGTTTGACCAAACTTGTTCGGTAAGTTCGGTCAGACCAAAAAGTACGGTTCAAACAGAATTTTCACCAAGTTCGTAAGGATATGGTAACTATGAAATTTATGGATAGTAGTGTATGTGTAATTGTTATTGATTCTAGAACTAGTTTTGGTGTTGAAATCAAACAAGGCTCAAAGGTGGAAACACTGGAGGAGTCAAATTTGAGGGAGGGATCTAGCGAAGAAAAGAGTGATTCTTAGTCTTCAATCCAAGATCATGTGAGCCAGCAAAACTGTAGTGGTCCTATACCATGTTGAAGTATGTTCGGGAAGATGAATTGTCACAATCAATGAAAGTTCGATACACAAGATTGGGTAAGCGTGCAAGGCGATGTTTAGGTAAATTATGCTCTCTGTGCTGTTTTGCAAGTATTTGAGGCTTACATGTTGAAGGATGTTCAGGAAGGTTGGAGTAGGTGGTATGGGCATGTAGATTAAACACCATAACATTGCTTGCGGTATATGTCCCAAGAAACTTCAAGGTTGGAGAGTGTTAGACTTATGACGTTCAGGAGATCGACACAGGGATATCTCTTAGAGGAAGCATCGTGTTATTTTTTTCGTGAATCTAAATGTGATAATATTGCCTTTGTTAGGATTGATTGCCTTAACAATAAACAAGTGAAAATTGAAACATTCAAGAGAAGACGACACATCAAGGTGCAACAAAATGAATCTAGTGAATCCAACAACACTACTTCTAATTTTACTTGGTGGTTGCAGTGGCTAATTACCTATGTTCTCCGGTGAGATGGAATGACAACCATTGGGACAATCGGTGATATTTGCTTTACTTTTTGATTGAGTTCACGTATGGACTTCATCAGAATTAATAGCTTCGTATTCTTCACAAGATCATATTATTGATATAATAATTGAATCATTTGGCATTTGATTAATTAAACAACATTGTAATACTCTCTACAATAGTTTAATGCCATCAAGCATTGTTTAGAACTTTAGATGCAGATTTGTTTGCGCTAATGATGACACATCGGTTTACAAAAGTTGTTGGGTGGTTTTAGTTTGCTTCCTTGTTTATAAGATTGTAGTTAAATTATTTGGCTTATTTAATAAGCCTCTCTGCAATGTAATATTAACAACTTGAGTTAATAAGCTTCTAATTATGACATTTTGGCTGCTATTATTAATGAGAGAAACAATGATTACTTAAATTGGTTATTGTTTCATGATTATTTTAATTTGTAGTTTTTTTTTTGGTTACTGCTCCTCTCAATAGTTCCGTTTTTCCTAGGATTTTGAGGGTACTTTCAGACGTCCACTTTTTGCATTCATGCATTTCCCATTTGCAGGAATATGCAGACTTGGCGAAATATGGCTTTTTGTAATTTTGTTGTTGTAGGATATTATTAAAATGTATTAGTTATTACTTAATGAACTATCAGTTATCTATTAACTAATGTTGATTTACGAACTTCACCAACTACAATGTAACTTCTTTCAGCTTAATAAAATTATGAACATACATATATCTTAGTGTGTCATGTACTATCCAGTTTTCCTTCATTTTGTTTGTGTTCATAGCTTCTACCATTGGTACTAGAGTCATTGGTTCTTGTGGTGCTTGAGGTTCGAGGAAGCCCTTGGAGTAGGGTACAGACAATGAGGTCATACAAACTTGCAGAAGATCAGTTTGAATCAAAAGTTGAAGAATAGGTTAGAGATGGACTTGAAGATAGTCAGACAAACACTCAATCAAGGACACACATTAGGAAGTCACAACTTTAGGAGGCAGAATCATGTGGATTGCAGGTGGTAGAATTGTGTGAACAAGTTGTGATTTCCCCATTCTCACAGTCATCCAGACATTGAGGGTGATTTCCCTTTCTCACATTCATGCAGATATTGGGCGTTTTTGTGCAAAGGTTATGGTCAAATGATGGTAACAGACTAGGAAGAATGACGGTCAAGACGTCAAGGGCAGATATGAGATGAAATCAGAGTCATTACAGTTGTGAAGACTAGAATATCACATTTTTGTTGCAATTTTTTAGTATATCACATTTCAGTTGTGATTTTAAAATAATGCCTATGTAGAAGTGAAAAATGTGAAATCAAGGAACGTCTAGGGCACGGATGCAACCTAGATCATGAAACATTTGCAACATTTTTGTTTGAGGTCAAATATTATTGTGAATAATGTGTAATGTCCCCAATTGCGAGCAGTTAGCCTAACGGCCCTATTTTGGTCTTAGCCCTGGTCATTCCCAAGGGACTAACGACTTTGGAGGTTATCGGGGATGGTTTTCTGATTTCCTACTATGTTTTTGTTATATTTTGGGCATTGGGAGGGTCTAATGGGCCCTTTGTGTTCTATTTTGTCGTTGGGATCACTTAAGTGGACACTTTTGGCATTTAATGTTATGTTTCTTCGTTGGGGCCACTTAAAGTACCTTTTTGGCGACTTGAGGGGATATGTATGGCATTAAATGTTATATTTCTTCATTGGGATCACTTTTTGGGCCAAGGCGCCTAGGAATGGAAAAAACAACTTTAAGTTATTTTTAATTGGGCCCTCTTTATGAGAAAGTGCGCCTTGGGGGTTTTAGGGTTTCTTTGACATGGAAAAGGTTATAAAAGGAGAAGAGGGGTGAAAGGATAGTCATTCATTCATACACTCATTTTATTTTCATGTGCAACTGCTGTTTGCAACTATTTAGCTTGTGGAGTAAGATCCCATGGGAACCCTAGCTTCGGTGGTGAAAGATCCGTCCCTAGCTAGCAAGGCATTCTTCGGTAGTGAAAGATCTACCCTAGCTTGTCATTTGGAGTGGATTTCAGGGCTGTTTTTACAGAGGTATTTACAGGAATTTCAGAATTAGGGTTTGAGGGTTTTTGAGAGTTTTTGTGAAGATTTTCAGCTGGTTTTCAGATCAGACCTATGGCAGCCATAAAGGAAGGGTTTGGCATCATCTACAGAGGATTTCACAAGGGTTTTGGCCATCTACCAAGGGGGGCGACTTGTTTGGGAGATTACAGCCCTAATTTCTAGGGTTTTCAGTTGGCCGTTTTCAGATCTGAAGGTTGGAAAGTCATCGTCCATATTTATATATGTTATTTCCCAAGTTTCATCATGTTTGCACTTGTATTCGGAAAGATATTAATTTTCGAAGTTTTCTAGCTATTTTAGGCACGCTGTAAATTTCTGGCAGCGTTATATTGACTGAAAAATTCCAAAAATATTTCCCTTGTGTTCTTTATATTATTATCTAGTTCTATTTAAATTTTCAAGTGATTTGAACGGTTATTTTGGGAGTTATCCATATTTTTCTGTTCGCTGCCCTAGCTGTAATTTTCTGCATAAAATCTGCAAAAATCAGATTCAGTATTTGCTGCAAATTTCTGTGTTTTGTCTATTTTGTTGTAAGATCCCAACAAGGGATATTTCATAATGGCCGATGTTCGAAATCTAGTTTTGTTGGAAGCACAAAAGTTGACTGGTCAAAATTATAATATCTAGAGCTACAAGATTTTGACAATTGCAGAATATTGGGACTGCGCTAAAATCATTCTTCGCACTAAAGGAAGACCTATTGTGGATTTCAAGGATTATGACAGGCCTCATTAGGAGGCCTAATGAGGCCTTGTTGTTGTTAAAGTTGTTTGTGTCAGATGATTAGATACCCAAGGTACGAAACACAATTGTGGCAAGTGTGCTGTGGACCGATTTGAAGAACAAGTATTCTATTTTGGAGAAAAGTAAGGTTTTGTACCTAAAGAATTTGCTATTTTCAGCAAGATACATGAGGGTGGGTCCTTGTTAGAACACCTTCGGATGAAAGATTATTGGGGCAAACTCGATACTATGAACAAAAATGTGAATGAAGACGATCTGATTGCTCTTGTTCTAAACAGTTCAACACTCTCATATGAGTCTTTCGTAGAAGCTTTACATTTGATTGTTGTTAGTCAGAACTTAACTTTTGATCAGGTTAGTTCTTACTTGTTGCAGAAGGAACATAGGCAGACTCAGGCAAATGAGTCTACTTTTGAACAAATAGAGAGTGCAATTGCTTAGTTGAAGAGGAAGTCGAAATGAATTCTTGATGAATCATCTTCTAGATAGGTGAAATGCCATTACTATCATAAGGTTGGGCATATCAAAAAGGATTGTCAAAAGTGATAGTACGATCTTTCCCAACACAAAAAAATCAACGGGTTGAGGCAAATGTGGTAGAAGTTGCAAATGAATTAGATTCTAAGGAAGAGTACGTTTTCATGGCATCATGCTCGAATGACAGTGCTACCCGTTGTTGGATCACTGAGTCTAATACATCCAAACATTTCTCATGTCATAGGGATTGATATGTAACATTTGTTGCAAATACAAATTGTTCTGATGCATTTGTATTAGCTAATGGGGAGCTGCTTGCAGTAAAGGGGATGGGAGACATTCATTTAATCCTTAATACTAAATAACTCTTAGTAAGAAATGTTAGGTATGTTCCTAGCACGTGTAGCAATTTCTTGTTTGTTCGTCAATTAACAGAAAGATCCAATATTTCTATAAATTTTTCTGAGCAAGTGTATTGTGTTGGATGTGAAATAAGAACGGGTGATTACCCTAGGCATTAGGAAACGTGGCTAGCATAGGTTTGTTGACTACTACAATCAAGTTAAATGCTCATGCGTAGCGAGACTCTACCGTACATGACATGCTGGAGGATGGCATTCTTCATAGGTTTGTTGACCATGCTCCAGTCAACTTACATGCACTAGTTGTGGAGGGAATATCCATAATAGAGAATGTGCGGGAGGTTGAAATGTTTCATGTACAAATGGATGAAATGCCTGATGATAGGATGCATGGTGAGCTGGCAAGATAAGATGCTTAAAGAATTGTGGAGGGTGAATTCCCTATCAAGGATACACAAGAGATTGAAGGTGAGATGGAAAGAAAGCCATTTATGGTGAGATGGCAGGAAAAGCCATTCAAACAATGGCCCTGGCCTGAAGGTCAGTAGAGCATGGTTCTTTTGCGCATCTTGTTGTAAAAGACTTTTCCCACCAGGAGGGAATGGATGAGCAACAAGAGGGAATAAATATGGAGATGATTATTTCTTCTATTAATGTAGAGATCCTTATCTTTCCTACTGCAAAAGTGGTTTTTATTCCTATGAATACTGCAAAAATGGTCACATTTCAGTTGCCTCTTTCCATGGCAGCTCAGTTTGGTTGGAGGGTATCTCAAAGTGCTTTCCTGAATAGAGATTTGGATGAGGAGGTGTACATGGTGCTGCCTAAACATGATCATCTGGGTTACAGAACGATTAAGTCCTTATAAAGACTTAAGCAGGCTCCATGAGCCTGGTATATTTCATTTGATGAGCCTCTCCAAGATTCTGGTTTCAAAATTATGGAGATTGGGATTATCCATCATTGATGATTCATCACCGGTCAATTAATCAGTCTCCGAACACTTGGTTGACAACCTGTTATATCTTATGTCCACACAACTGAATCTTTGTTTTGCTGTTAGCTGTATTTTTCGGTTTCTGTCTAAGCTGATGCTCATGCATTGGACGGCAACAAAATATCAGATGACTGCTGCAGATTTCAGAATAATATGTAAGAAGTATTCTGCAGATTTAATGAAGAAACTTCTTGGTTTTATTGTATTTATAAAATTTCAGGACAAACATGTGGTCTCTGGTTTAGTCATTAAGGTGGGGTATTAAAATATATTAGTTATTACTTAATGAAATATTAGTTATCTATTAACTAATATTTGGTTATGAACTTACTACAATGCAACTTCTTTCAGCATAACAAAATGATGAACACACACATATCTCAATGTTTCATGTGCTTTCTGGTTTCTTTTCATTCTCTGTGTTCATATCTTCTAACAGATATATGTTATATCCAAAGCACCACAAAAGAAAAAACGTATGGAAGTTTCAAATCAGGAAGTGATTTGGTAGTGGGCTACCTACAAAAAATTCCATGTAATTGAAATGTGCCAGATTAAATACAGCGATCCACATGTTTTGAAGTAGTCACATGCCAGATTTTCAAGGAACCTTGGGCAGGGAGGAAAAAGTATTGATTTGGCAAATTTATCTAATCCAGTTATAATCTTGGCTCAGCGATCCATATGTTTTGAAGTAGGAACACAACAGATTTGCAAGGGACCAGGGACGTAGGAAAAATGTATTGATTTAGCAAATTTAATATCTAATCCAGTTTAAGTTTTGGCTCACATCAATCTTGCTTTGATTATTGTTCTGAAAATGTTATATGGATACAAAGCGCTGGTTTTGCCTCAACAGAGACCCATGAGCTTTGATCTTATGCAAGACACTTGAACTGTCAGACTCACAAACTTGTCGATAAATTGAGTCCAAATTTAAAATTATGCTATGTTTTGAAACTGCTATCCTTTTGAAGTTCGAAAATTCAACATATGCCCTCTGTCAGCTAAAGTATTCTGAGGCATACAAACTTATTAGATTCAAGCTGATGATAGACATCACTAGAGTCTTCTGCACATATTCTATAGTCTGATGACTACTTTGACTTTTGTTCTTGTACTAGAAAGGTCCAGGTTGCTTGTTTTGTAGGTCTGGATTCATCCAAAGTAGATAATGCTAAGGAACTATATGGGATATGTCTTCTTTTGTGAGCCTGAGATATCTTAATTTGATTTGCAAAACGGTTTGCATTGCTGTTTATTTATGCCTGCAATTTTTGTGACACGGATTTTTTAATATTTCTAGATTCTCATCTTTCCGCTCTTTTTTTTTGGTTGGTGGACAGAGATTATGTGATAGTGACCCAGGTGTTATGGGGGCATCCCTTTGTCCCCTTTTTGATCTCATTTCTGCTGATGCACTTTCATACAAAGATTTGGCAACTAGTTTTGTTACTATCTTGAAACAAGTGGCCGAGCATAGGTTGCCGAAGGGTTATGACTATCATCGTACTCCAGCACCATTTATTCAAGTAAGTAACTTCTTATATTTCATTTTTTTGTTATTTTAATTGTATTTTTTTGTGAGATCTATTTGATGGGTCCATTTTTGTTTCATGGTATAACAAGTATGATTTGTTTTCAATCAGCATACTTGTATCTTGTGCCATATAGGCCTATCTAGCTCATTGCTATCTTTTACATACATAAACGCTGCTTCATCTGTTAGCGAAATATAGGGTCAGCGAGATTATATATTATATGTTTCTGCCCTCTATTTGTACAATTAACTGGTAGGGAATGTGATGTTCTAGACACATAGCTGAGAGAGTGAAAAGTACCAATCTGTTACAGTGACTTTGGAGTGTGAAAATGTTTTCCATCAAAATAATGTTGTTGGGGAACAATCATGTAATGTTTTTTCATTTAATTTTGATGTGAAGGAAAGAGATTTTTTTTTGACATCTTTTTGTCTTAGTGTCTTCGAGATAGGATAGCAAAGCTTTGTTTGACTAGCAAGCTTGGTTTGACAATATAAATGGCTGTACTTTTGCTGCTCAATGCAGACAATAAGTTCCATGAAAAGCATCATTTAGAATTCAGATTAAGGTTGGTAAATACATGGCAATTGCTTGTGTTATGATATCAAAAAAATAATGCACTTCAGTTAGTGTACTGTGGGATCACTACCTTGCTAGTTGCTTACTGTTTTTGTTACTTGCAGAGTTTTGTGAGTTAGTCTGCTTTAGTTTATTAACAGAGTTTTATTAGTCAGTTATACTTTTCTGTTAGTAAACCAGTTTTATATAAAAGACTGATTATCCCACATTGATGGAGGTGAAGTAATTACAAATAGGCCCTTTTGGTTTGGATGGAAGTGGTAGTGCACAAGTCTACAGTGACTGTGTCTTTGCCAAGGACAATACCACACTGTTCTTGGAGATCTTTGTTGCCTGAATTGACATTTGTACACCGTCGGGAATGTTTACTCCCATGTATGAACTGCCTAATATAATTTTCAATGATATTTAGTTCTTATTTTTTTGGTAAGTTGAGAAATAAAGTTCAGTTAAGATTTTTCAGCAGCAAGGAATTTCAGATTTCCCAGCTGTGACAGATTTCAGTTTCCAGATGTTTCAGATTTTCAGTTGTTTAAACAATTTCCGGATCTAAGATTACACGTGTTTCAATTTTTATGCTGTTATCGTTTGAATTTTCTACTGTCATTTCAGATTTTCTATCAGTTTCAAGTTTTTTGTAAGGTCTACAATAGTTATCTGGGCGTATATTAACTATATTAGAGGAATTTCTCAGCCTTGTGCATAGCCGATAGACTAGAAGGGGCTTCCTATGAAGGCTCACATGGTCTCAATGATGAGAAATTAGAAATTGTATTATCCATGGAGGAAACAATGAGAGGGCCCTTGAAAGAGGTAAGACTCAAGAGATACTAGGGAAGAAATAAACCAACCGGCTATAGATAGAAGAAAACGAGAAAATGGCAATGATGGAGGTGGTTATCATGGACCTTGAATTAGAGGAGGCTGCCTGTTTATGACCATGAGCGAAACCCATCTGCAAACAACTTCAACAGACAAGGGTAATTTTGTGACAATTCAACTGAAAAACTCGAAGGGTAAACACACCAACTAGAGGCTACTTCAGAGGATTTCCACACCTAAGTTTGATGGGGTCAATGTTGATATCAAACCCAGGTCTTGGATACGTAACATATTATGTTTCTTTCCACTAAATTATATTCAGAATAAATAAAATTTTCAATTTTCTACTTCATACCAAACATAATTACACTGATCAAGAAAGGATTCTGAACCAAACATAATTGTGGTATCCAAGAAGGTTTATTCTTGGTCCTAAAAAGTTTGACACAACAAAGCCTTGTGAATTACTTAAGAGAAATTTGCCAAGCCTGTTTACTTGTTGAGAATTTACCCCCTCGACATGTTGCAATGAATGCTGATTGGCTAAAATAATCCATCAAAGGTATGTCAAGGCCTTGAGACATGCAACTCTTGAGGATGCCATTCGACAAACAAAATTTATTTCAGAGGATGTCAGGGGTAGCCTTGCCATAGGATCTACTTCCACAAGCACCCCATTCTTTTCTTAACTCTATGGTTGGACATTCGAGGGGAAGAATGGTAGACCTAGCTATTATTGCTGAATTATTGTTGCAAAGAGGTTTGGTACAAGGGGCACCAGTGCAGATCCCTTGGAAGGATACATATGATATATGAGATGGATGGAACTAAGAATGAAGAAGTGGAAATGTAGAAAAATGCCCATATTGAGAGTCAAGAACACCAAGGAATGCCATCTCCCTTGTTACAGTGTTGGGAAATACCTAATCCCAGATTTGAGAGCAAAAAACAAAGTAATAAGTAGAACTGCAGCGACTCATAAGTTCATAGTTTTGATGCCAGTGACTTCCATGGGCCTATAGCTGCGCTTCTACAAAATTTTCAGGTATTTGTGGCCAATGACAGTATGATGGAGTGCAAGGGAATGATCAGAGAGCTGAAGTTGTAATTAGAAAAGAGATGAACTATGCTCTGAGTTTTATGTTGTGACTTTAGCTGGGGCTGATGTGGTCATGGGAGCACAATGGCTGGAGTTTTTGGGTGATTACCACATGGATTTGAGTGAGCTGTAAATAAGTATGTGAAAGAACAACATCAAATTCCAGTCAGAAGACTGCAACCTAGTGCAAATAAACTGATTTCAGCCAAAATATGTCCAATTTTTTTTACGTATAGTGAACTATGCTTCAGTTTTTATTTTTCATTGTAACTCCACCAAGGGATTGCATGGCAGTTGAAGACAAAAAACAACACCACAAACATAGGTAAACTAATTAATGAATTTGGAAATGTATTCTGTGATCTACCTCAACTGCCCGCAATCAGGGGACAAGAATAGATCATTGACTGTTACCGGGAGCTGGAATTGTCATTGTTTCTCCCTACAAGATTGCAAATGTATTTAAGGATGATATAAAAATGACAGTACAAGAGCTGTTGGACACAGGTAACAGAGTGCCTAGTAAAAGTTCCTTTGCCTCTCTGGTGCTGTTAGTAAGGATGAAGGATGTTTCCTTCCAGATGTGCATTGACTGCATGGTATTGGACAAGAGGGAAATTAAAAATAGATTCCTCATGCTGCGTGTAGATTAATTGATGGATGTGTTACATAAGGATGTTGTATTCACAAAGGTTGATCCTAGATTTGATATCATCAGATAAGGGTCATGGATAGTGAAAAATTTAAACCCTTGAAACATATCATTTTCATTATTGGTGATAAGTGATGCCTTTTGTACTAAGAAACATCTCAACCAAATTTCAAGGTACAATATGTTAGGGAAATAATGTTCATAGTGTGAACATTAGTGCATTAGAATAATAGTATTATTCTAATAATAATTTATGAGTAATATATTATTAATAATGAGTTGTCAAACTCATATTAATAATATATATATCTATTGTAAGGAGTTTGTTTATCAAACAAACTCACGTAGCTTTTTAGACGTGTGTGTGTGGAGAGATAAGTGTGAGTGATTCTAGGAGAGAGATGTGGGATTGAAGATTAGATTGACTCCTAGTTTGTAGGAGATCAACTTTGTATAAATATCTCTATCCATGTGAATAAAATTATCCCGAATGAATTAAAATTATACATTTTTATATTCGGTGTTATTTTATTTAGTGATCAATATTTATTTATTTGTGTGAAAAGTTGTACTAAATATAAGATTTGGTATCAGAGCGTGGCTATTCCAGAGAGGTGGATAGAGATTTGAGGAAGAAATGGAGAAATTTTCAGACAAAGACATGTGGCAAGTTTGCTACTTGAAGCTTGACGCAAGTTATTAAAACTGCGATATCTTTCGTGTTTCTTAATGAAATTGGGCAATTCAAAATGTTATGGAAAGTTAACATCATGTAGAAAAAAACCCAGAAATATTTTTTGATATTGATTTACAGGTTGAGAGCAGTTTGCATTGGAAAATAGATGAATTTTGAGTGACGGGATTGGTATATCTGAGGATCCGTTTTGTAAACGACTTGATAGGCTTGGAGGGGTTTTTGTAGGTGGGAAGATATGCTAGCAAGCTACATGTCTTTTTCTATTGGCTGAATTTTTTAATTTTTTAGCAAAACTATAGTTTGAAAAAAAAAGTTTTCCTATAGTTTTTACTTAATAATTACATTTTGAGTGCAATTAATATATATTTTGGCCAAATTAATATTTTTTTGGTGCCAATTCTTTGAAATATTGATATTTTTGGAATCCTCAATTTCTCCCGGTTCCAACGAGTGGTCACACGATAATTTTGCTTTCTAGTTTTAGCAAGTTTTTAATCGTGGAGACAATTTTAATTAAATTAAGCCATTTTTACGAGAAGTTAAAACCTCAATAACTTTTGCTCAGTAACTCAAAATCGAGTTATTTCTTTTGCAAAAGTACTTATTTTTTACGAGAAGTTACATTGGTTGTAATTTCATGAAAAAATACTAAGTTTGAAAATTATCCTCAATTTTGGCCATCTTGTGGACGCATTATCGGTTGTACCCGACGTCCTGAAAAAAAAAAAGGTTTTACATTGAGGGGGGAAGTTGGAATAAATACAATGTAGAATCCATGAAGCCTCATGATTGAATTCGGCTGAGTTAGTAACTACTAGATGGAGGAAGGAGGCAACGGAGGAAGGAGGACAATCGGTGTCCTCTCGTCAGTCGCCATTGATGGGGCCGCACAATTGATTTGGTGACTAGTGTGTTGTGTTTACTTTCAGCATGTGTGGTAATAAATAAGAACAGATGGATAATTCATGTTCATAGTTACGAACATATTTTCCTATATTAGGTTCTCTTTTGTAAAATATGAATGAAGAAACGTGTATGCTGCTATGAAAATGGTTGTTGGTCCACTAGAAAACCAATTTGAGAGTTTGTGGATCTCTTTGAAAAACACATACAGAGTGGTTGATAGTTCCACTTAAAAAACAATTTTGAGTTGGAGGTTCTCCTTGAAAACCTCATATTGTTTGAGTTGTTGGTACTCTTTGAAAACCATCGGATTGTAGAACATGAGCAGGTACTAGACAAAATTCACCCATGTTCACACTAAGGGGGTGAATGTTAGGGAAATAATGTTCATAGTGTGAACATTAGTGCATTAGAATAATAGTATTATTCTAATAATAATTTATGAGTAATATATTATTAATAATGAGTTGTCAAATTCATATTAATAATATATATAATTATTTTAAGGAGTTTGTTTATCAAACAAACTCACGTAGCTTTTTAAAAGTGTGTGTGTGGAGAGATAAGTGTGAGTGATTCTAGGAGAGAGATGTGGGATTGAAGATTAGATTGACTCCTAGTTTGTAGGAGATCAACTTTGTATAAATATCTCTATCCATGTGAATAAAATTATCCCGAATGAATTAAAATTATACATTTTTATATATTCGGTGTTATTTTATTTAGTGATCAATATTTATTTATTTGTGTGAAAAGCTATACTAAATATAAGACAATAAACTGAATCTTCAAATCTTGAAGTCCGATTTAAAGAAATTTGTTCTTTCTTTCTTCCATGATATCCTTGTTTATAGAAAAACAATGGAGTATCACTTTAACAACTTGAGAATTCTTTCGTAACTCTCGAGTTCAAACTCCAATTTGCACAAGAATCAAAATGTGAAGTTAGAGAAAAGCTTGTGTACTTGGGACATATATTTGGTAAAGAGGGAGTCAAAGCTGTTCCAACTATGATTGAAGCCATTCTTGACTGGCTCATTCTGAAGAATGTGACTCAGCTGAGAGAATTTGATGATTCATGCAGTAAAGAATTTGTTAATGTTTTCTTCCATGATATTCTTGTTTATTGAAAACCAATGGAGGATTGCTTTAACAAGTTGAGAATTATTTCTGAACTCTCGAGTTTAAATTCCACTTTGCACAAGAATCAAAATGTGAAGTTAGAGAAAAGCTTGTGTACGTGTACTCGGGACATATATTTGGTAAAGAGGGAGTCAAAGCTGTTCCAACTAAGATTCAAGCCATTCTTGACTGGTTCATAACTTCATTCTGAAGAATGTGACTCAGCTGAGAGAATTTGATTATTTATGCAGTAAAGAATTTGTTAAGGCTTTTGGCAGCATGAAGACAACCCTCACTGATCTTACAATAGAATTGAACAAAAGCCACATTCCAACAAATGAAGAAAGTGATTGCTTACACATTCAGATTTTTCACAACCCCTTGCAGTCAAATGTGATACTATAGGCTTTGACATAGGTCATATGCTTTTGAAAGTTGAAAGAGAAGTTGTTATGTACGTAAGGAAGTCTTGTCCCATATGCATGCTATAAAAAAATGAAGTTATATTTATTGGGCTAATACATGATCTGAATAGATCATCAATGTTTGAAGTATTTACTACTCCAAAGGAATGTTAGTGAATGACAAGCATAACGAGTAAGCAAAACTACAAGGTTTTGATTTTGAAATTCAATATAAGGTCATACATGATATGAAAAACAAGCTGCTTGGCATTGTGAACTATAAAAACAATTATTATTATTATTTCTATCTACGCGAGCTAAGCTGCACGTGACATCTGTGGCAGAAAAGTGTTGGTGGCATCTAAAGAATCCTCATTGATATGACAGCAGAAGGTAACAAAAATCACATTCCAACAAATGAAGAAAATGATGGCCGGAACTTCCATATTTTTCACAACCACTTGTTGTGAATGTGATACTAAAGGCTCTGACATAGGGCCTATGATCCTTGTGCAGCCTGCCTTGCAGCATCTCGCAGTTGCGCAAGCCTCCTTACTTCTTTCAAGGACTGTGCTCCTCAGCATTGTAGTGTTTCGCAGCATGCACATGGACTCGCAGTATCTCACATCATTGGCGCAACTCTTCACAGCCTACTGTGCAGCTCCATAACGTCTCACAGCTTGCCCACACTTTGCGTCACATGCAGATTCTCACGGTACCTTGGAGCATTGCTCCTTGCAGTCGCACGCAAGCTGCACACCTGCTTAGCAGCTGACAC
Source organism: Taxus chinensis (assembly GCA_019776745.2). NCBI lineage: Eukaryota > Viridiplantae > Streptophyta > Pinopsida > Cupressales > Taxaceae > Taxus > Taxus chinensis. The sequence continues at coordinate 283,164,131 of CM034151.1, read as the reverse complement.
AACTTCGGCTGTCCCACGCAACATATCACAACTTCTGCAGTCCTGCGCAACTCATTGTGCAACATTCACAGCAAGTTGCCATATTGTGCATCTCCTTGCAATGTTATGCAACACATTGCAGCCTCGTGGCAGTCTTGCATGTTGGTCACTGGCTTCTCATCATGGTACATGTCTTCACAGTGCCGTGCAGGGGCTTTGTGATTGAGACCTTGGCATCCCACTGCCAAGTGGCACCCTCCATGCCTGCGCTGTGTTAGAACATCTTGTCAGCATGCCATGCGTCAGATCACGATCATCACTCGGCCAGGGAAGTCAAAGTGTTCTTGTAACTGTCGTCAGTTGTAACTGTCTCCTTTCTAATTATACATGTATAAATATGTATTGTACATTGACACTCTTGGTTGATCGTCGAGCATCTTTGCATCCATGTAGCCGAGTGAACACACGCATACCAGATGGGAGTTTGTTAGTGTGCTCAATGTATCTAGCATTCAAACACTTTGGTAGCTCTGCATTCTTTCATCCAGTCAAGATAAATCAGCATACAAAGCTTCGTCCTAATTACTAATCATAGGTCAAATGCACTCTCCTCCAATGTTATTCAACAAGAGCATCATCACCATCATGTGGTTCATAACCTTTTCAAGCATCAAGAGTAAAACCACATTGCATCAGTAGTGTCGCTCCTGCATCAAAAGACTTTCACATTCACATGTGCTTGGTAGATTAATCTCAGTTTTGATCCTTTATTGACCAAAGAAATAATTAACAATCTAGAAAACATCACAAGTTTTAACTGTGGCATTGACGCCGCAATGTACAGCCAGGGTATGTCCAGCAGTACATGGTATGCCCAGGTACATCCTCTGGGCACACCCCGAGCATACCATACTTGTCATTATGTACCAGGTACGGTAGGAACCCATACCCAGGGCCTGTACCGTTAGCATAGGACAATAAGTCGAGCATTTTTTATTTCTCATCTCTTCTTATTCATGACCGTCATATGCAAGTTGCTAATCATCGGTGATGCATAGAAGTAGATATTTGTTTTCTATGTCTTTGAGGTCCAAATGAACATTAAGGGCGCCTTGGAAGTAACATTACACAACAAGCCACTATGAGATCCAAGTTTGCAGGTTAATGATACAACTCTACCACTAGCAGACTTGGAAGCTTCTCTTCTCACAATTTCTTCACAGTATCCTGATTTCAGTTGTGCTAGGCCCTTTTTCTTTCTACCAAGTAAAGGTTGACATCAGCCAGTGCATGTAAGGCAAGAGCTATGCTACAGGGATTGCCCCAATGGGTTCCTCCTAGGCCCCTTGAGCAATATACATTCTACCATTAACTGGTTTGTGGACTATCATGAAAGTTTTCGAGCCCATTGTGGCGGTGGATGATGATGTTGTTCTTTTCTTTTTCAAATCAGTTTTGCTACAGACTTGTAACACGGTCGATTTCCAGTACATCGATCTCTTGCTTTGAAGTCTTCATCAATTCCTAAGGAGTCTTAGGTTGAAGACTACGGGGATGAGTGTTTCCTTCAACTAATGTGCGTGAGGTCTGTACTTGTACTTGGATCATATGGTGCTGGAGTTCACCCGCTATGGGTTCGCGCCCTCTAATACTCCGAGTGTAGGTGGATTGGCAAGGTTCTTGACTTACTACTGAGCTTTGGTCACAAGGTCATATTGACTCAATTCCCAAGGCTGCAAAGTTTTGAGACAATAGGAAAAGGTAACTAGCAGACAAATGCCCTCTTCATGGAATAGCGTGCTCAAGAAGGATCTTTCACATAATGCTCAAATCTCAATGACCTTTGGCTTGCATCGTTGCTTAAAAAAAACATCGACATTGGGGTTCGACTAACTTTAGTGTCACAAAATGGTCAAGTTTTCAAAACCTAAGTGTTCTTGCTACAGCACAGGTTCTTTTCTATCATAAATGCATGTAATTTCGAGTTTCATAACGACATGCTTTGAGATACAAGTTTAGTGGAAATTGCACTATTCATTCCAAAGTCCCTCCCTCTGGATTCTAATGTCACATTGTCTCAGTGACACCTAAAAAGGTATATATAAAAAGGATGGGACGAACATTTTTGCAAGACTGTGACTCTACCATGTCGAACCACAGCCGCTTAATATGATAATATCAGAAAAGAATGTGAAAAGCATTACCATTCTTGCATCTGCAGTTCTTAAATTGTCGCCAAATCCAATGCATTCCCTATGCTATGCCTTTTGGATACTGTGGCAGATAATGCCAGAAGACTCATCTACTCAGAGGCTATCACAGAATTTGTGTTCAACATCTTTCGCCAAGCCTCGGACTTGCACATGAGAGTCAAGCCTACAACCTGCCTCTGATAATGTATAAAACGCAATTATATTTGCCATAGAGAACAATCTCTCCGAGTTAACCTCCCTGATAACAAGAAAAAGTTTTTGCAAAATCAAAATGCTCTTTTGGCAGGAAAAATCCCACAATGTAGCATCCCTAGCGCAATTTGGTTCTCGTATCCCGTCTTTGGGAGAGTCCATCAAACTGACTTGCTTGCAACTGCAGAGGATAATGGTGAAGTGTAGCGCCATATGCACACGTGTTGGTTAGTAGTTCAGGTCTAACTGTAATCGGATCATGAACAGTCCCAACAACATTATAATCACTCCCAGCATAATAAAATGAAGGTACCTACACACTCATTTGGTGTGCAGTTCAATTCCTCTTCATTCTCAACTTGTTTACATGGCGATAGACATTGGTATCCACTACCAGGCATCTGACGTGCCCGAAAGGGTTCGGAATCCGAGGAAGCTCAATGGTAAACCAAGTATAAAATTCAAGTCAGGTATACCATCAAGGAAGCCCTACATCTAGAAGCATGAACTGAAAGGAAAACGTTGAATACAAGAATGATTGCAACAGGAGTTCTGAAGTCTTCAAATGCACAAGGAATTCAAGGGCAGTCTGTAAAAACGTGCAAGCAACATACATACTGCTTGAGGGCACAGAAAATCTCAACTCTTAAGTTCTGAACGGTCAACAGCCACATCTTTACTTGGATAACATCCTCATTTTCAAAAACACTTGAAATACTATCATGTTGAACACAACTCACAGAAGTTTTAGACAATCGCGAGGGGAATAAAACAGTCATTTGCGAAGTTCAAGCTCTTGTTGCAAAGTTGTACATGATGAATGCCATACACATCCAATCCGTTATGCTACATCATCCATGGTACAGTGCATCTATGTAGATCAATATGAAGGAAAAAGGTGATCCATGACTGGTCGACTAGACAGAGTCTGGGTGTTATACCTAAAGAATGTTACTTGGGCTTCAGCAAGGTTGCAATAGGGTGGGTCGCTGTTAGAGCACTTACTTCAGATGAAAGACATGGCCGAGATCAGCTTGACTCCATGTGCACAAAAGGTAGATGACAATGATATGGCGGCACCTGGTGCTGAACAAGTGCTTTTGAGGAGCGTCATAGCAAGTCATGTTGTTGAAGTGCCCTGACATTGCCTACTGGCTTTGAAAGTCAGAGTGATTGAATTTGACTATAAAGTCGGTTCACAATATTTGTATAGCAAAAGGACATCTAGTTGATAATCACTCAGAGACACTCAATGACACGGGTAACTAGTGCTCCATTTATGACAAAGAGTTGTTTGCTGTTGTTCAATCAAAGGGAAGCAATGCTGAAACATCACATCATGGGTAAGGATCATCTCACTAAATATCAAATGATCGTAAGCCATTTTAGTTCTTGTAGACGTGCAACAGATATGACCTGGTGACCAAGCATAAGAAGTAAAAGGATAACAAGGCCACATATTGCCTTAGCCGATCAGTTGGTACACAGAGTCATCGAAGAAGCTGTACACCCTAATGGCCATCATGCTCAGATGACAGCCTTGGGTAAGGTCCTTGTTTTTTGCATTCTGGAGCATCAAGACATTTCAGAGTGTCAAAAAGATTGGTATGTAACAATAATTTCACACAAATTTGGACAGTTTTTCTGGTTCAGTTTCAACCAATGTTTTAAAAATCGGAACCGGACTTGGAACCGGCCGAGGGTCGGACTGGAACCGGACCGGAACCGGACCGGTTCAAACTTAATGAACCGGTTTACTAAAAAATACATAAAATTTTATATTTTTAATGAAAATAATATATTTGAAATGTTAAAAACGATAATTCCAACAAGTACACACAGAATATGCAAAGTTTTCTCTTATATATATGCAAGAAAGGTGTTTATAGCAAAATGGCACGAACTCCAAGTCCAATACACAATACATATATCATAGATGAGATTCCGAAACAAAATACATAGACATTGAGGCTCTAAATGATCAATCTCCATAGTCCAAGACTCCAAAAAAACAACATGATATGATCATTGATACATTACAAATACTACAAGTTACAAAACTCTAGAATAAACTAGATGACTCATGACATCAATGATCAATCATCATGATCAAACTCTGCACCGCTGCTGGAAATGGGATCCTCAAGGTCATCCTCATCAATATGATCACCGGCCTCTGGCTCTGACTCGGACTCATCCAAATCCTCAGGTACATCTGCAACAACTGGAGCTGGCACGGGGTTGGGGAGTAGCACGAGTGCGACTAGTGTCCTGCTGTGTCTCGTGACGATGGCGGCGGTGCTGCTAATGGCTCATCAGATTCTTGATCCAAACCCATCCACCCCAAGTCATCGGGATCAAACTCTGCTGGCTGACTCTCCTCTACCCATTCTGAAGTTTGGATCTATATCATCCAAGACAATGGGATCAGTATCAGGTCTTCGGTTCAACAACTGGTTACGCGTTAACCGAAGGTTGTACTGCACGAAGACAAGATCATTCAACTGTTGTTGTTCCAAACGGTTTCTCTTTTTCATGTGAATCTGCTCAAAGACGAACCAGTTGCGCTCGCACCCAGAAGTATTGCAAGTTTGGCTCAGGATCCTAATTGCAAACTTTTGCACTTGAGGACACCGACTACCAAATGAATCCCACCATTGTGTTACGATAAAAAATGTAAATGTTTAATTAGTAAACAATGACAACAGAAAGTTAAAAACACAAAGTTAAAAATTAAAAGTAAAACATATAACTTATAAGTTAAAGGTTAAAGCGTAATTCAACAAATTAGAAAAATATTGTCTTATGCTAAAAATTCATGATTATTCATTAAAATTTTTAATCAAATAAACTTCAAAAAACTTAGAATTTCTTACCTGGTTGGTCCACATCCCTTGCAATTTTTGCAAGGTTTTTTCTGAAAGGTACCTGTGGCTCTGCTGAAGAAGCTGATCTGTCGGTGAACCTCAAGTTGTTGCATCTCATCAGGGACCATGCGCTCTAGGCACTCGTACAAACCATCTTTTACTTCTCCTGTTTGATCTTCTCCAAGCTGAGCTCTGTAATGATATTTTGGGTTCAAGAAATACCCAGCTGCATGTATAGGTCGATGGAGTTGATTGTTCCATCTATTATCTATGATCTCCCATATAGGCCCATACTTAGTTACCCTGTCTTTGTATGCTGCCCTTATCTGCTCCTTTGCCTGATCCATAGCCTCATAAATATAGCCCATGGCTAATTTGTCCCCATCCACCAACCGCAACACCTTAACAAGAGGCTCAGCAACTTTCACAATCTCTGCTGTTTTTTTCCAAAATAAATTGTCAAAAAGTTTCTTCTTTGTGCCTTTTCCATCTTGTTTGCGGCTCCACTTTGATGCATTCCATTCATCACTTGAAAACATCTTTTTCAAGTTCTGCTGTTGGGAAAGAAGAGATTGCAACGAGAGGATGTTTGTTGCAAATCTCGTGATGGCTGGCCTAACAAGTTCTTTGCCCTCAGTGTTCTTCCTTATTAGGTTCAATACCCATGAGTGATTGTAGATGTATTTGGTGATGCTTTTGCCATGCTCTATAGTGTTCTTGATCCAATTTTTTTTTCCTATATCCTCAAGCATGAGGTCTATGCAATGTGCAACACATGGAGTCTAAAATATTGTTTTGTGTTTAGCCTCTAACATCTTACCAACAAGAACATAGTTAGAGGCATTATCTGTTATGATTTTTACCACATTTTCCACCCCCACCTCTACAACAATATCATCCAAAAGCTCAAACAACAAATTTACATCTTTCACCCTATCAGATGCATCTACTGATTTCAAAAAACATAGTACCTTGGGGATAAGAGGCAAGAAAATTTATTATGTTGCGGTTCTTGCCATCTTTCCACCCATTTGACATAATAATGCATCCAGTTTTGGCCCATGATGCTTTGCAACTCTTCAAACATTCATCTATGGATGCAACTTCTTTCTTCAAAAGTGATCCTCTCAAGTCATGCATACTAGGGCCTTTGAAGCCCTTACCAGCAACAACAACGGAATCAAACATAGATTGGTAATGAGGTGAGCAGGCAACATTGAAAGGGATATCTGCATCATACCACCATCTAGCAATGTACTGAAAAGTTGCTTCTTTGTATTACTTCTTCCAATGGCTATCCAAGGTTGGCTGATTTTTTGTTGGCATGGAGGCACTAACAAGTGTGGAAGATGGAAAAAAGCTTTGAATGGACTTTCTTTTTTGAGGTTGTTTTTCTTGACTATGAGTGGATGGGGGAGGCATATACCAAAATGGGTCTCTAACAGTCACATAAGGGTCAGAGAAAGATCCTTCAACACTCAAGGCATGGTCCCTCCTCCCTATTTCAGCTTCCATCTCTTTTTGCCTAGCCTTCTCTTCTGTTTGTTTTTCAAGCAAGTTTATCATTTCCAACCTAATGGTATCAATATCAGGTGCATCACATGGGGTAACTTGGCCTCTTTAACCAGCCAAGTGTTGTTTCAACCTATGAATCCCCCCTTGATGTGTTTCTTACAATAAATGCAAAGAAATATGAAAATGCAAATAAAAACAAAATAAATTTCAGATTTTTTATTTAATAAAATTTACAAATAAGGGGCAAGTTTAAAATGTAACATACCTTTCAATGTGCACACAAATGAGGTGAAGAAACACTTTAAGCTTGTATATGGACCACCACAAAGAACCCACACTTGATGCCAAACAACCCTCAAACTCACTCCAAATGAACACTCTTTAATTCTGCCCCAATCCTCCAAATCCTTCCAAATAAGAGAGGTTCTCACAAATAGAGGTGAGGTGCCCATAAATGGATGCCAATATCACCACAAAGAGCCCACAAGCAATGTCAAATAAGCTCCAATCCTCCAACTTCCAAGCTCACTACAAAAACTAAACTCTTCAATCTTATGCTCACAAATGCTCAATGAGAGACATGTGAAGTGAATAGAGGGGGGGGTGTATTTATAAAACCAAATTAGGGTTTAGAGCAAATAAAAAAAATATTATTAAAAAAACATAATTTGAATGAAATTGTCGTATAGGGCTGTGTAGGGGCTAAATCGGCCGGTTTAGGATGAAACTAGATCGGTTTGACCGGTTTTAGGCCAAACTCGCTGGTTCCGTGCGGAACCGGCCGGTTTGACCTAAAACCGTCAAACGATCTGGTTTCTTAACCGGTCCATGCAAAAAATTAGTGAACCGATCGGACTGGCCGGTTCTGGTTCGACCGATTTTTAAAACATTGTGAATCATTTGTGAGGCACACTACGACAAGAAAATATGGCACTTTGACTTGACCAATACACTTACCACATTGCAACAACACTTCTACTGACCGCACATGTGCATAGATGTTGACCGCCACATCACATTTTGTATTCCTTGTTACATCACAAAGCCCATGAATAGGAAGCTAGGACTTTACACACCTCTGGTGGTTCCATCTAGACCATGTGTATCCATTGACATGGATTTCATGACTGGGATGCCTGTGACAAAGTACTAGAATGACCGTGTTTGTCATAGTTGATAGGCTTTGGAAGATGATTATCATGGTTGTCTATAAGAAGAGCATTGGCGTAGTTGGCATTACCCGCACACCTTCTTCAGCCATGTACGGGATTGCTTTGGACTTGCAACATCCATTGTATTTGATCAAGATCTGTGATTCGTTAGCTGGGAGTTGATGGGTATGGATCGGTGGACAACATTTCATCCTTAGACAAATGGATGAACATAAGTTGTCAATAGCACACTTGTTCATCTCCTGCGTGTGTACAAGCATGTGCATGCTCTCACTTGTGATGATAATCTGTTGTACATCCAAGATGCTTACAATAGAGCTCTTTATAGTTCTATGGGGTATGGTTCATCCTAGACATGTATTGGGTTCCTTCCTGTAGCACCTCTAGACATTTCCTATTACGCACTAGTCAATATTGAGTTGCACACACAGGATTGGGAAGCAAAGAAAATGTCGAAGTTTTTGCAACACATACAATTTGTTCATCAACAAGTTCAGCAAATTCTCTCAAGTTCGTAACAAAAGTAAAAAGAGTGCTAGAATGTGCATTGTATGCCTCATGCAGTCTAGGTCGGTTATAAAGTTTGCTTGCATTTCAAAAAGAATGCTGTAAGTTTCCACACCAAAAGATCAAGTCTTTGCATTCTGCATGCAATTGGTGATAATGCATTCATTCTCTATTTGTCATCATACTTGGGTCTTCATCCAGTATTCAATTTGAAGCTCGTTAAGCCTCACTTCCCTCTAGTTCTTAAGTTAGTAGTGACCCAACATCCTTCTGATTTGGATCCCGAACACTTGCGACGCGCAGAGGACCATATCATCAAAGTGACCAATACTTGCACCCACAAAGGCACACATCAGCTGTTACAAGTAGTCAAGGCTGGCAATATGCTGATCAAACTAAGTGGTACAATCTTATGCAGCTTTAGGTTTAGTTCCCGCAGCTAATTGAAGATGCAGTGGATGCCTTTGCCCCTCAATAAAAGACAAATGAGCTGTGCACAACCTCATAGCAGCTTGCAGCCACGCAAGCCTCCTCACTTCTCTTGAGGACTTTGTGCTCCTCAGCCTTGCAGTGTCTTGCAACACAATCCGTCTCGTGGTATCTCGCAACACTAGCACATCTCCTCATAGCCTACTGCACAGCTCCATAGTGTCTCATAGCTCGCCCCACACTTTGCGCCATGTGGAGAGTCTAACAATACCTTAGTGCATTGTTCCTCGTAGTCCCACAAACACCACACACTCTCTTGTGCAGTCCCATGCATCATATCACAACATGGGCAACTTTTGTAGTTTTACGGAACTCATCATGCATTATTCACAGCTGCTTGTAATGCTGTGCTCTGCCTCGCAGCGTTCTCAACATTTCACAGTGATTCACATCACATTGCAGCCTTGCAGCAGTGTCACATGTTTGCGCCTTGTGGCAGTCTAACACGTATGCACCTCTGTTACCAGGAAACGCCTAGGGCCCCCCCGTTTCTGTTTCCGTTTCCGAAACGTTTCGGAAACGGAAACTCCTTCGAAACGTCCTAGTCTCCTAGAGATAAGTATACATGATAATAATGTATAATTTCAATGAATACAAAATATTTTGAGTGTTTTATCAGTTATAACTTATTCTTATCACTTATGGTGTATGGAGTGCAATTTTAAAATGAGTACTATGCACACACACACACATATATATATTTTAATAATATATTGTACAGACTTTTCCCGTAACGTTTCGTATCCAAGGTTTTTTGAAAATTGCCGTTTCCGCATTTCATACCCGTTTCCGTTTCCGTTTCCTGGCAACATAGGTATGCACCTTGTTTGTCAGCATGCTACATGTCTTTATAATTTCTGCACATTCACAGCCACATGTCAACATCCCATTGCCATGTGGCACATTCCATGTCTGTGCCATGTAAGATCATCTTGTCAGCAAGCCACACATTGGATCACAATCGTCACTCAGCCAGGGACGATGAACTGTTTTTGTAACCGTCTCTTCCTGTAACCATCACCAGCTATAACTGCCTCCTTTGTAGTCATACATGTATAAATATATATTGTACATCGACACTCGGGGTCAATTGTTGAGCATCTATGCATCCATATAGCCGAGAGAGCAAACACATACCAGATAGGATCTTGTTAGCATGCTCAACTTATCTAGCATTCAAACACATCTGTACCTCTGCATTCTTTCATCCAATCTTGACAACTCAGAAAGGAAGCTTCATACCTTCTGATCACAAGAACTTGCATTCCTTGTCTCATTGAATCTCTTACATATTTGTACTTTACCTATTCTGCATATTGAATAGAAGTTGCATTAATCTGTACCTCTGCATTCATTCATCCAATCTTGACAACTCAGAAAGGAAGCTTCATCCCTACTGATCACAAGAACTTGCATTCCTTGTCTCATTGAATCTCTTACATATTTGTACTTTACCAATTCTGCATATTGAATAGAAGTTGCATTATTCTGCATATCACACTTCCACACTTGAATGTGTTTGGTCAATTAATCTGTTTAATCCTTCCTATGCATTCTGCAATCTGCTGTTTGCATCCAACTCGGGTGTTTACCCCGTACCGGCATCCTGGGATGCATGGTGCAGATCAGCCTTTGCTCATCAAAATCAATGGCCTTCTTTTGAAAGTGGAAAATTCATTGACAACGAGAAGCTGTTATGTATGTAAGGAAATCTTGTCCCATAGACATGCTAAAGGAAATTTGAAGCTATATTTATTGGGCCATTACATGATCTGAAGAGGTCTTCAATGTTTGACTTTGAAGTACTTACCATCCTAAGGAAATATTAGTGAATGACAAGCATAATGGGTCAGCAAACTACAAGGTTTTGATTTTGAAATTCAGTATAAGGGCATACACAATACTGCTGCAGATCCTTTATCTATATGAGCTAAGCTGCATGTGACAACTGTGGCGTAAATGGGTTTTAGAGAAGAAACATTGGTATAGTTTATATTAAGAATCCAGAAAGAACCAAAGAGGAAGACAACAAGAATCACATCTACCATGTATCTAACTGAAAATCCAAGATTAAGGTGTTAGAAGAACGTTATTTTTCGCCTTCTGCTGGTCACATGGCCTTCTTTCAGACTTCTTACAACATGGGAAATTTTCTGGAAGGGGCTAAAAGATATGAAAAACTTTGTGCTTTCATGTGAAACTGACCAATGGAATAAAACAGAGAATGTGAAAAGTTTAGACATGTTGCATCCCTTGCTCATTTTCAACCAAAAATGGGAATCCACTAGGATGGACATTATTAAAGGCCTACCACTGGTGGTTGGAAATAACTCTATCTTTGCAGCTTACGTATTTATATATACGACAGTAGTTTCGGCTTTTGCAGTAAAGATCTTTTTGACTCTAAGCAGGATCATCTTTTAGAAAATCCACTTCTGAAGTTATTTGTGTGGAGCACTTTAAAATAGGTTTCAAAACTCTATGCAGGAGCAGCTTATGTATGGTCCCTTGTGTATTTTTATTATGCAGGGGGTGGCTATGCAAGTAATTTCTAGAAAATTTCAAAAGAACAAGAGATGGAAATATATTGCATTGTGTCTCTAGTTCTACCTTACATGAAGTTTTGCAAGTTCCTGTCAATTAAATAGGTTTAAAAACATCATAACTTAAATGTCTTTCTTCTTATGTTGATAATTGGAGCTCTTGAGCAAGAAAACAAGGCATTCCAATCATAAAAAATTATTACCCTATTACTTCTGTTAATAATATGGTCATGATTGATGATTAATATGTTTACATACATATTATCTTTCTTTTGTTATACTTGAAAGGTCTTTAAGTCATAATATTAAAAAGGGCAGTGTGCAGTATATGCTAAGCTTATATGATCTGCACACTCAATCAAGTGGAATGGGACAAGTCGAAGTTCACATTTGAAAATTTTGAACGAGGGTAGCCATTCCAACTGGGATATTATAATCATTGTCTTCTTGCTTGGTTGAGTGGCTATCAAGAATGAGATCAGCAATAGCCTCTGATCATCATTCTATTTAAATATTTTTTTTTGTGGGGATTTTCACCATGTAGTGTATTTTCTTACTCAAGTCACAAGCACTATGAGTATTTCCATGACTAGTCATTACTTTAATGAGTTTTCACTAATTTCTATTGCTAATATTCACAAGACAAGGGGATCCTCAAAGCACACATGCACCCATAAGCATTTGTTAGTATGAGGGAGGAATGGTGATTATAATTTATAATCCATCGCTTTGGGTTTTCACCATCTAGCGTCTTTCTAATTGGAAAAGCTTTGATGAGTGTGCCTTATAAGCCTTTCTTGTCTCATGGTTATTATTGTTGTGGGATCATCACAACCCAAAATGCTGTTAATTAGAGCTTCCATAGTGTAGTATGATTTAGATTTTGTTTTGCGGGATTGTTTTCATCATGTGGAGTAATTTCATACTCAAGTCATCACCAAATGATCATCTTCCACGAGTAGTCATTACTTCAATGGCCTTTTCGACCCACACCATACACAAGAACCTTTAAGCATTTGTTAGTATGGGGAAGGAAAGGTGGTTATAATCCACTGCTCTGGTATTTTCACTCGCTTGTCTTTAAACCAATTGGCAAAGCTTTTGGTCATTGTAGGCCTTATAAGTCTTCTTTGTCTTGCAATTATTATTAATGTGGGATTCTTATAACCCAACAATTTGTTAATTGTATGTAATTGGGACTTCTGTAGCGTAGTATAATATAGATATTTAATTTTTGTGATGTTTTTCACTATCTAGAGTATTTTGATTCTCAAGGCATCAACGCGATGGCTATTTTCTATGAGTAATGACCTTTCTCTCATGTATGTAGCTAATAATCACAAGACAAGGAAACTTACAAAGCACACAAACACTTCCAAGTATTTCTTAGTATGGGGGATGAATGATAATTTTAATCTACCACCTTGGGCTTTTCATCCTGTAGCCTCTTTCCCAATTGGAAAAGCTTTTGGTGAGTGTGTGCCTTATAAGCCTTCCTTGTCTCACAATTATTATCAATGTGTATGAATGCATCACAGTGGGCAACTCAAGATTATCTACCAACTTTTGTGAAATCAGGTTTTTCTTTCTGCCATTGTCAAGGATAAGCTCTAACAAACCATTCTTGATTTGACATATATGAGTGGACAGAGCTTCCCTATTGTTGACAGAATAATCATTAACAATGAGAATGAGTTGAGGATTAGAAGTGCAGGTACTGATTACCTGGATTTCTGAATCTCTAGGATGTGAATTCTGGTAAGCAAGAAGGCTCGTTGCCTTCTTTGATTCGAGGACACAACATTCATGTGTAGAATGGTTAGTGTGGTTATGGTAAGCACAATGGTTCCTACCATTGCTAGAGAAAGGAGTTGAACCCTTAATTGATCCATTTGGTGAAGTATATCCATTCCTTTATGATGAGCTCAAAGTGTGAGAGGAGCTGGCAGGGCAAAAAGATGAAGATAAATTCTGCCCAAGGAGAAATATTGACTTGGCTTTGAAAATTCCTTTTAACACTTAGTTTCCACCTTTATAACAAGCTAGAAAGCATGCTTCAAGGAAGTGATGCTAAAGAGCTCTGTGTAGTAGACATAAGATATCGGCCCTGAGATGAATTTGATGTGAAGGACCTGATCAATGTCTTGGACCTCCAGTTTGATAGACAGAAGATGAATTACTGGACCGATCGGCCAAATGTTTGCAAAGATTGAGCTATCATGCCGATAGCACTTCTTTGTACCTAAGGGGATGAAATCATGCCCTAGTTGCTTTGGAATCAGTTCACGCATTTATTTTTGGCTGATTTGTTCCATAGTGAAGTTGATTGTGAGATTGCCACCAAATGAGGGACTGATTGTTCATGTGGACCAAGGCTGTTGTGGATGTGTGATATTTGATTGTACCAACAAATATGCTTTCAGATTGTGAATCCAAGTGTCTAATTTGTCCCCATCAATAGTGCCATCAAAATGGGGAATGAATATTTTGGTGTCCTCTTTGAAAGCAGGTTGCGAAATCGGGCTGATCGAGGGAATGTAATTTGTGGTCTGCTGTTGTCGCATGAGTTATTGGAACATGCATGCCATATGTCTCACAAGTTGTAAATGGAATACATTTCGTTGATGTTGGCTGTGGAGATTTTGGGCAACCAAAAGGATACAAAGCAAAAGGCATTTTTTTGGTAAACAGATTGCAATAAAGTATTACAATGAACTAAGTCTACAAGAGACCCCTTTCAAAATCCCAAGACTAAAAATTAATCTTTTAAAAGAATATTTGGATTATGTTGTATAAATAGGATAACCCTTAGGAAAAAGACCTAGAAAAGGACCCTAAAATAATGGCTTTAAATAGCTTCCAATTAAGACCAAGTATGACATACATTTGAAGAAAAGAAGTTTATAGCTTGACAACAATTTATAAACAAATTTTAGAACATAACCCCTTCAGCTCATTAGCTTTCCTTAGCAATTGGAATGAAGAGAAAAACACCCCTTATAAATCAGTTAAATCCATACAAAGGTTGGATAAAAATAAATTTAAATAGAGATGGACAATTGGAAGTTTGTAGATGTGAGGTAGAAACACTAAATGTCTTTGTAGGAACTTTAGTCTTTCAATGTAGGATTCTCTTATGTTAATAAGCATTCAGAAATAAAAATCATATCAAGACCTCAGCTACAAGCACGTACAAGGACGAGGCCAATGGGCAACCTTGTTTAATGATCTATAAAAATAAACTTCCAAGTAACCAAGGGGCCTAATTATAGAATGAAAATCGACAACGATATTAATCAGAAAGTTGCTGTGACACCTTGTAGCAAGTCTCTGGTAAGAATCTATATAAATTCTCCGAGCGCAGTGTAGTGAAAATCCTTGCTCCACCTTGCTGCTTGTTCTTGTTCTTTGAAGGCCGCTAACATGAAAAATTTGCTTAAAACGAGCATAGTAGGGGTTTAAGTTATTACAAGCACTAGAGAGAGGAGTTTCATCTCACAGTACCTTGAACAAATCCTGCCAATTACATACATGTGCTATGATTGGTTCAATTTCATGTTCTTGTAGGAAGTACAAAATATATCTTATCTGATGAATTTGTTCTTCTTGTTATTATAGCATTGTAGGATGGGCTTATACTTGATATGTTTATGGAGGCATATTCTTGAATGGGTAATCAGACATATAGATATTTGATGACCAAGGCGAGTCAAGAATAATGGAAAGGCATTTTAGATTTGTAACATTGCTATGAGAGAAGTGGGTTGACCTTGATGTATACTGTTCTTCAGCCTCTATGATGTTCATCCAACCCATTAGGATCACTGAAATGTGGGCAGTGCCATTTAATGAAGCTCAAATGGATATTATATGTAGCATTAATTTGAATCTTGAAACTTTTCTGTCTTGGGCATTTATCACAGCTTTCATGGGCAAGACATGTGTTTTCTTTGTTTGGATGCCTGAATTACACTATTAAGCTGCAAATCTCAAATTGTTCTTCACGATTTGATGGTCTCAATCTACGGATATAGGTATTGTCATCTGTAGTTAATGTTACCTTTTATATAAATATATACATACAATATGATTCTAAAGATTCCCCTTATACTGGAATTACCTTGTTGAGTAGCATTTAGTTGCCATGACTCATTTAATTTACAAGGTATTACCATATATTGTATAAGATGTGCATTTTCTTGGAAAGTAATCTTTTTTACTAATCAATGTTTTCATGACCTCTTCTTGCAATTAGATTTCTATTATCACAAGTGTCTCAGTGCCTGCATTACTTGTAAACAGGCAGAAATTTTGATGCTTGAAGACTATTGTTCTCACTTTACATGTTCTGCTCGGCTCTTGTGGTTGAAATACTTCTACTGTGGTCTTTCATATTGTTAACAACCCTGATTCTTGTTTTGATATAACTGATAGTCTTGAACCTCAATAACTAAATGAGATTTATTAATCAAAATGTTGTCCCGTTTTCTCATGTTTGCATTTAGTTGTTCCCCCTTTACACGGTATTATTGGGCTTCTATGGTGTAAAATTGCTAGTTCTATAGCATATTTTTCATGCCCTTGAATTGTGCTTTTGAAATATATTCTAGTGTTTTGAAATATACTCGGCAACCAGTGTTCTTTTGAAATGCTCATTTCTGTATTTGTTATATTGTCTTTTAATATTGCAGATCAAACTGTTGAAAATCTTGGCCTTGCTTGGTGCTGGAGATAGACCAACAAGTGAGAATATGTATACTGTCTTAGGTGACGTCTTCAGGAAATGTGAACCGACGGGCAATATTGGGAATGCTATTGCATATGAATGCATATGTACAGTGGCATCTATTTATCCAAATTCAAAGCTGTTGGAAGCAGCTGCTGAAATAACATCCAGGTTCTTAAAGGTTTATAGTGTTTCTCCCTTTGAAAATTTATTACTGCATGACATTTGTAATTATGTGTTTTTTAAACAGTTACTGGTTGCAACTTGCAAATAAAGTAGGTGTATGACTGTAAGGATTTTGATGGCATCTCTTGAATTAACAACGTGGAGGTATTCATTTGCCTATGCACAGAGTGACAGCCATAATCTAAAATATATGGGCATCGACGCTCTTGGTAGAGTTATCAAGATCAATCCTGACTTTGCAGAAGAGCATCAATTGGCTGTGATCGATTGCTTAGAGGTCTGTTATATTTTTGACGAGTTTCTATTCCTTGACTGTCTTCTGTAGGTTTATCGGCATTTGCAATGTTTTCTTGAAGGTTTCTAAAACTGATTTTGGCTCACCAATCTTTTGGATGATAAATACTGATAGCATAGCATTTTCCTATATAAGAAGACAAATGGTATAGGAGAATCTTTTTAATGTTTTGTTCTATCTACCTTTGAGTATTGTCTGCTCTCTACATGATGATATTGTCTTTGGTTTTCCATATACCTGCATTTTAGATCACTTTTGGTTACTCAAATTAATATTTATGCCACTGGGGTGGGTTCCCTCGGCCTCGGCCTCCACTTTAGTTGGCCCAGGTCATGGGTTCGACTCCCGACTTGCCCATGGGGGCGGTGAGTGGCCCACTGTACTCCACCCAGAGGTTATGTGAGGCTCGTCCTGTGTTAGAGCTCTGCAGCTCCGGGTTGCTGAGCAAACCTCGATTTCCTCTTAGTTATCCAAAAATAACTAACTTTTGGTTACTCAAATTAGTATTTATGCCACTGGGGTGGGTTCCCTCGGCCTCGGCCTTCACTTTAGTTGGCCCAGGTCATGGGTTCGATTCCCGACTTGCCCATGGGGGCGGTGAGTGGCCCACTGTACTCCACCCAGAGGTTATGTGAGGCTCGTCCTTTGTTAGAGCTCTGCAGCTCCGGGTTGCTGAGCAAACCTCGATTTCCTCTTAGTTATCCAAAAATAACTAAATAATATTTATGCAAATGTCATTTTGCATATTTTCTGCTCTTTACATTATGTATTTCTAGTTTAGGCATTAGTAGTGTTATTTTTAGGTTTTATGATGGCATTATCTTGTCAAATTATTATTTTTGATTATCTAAATATGGGTTTTATTATTTTTAATATAAATGATGGCTCATGGTTTTCATTTTACTTCCTTTGTGTGGAGCATTTATGTGGTTAGATGATGCAAGGAAACTAGAAGACTTGACACCCCATTTAGCAGTATACAAAACTGTAAGATGATCTGTTAATGTGAGGTCAGATCTTATGGTTTTTTGGTCATGAATTTAGATGGAAATTTACAATGCGCCCTTCATATGTACCTGTATGCTTATTTTTCTCAGTTTGTCATACCTTGAAATACAAAATAAGAATGTTGGGATAGAGCAACTCTTGGTTTTGGATATTGGGATTGCAGCTAATATTTATTCTGCATGTAACCTAGTTGTTAATGTTGGAGTATAAAGTTCGTTGGTGTTATGCTTACTCGAGGATTGTACATATATGTTTTCATAAGTTAATGTTGGAAATTCAATGAGTTGGAGCCATTTTTAATTATGTATATAGTTGGTGTCCTGAATTAGTAATAATGTTGTTGGTTAATGTTTTGATTAATGAAGAGCAGATTTAGCATATGAGAGTGGGAAGTGAAGTCATTGGCAAGTTTTTGAGTGAATTGAAGGCTTATAGGAAAGTGAAAAGTCATTGTAATGTGTGCGAGTTGAGCTTGAGAAATAGACTTTGTATTGCTCATAGACTTGTAACCGGTCGATTTATATATTACTGGTTTCATGATTCCAAAACTACAGATTTGTTTATGGGCCACCTAATTTTTGACATATAGTATTAGAGTAGATGCTGGTTTTAATACTTGGGTAGCTCTAGTTAGAAGTGGAAGGAGATCAAATTATGAAGTTCTGAGAATTGAAGTTTGGGTAGCATCCTGATGTGTGAAAGTGAAGTACGAACATGAGAGAAGTAATATTGTTTGACTTTGCAAAAACAAGTAAATCCAATTGATATGAAATTAAGGATTGAGTGTATGAGATACACTACATTTGCATTTGGCAAAGAATGATATGTAGATATAGTGGCATGGGTGGTGTTAGAACCAATGGCACTCCTGTGTGTGTGTTAGAGAGAACGCATGTGTCTTTCTCTCTATATACTATATATATTATAGTCTCCGTCTCTCTATAGATTATACACATGTTATATATATGTTACTGCTGAAGTTGTTGGCATCTGATGATTTGATACCAGAGGTCCGAAACACCACTATGGCAGGTGATCTATCGATCAACGTAAAGGACAAATACACAACTTCAGAGAAGAGTCGGGTGTTATACTTTTAGAATTTGCTATTTCCAGCAAGGTTGCACAAGGGTGGGGCACTGTCATAACACCTACTTCAGATGAAAGATCTCTGAGACCAGCTCACCTCCATTAACAAAAAGGTAGATGACGATGATATGGTGGCGTTGGTGTTGAACAATTTGCCATCCTCGTATGAGTCATTTGTGGAAGCCCTCCATTTGATGGCTGAAAGTTAGACTTTGACTTTTGATAAAGTTGGTTTCTATTTGTTACAAAAGGAACGGAGACAAACTCAGACACTTGAGTCTAGTTTTGGATAAACTGAGTGTTTTTGCCACTCAATCCAAAAGAAAGTGGAAACACCAACCTGAAGGATCATCTCCTAAATATCAAGTCAAGTGTTACTATTGTCATAAACCTGATCATGTGAAGAAGGATTGTCAAAAGAGACAATATATCCTTGCTAATAACCAAAAACAAAAGGGACAAACAAATGTGGCAGTAATTGAATGGGTCTGAAGAAGAGTATGCATGTATGGCATCATGCTCAAATAACAACCCTGCCAATTGCTGGTTCTTTGATTTTGGAGCTTCAAGACATTTCACGTGTCAAAAAGATTGATATGTAAACTTTCATGCAAATTTTAGTTCTTCTGATTTAGTTTCATCAGGGGATGGAAGATCTGATGCAGTAGAAGGGATAGGGCATATCCACATCATATTGAATGATAATGCCAATTTCATAGTTATAAATGTTAGATATGTTCCTAACATGAATAAGAATTTGTTATCTATAAGTCAGCTAACATAAAACCCCAACATTTTTGTGAACTTCTTTGGCAAGAAATTCATAGTGTCTGATGTAAAAAAAAAGTTGTTGCCTTGAGTATTGGGCTAGGAGGCTTGGGTAAGCTGGTTGACTTAACCGCAATCAACTTACATGCCTTAGTTGTGGAGGGTAATTGCAACATTTTGTGACATGAGAGATATGGACATCCCAACTTTTAGTATCTTGCCAAACTTAGTAGAGCTCACATGGTTTTTGGTTTGCATACTATTCAAGAGAAGCAGGATATGTGTGTAGGATGTTTGGCGGGAAACAAAAGAGGAAGTAATTTCCAACTTAAGGTGCTTGGCGTGCAAAGGCGCTCCTAGGTCTTGTTCATGCAAATCTTTGTGAGCCATCGTGGAAGTCTCCCACAATTCTTGGTGCACAGTACTTTCTCTTTGGTGGTCGATGATTATTCTAGAAGGATTTGGGTCTACTTCTTGAAAAAAAATATGACTGTTTTGCCTCCTTTGAAAAGTTCAAGGCATTGGTGGAGAACCAAGTTAGTAGATAGATAAAGACATTGAAATCCGATAATGGGGGGGGGATTCACTTCCAAGGAGTTCAAGGATTATTGTAGTAAGGAGGGGATTCATCATCAATTGATAGCTCCGTATGCCCCACCGCAAAATTGAGTGGTTGAAAGAAAAAATAGGACCATCAGGGAGATGGCTCTATGCATAATGCATCGTTGAGGCGTGCTATTCAAATATTGACGAGAAGCAATTAACATAGTACTATATATTTTAAATCAGAGTCCTTGCAAAGCTTTCTTTGAAGAAGCTTGGTTCGCGATCAAGCATAAGCTATCAACTTTTCGTATTTTTGGTTCAGTTGTATATTCTTTGGTTCCTGATAGAAAGAGGAGTAAGTTAGACTCTAAAAATTTAAGATATTTCTTTGTTAGTTATAGTGATTGGTCCAAAGCTTATAAGTTGATTGATATTTCCACTAATAAGATAATTGTTAGTTGAGATGTTGATGTGAAAGAAAGATAATCATTCTTTGGATGTAATTAACAAGTCATATCAGAGAGTGTTGGGGCTCCTTTACACAACGAGTCTAGTTCATCTCATACTCCTCTATGGGCTCCACCACAACAATATTTGACACCCACAACTGATACATTGGTGTATCAAATACACCACAACTTGAGTTGGTTCCCCATCCAACTGAGCCTCAACCAAAACATAATTTGTCGGTCCAATAAAGGCGTAAGTGGTTTAACTCCACTTTACAAGATGTGTGGGAGGATGAAATGCCTCAATTAGATGCATGCCTTTAGATAAGATAACAATATTAGTGTCCAACAAATAACCACAAAAGTAGGTCAAAGGTATTGTAGAGTACATGTTTGGAAATATCCTATCTAGTGCGTACATTATATTATATTAATGTATTTGAGTGATTATATTGTTAGGAACAAATGTGTAGAAAATAGTAGTGAGTTGTAACAACTCACGTATCAAGAAGTTTGTTGAGGAATCATATGGATATACTTGTTTATGGTTGTTTGCTACTTTATAGCAACTGATAACCTATATATCTATATGTTTCATATTGAACTATTAATCGAATCATTATTCTATTATATCAGTTTCATTTGGTACTAGAGCGATTTTCCTTATCCCTGTGATGGAAAGCTAATTCGTATATCAGGGACAGCCTTGATTTCTTCACTGCCCCAAGTTTGATATCTTCAAAATATTCAAACTAGTTCTTTATTAGATGCCTGCCAGAGAAGCTCCATTGAGCAGTTCTTGCCTGCAACGTAAGCGTGAAGATTGATTGGATTCATATCGACATTGAATCTTTTGAACAATATATATCAATCTGGCACCAATACTCAACGCGTAGTGTGTGAAGAATGAAGCATTCAAGCATGCAAAGTTTCTCAAATATTGCGTTCCTTGACTGTGCCACTCGCCACCCAATCAAATTATCATATACCGTTAAGATTTGTCCTATTGAGGAGATCTGCACAGTGAATTGTGGGCAATTTGTGTAAGATCCTTAAAAAGAGTGGGCAGATGTTTTGAGGTGATAAACAAGAAGGAAAGGCGTTGATTAAGGTTCCTACAAATCATTGTAAAGCTTCTCTACAACCATGTGTGAAGTCTGCTATTGAAAAGGAGTTTCTATATGCTTTGGGTGACCTGTCAGAACTAATATCTATGGTCTGCCGACTACTCACTTGATCTATTATCTAAATCTGTATTGCGAGTTTCAGGTAAGATGAGAAAATTTCAATTCCTTCATTCACGCATTGGATTCTTTGAGTTAAGCTTGCCCTTGACACCTGTTACGAGCTCCCTCCTCCCCAGATGTTGTGTTGACCATTTCAGAAATGTTTAATGTGCAAGGTTTCTCTTCTCCTATAGTTGTCAGTCTCATAGGTATTTGTCAACATTATTAATTTGTCTCATATTAGGATAGGTATTTAATATTGTGTTCACTAACGTGTCAAAGAGAAGTCAAGTTAGAGGATCTAGGTTAAGTAGAAGCTACTTGTCTTTGCTTTAAAATAATAATTCATCCTAAGTCAAGTCATGAGGTAACCATAAGAGCTTTCATATTTCAATTTAAGTCTCGCTCTTTTATGAGTTTATTTTAAAGTCATAATTTGTTTGTCAAGTATGTTATAATACTCAAAGTTGTGAAAATGTGTCATTGTGTTAAGAGTTGAAACACTTTTAATAGTATTGTCATAGTCAAAGTCATTTTCATTTAAAAAGCAATCTCATTTTATTACTTTTTAAATTTGTAGCTGAGTCTTCTTGTTTGAGTCAAAAGTGTCATCGTCAAATTTGTGAGTTGTCAAAAGTCATAACTTTGTAAAAGTTCCACAAAAAAAAAATTGCCTCATGGATGCATTTTTGGTGTTACCCGATGTCCGAGTCCAAATTGAGGGGGGGCATTTCAAATTGAGCTCCATGAACAAATTCAGTTGAGTTAGGCAGCGCATCTATTGGAGGTTGGAGGCAACGGAGGATGGAGGGCGATCAAAGTCTCTCGTCAGTCACCAATGATGGGGTCGCATTCAAATTTGGTGGCAGTATTTTATATTATTTCAGTTGTGTGGTGTGTGCAGAATAAAATGGTGTGTGGTTTCCTTCCCCTCTTTTGATTCAAAGAGGAGAATCTGCATTTTGGAATCTGAGAACAATTGTATAGGAGGGCAGCTGAATTGGAGTGATCCTTTGATTGCATAGATTCTTCAACTGTCGTACTTCTAACATCGATCGGCCGGTGAAATCTAGTGTTCAGTGGAAGTGAAAGTGGGAACCGTTGAGTTCGCGTATGTAGGTGAATCGGTGGAAGTGTGATCATCTGGTATGGGATTCATTGTGGTGAAGCGGATTGGTCACGTGCAGCAAGATCCAGACAACAAGATCCAAGCGAACAATATGCAAACCTAAAAGTATGCAGAGGCATACGATTCTATTCCCAGATCTTGAGATGTGCTTTCTTCCCATGCTCACACTAAGGGGGAATGTTAGAAAATATCCTATCTAGTGTATACATTATATTATATTAATGCATTTGAGTGATTATATTATCAGGAACGACTGTGTAGAAAATAGTAGTGAGTTGTAACAACTCACGTATCAAGAAGTTTGTTGAGGAATCATAGGGATGTACTTGTTTATGGTTGTTTGCTATTTTATAGCAACCCATAACCTATATATCCGTATGTTTCATATTGAACTATTAATCAAATCATTATTCTATTATATCAGTTTCAGTACAAATGTGTCCATACAAAGTGGGAAACCAAAAAGGTTTCCGAAAGAATACAAAGCAAGAGAAGAGGTCAAAGACCAAAAGTGAAGCTGAAAACCAAAAGGTTTGCAAAAGAAGTACAAAGCATGAGAAGAGAAGAAGAAGAGAAGGAAGAAGACCCAGGCGAAGCAATTGGGAATGTCTATCCGGGAATGGAAAACCCATCTCTCCTAACATTCGAGGCCAACCGGAAGAAACTCAGAATAGTGTGATGATCCGAAGAAGGGGAAGAGGAGGTGAGATGAGACCTGCCCCTGTGCTGCTGTTTAGCAAAAAGTAGTATGTCTTAAGGACCTGGTGGATGTAGTCCACCCTCTGGTACTGGAACTGGTAAAATAGTGCCTGGGAGAAATCGGTGGGTTGTATATGGACCCCCTGAACCGTACTTATCTGGAGTGCGATGCTGTATTGGTATCAATCTGGTGCTTAGTGCCTCTCTCTGAGGGTAGCGCTAGGAAAGAAGGAAGTGATCCTCTAGGGAGAGTTTTCTCTTGTAAGTGTCTGAATAGTGTGATATCCAAAGCTTAATAGCCTCCTGCATGTATCAATCTAGGCACTTTTGATCAACATATCTGAAGAAATTCAATAAGTGCACAGGTCCCTCTGAAAAGACAGTAGAACCTCTCCTTAATCTCGTAGTAGATGGGACAGCGGAATATAAAGTGTGCTTTCTGTCTCGACCTCTTGAAGTCTACATAGCTTGGCAAATTATGTCTGACCGGCTCGATCTGGTGATTCTATCTCACTCCAAAGCCTATGTGAACACTGACTCTAAACTGACCCAGGGGGATGCGAAGAGAGTGCATCCAACATGGCGAAGGGTATATTGAGGATGGATAATGAAGTTCTGTCACTCAACTCCAAGAAGTGCTCTACATTAAAAAGCCATCTTCGATGTCGTAACCCACCATGACAGTTCCACCCAAGTGGTGTGGATGACCTAATTGTAAATATCCTCTCTAATGATCTTTTTCAGCTCCTGTTTGGAAGGTAGAAAATGAGCCAGTGCATCCAAGGAGTATCGAAAAGGGGGAAGACGATGCATCCTAATACCCACTGAACTCTAAGAGAACAAAAACCCTAGACATACCAACAATGAGCACGGCCTAGAAGAATCAGAACAGGGCAATGGTCTTCAAGGAACAATATGCCAAGTATAAGTACACTTGTCCCTCCCCTCAACCGAGTCAGCAAAGCTCCAGATACAGTGCAAAAAGGAAATCAAATCAAACATGGTCTCTAGCCTGAAAGGGATCAGCCCCAAACACTCAGCAAGAATGATGTGATGGGGAACAGACTGCTTACACCTGATGAAGCGACGAAGGAGAAGAGTTTGGACTCTCTTGGTTGCAGCCCAATCCGATGTCGAGCAAAAAGGACCCCCACACCACAAAGCCATAAAGAACAGTGGGTCAAATAAGGGAATCCATGAGGGACATCTTGGAGGAGATGTCCTGAAAATGGTGCCGGAAGCACTGTCGCTCGAGGAGAGCTAAAGAATCTGTAACCCTTTATTGACATGTGGCTGGAGAGCATCTCATACTGAAATGCTAGGACCAGAGAACTGCACACCCAAGTATAGGTACCAATAATCTAAATCTCCTCCCCCTTGAAGAAGAAATGGAGGTGTGAGGTCTTCAACCCGTTGAAGACCATAACCTTGGTTTTACCCAGATTGACCGTCAACTGCTAGAGATCAAAAAACAACCCTAAGGCATCCAAGTTGTCTCTGAAGTCCCTCAGGAGAATGAGGCAAGGAGGACCATATTGTCAGCAAACAGAAGGATAGACTATCAGAACTTGGTGGAGGAGGCACCCATCACCTGTCCTGGATATGTTCACGAAGAAAGGACTCCAGCTCATCAATATAGATCCCAAACAAAGTAGGTAAACAAGGGGCGACCCCTGTTTAACCCCAATGGTACTTCTGATGAAATCAGATACCCCATGAACAGTGCTGAAGACGGCCAAGAATGGACTCATATAAGCGCATGATGGCAGTCCAAAGGATCTTGTAAATGCCAATGTCTCTGAGCCTCTGGAAAAGAGTCCATACGAGGAACAAAATCAAAAGCTTTTCGAAAGTCTACAAAGCAGCAGTAGACTTTCGATGAGCGATGACGTGGCATCCTCAATAATAGCCCGAAGAGTGAAGATATGGTCAATGGTCTGGTAAGCAGGGCCGAAACCCCACCTGACCCCTAGCCTCTGAGGTGTCTTCTGCTCCAAAATCCCTAGAAAGCAACATGTGGAGAACATATAGCATAAAGCTTCGGAGAATGTATGGCCAACCATGATAGTCCTGTAATTATTGGGATCAGAAGTGGGGCCAATTTTGTGTATCAGGTGAATGGAGTGATGTGACCAAGCCGGAGGGAAAACCAGATCGTACCACCTGGTTGAAGAGATCAACCAAAAAAACTACCCAGTCCTCTAAAGCCAAACTTGAAAACTCAGCCTGGAAGCCCTCCTCATCTGCGGTCTTGCTACTGTTCATCACTCTGATCGCCTCTTTAATATTGCGGTGAGTGAACTAGTAACATAGGCAGAGGGAGAGAATCAACCAGGATACGAAGTTGTTCCTGGAATATCATATAGAGTGGAGGTGTGGGAGAACATGGACATGAGGTTAAAATCGAGAGGAAGGGGAGAGTGGTGAGGGAGGATGGTGTGCCAGAAATGTCTAGGAGAGTTGGTCCTAAGGGAGGTAGAACATAAGATCCGTCTCCTTGGGGAAATAAAGAGATCGTTTCTTACGTCGGAGAAGACAACGGTAGGCAACCTTTGAAGGTGGGGTAGGAGGGAAGGGCGTGGAGGAAGGCGTGGCGAAGGCTGGCGGTGAAGGAATTTGCACTCATCATCATACCACTTGTTCATAGGGCAAGATTTGGAGTTATCTGAGTTGATAGACAAGCGGGGGAAGAGCCATAGGTGGAATTCGGAGAAAGATCATTGAGGGCAACCTCCCAAACAATGGAAGAGAGGTAGGTGTATTTGGCCAACAACACAACCCAATGAAAAGAAACAGGTTTCCAAAGGGAGTAACTTGACGAATGTGGGAAGAGAAGGTATCAGGGTTTCCTTCATCAAAATGTGTTAACATAGTACGAGGAAGGGTATGAATGGGAACAATGGCGAGAGGGGGGATATCAACCTGGAGAGAGAATGAAAGAAGAGTATGATCGACAAGGGAGATGTGTGAAATAGAGAGGTGATCGACAAGTGATAAGAGATATTGGCTAGAAAGGACATAATCCACAACACTTGCACCCTCATCGTGAGGCCAACATGTGAAGAAGTGAGAATCAAGACAATCAGGTAAGCCCATCCAGGATCAACAACCTTCTGGGATTCCCTAAATGGTCATAGAGGGTGTCGACCATATGCAAGGTTTAGGGCCCTAAGTCATCCTCTGATACCCTATGAAGTCCACTACCTTTGGATCAATCACCTGAGTGCAGAAAACATCCTCTGATCGGTCATGGAGAGGAACCTAAAGGGCTTTGGTATGGGCTTTGAAGTCCCCCATAAGGATGACTTCACCAATCTCTGAGTACCGAATAATACTGACATATGGGTCACCAAAAGGATCACCATCATGGTAATTGTGAATGGCATACACAGAGGAAGCCATAGGAAAGTAGCAAACTACAATAAAAATATCCCTAGAAGGTAGATTTGCCCCTTTGATCCGAACCCACATGAACCTGGAAAACTCATCTGTGGTCACCAATGAAAACCTGCTTCGGAGGAAATCCCTATACAAACAAGCCACACTCCCTGAGTCCCTGACACCACTCGAACTCCGTGTCTCTTGTTTGCAAGCAAAGTACCAGTGGTATCGTGTGATCTCTAGAAGAGGTTGTACATGGCTCTCGTGTGTCTCTGTGACAAAAGGATGTCAGACGATCTAAGAGCATCATACATAAGACCAAGTGTTGACCAAAAAGAGCTATTACTGTTCCAACAACTAATGGAGATACTTGTACCCCGTCTCCTCTCCTTGTGGACCCATCATTTAGAAGTCCCAAGTCGGGCCTCCCATCCTGGAGGGAAAGTGTCTCTAATGACAACTCTGAGATTCCTGATAACTGCGCATTTCCCTGCCTGATGAGTTGCCAAAACCAACTATTTGGAGCGTTTAAGCTCCACTATTTGTGACTTGGTAAGATCTTCGTCAAGGAAAATCTTATTACGGAGAGAGTGTAGCGTCCATTTGGCTTTGAGAGCCCTAAGCCGATCTCTTGTTGATTTGAATTTGAGGAAAAGAGTGGAGTCAGAGCCCAACCAGGCCCTATCTAGAACAATATTGGGAATATGCAAAGTACCCCGGAGAAACCCATTCCCAACCACCAAGGGGTTTGAAGATGAGAGAGGTAGAGGGAGTCCCCTCACCTTGAGATTTAATTCCCTCTCGTGCCTAGTACGTTCCTCAGATTTCTTGGCCTGCTGCCATCTAATCTCATTCTGCTTATTTTTGAGGTCTAGGATATCCACATGCAAGGTATCATTGGGAGGATTGAGAACCCTGTGCGCCTTAATGGTGTTGATCCTTTCTTTTAATAAAACATTTTTTGATTTGACTGCTATAATTCAATCGAGTTCATGGATTTCAATACGAAGAGCCTCGTTAGCATATTCCACTTTTTGAACCTTGTTGATCAACTCCTGAATGAGGTTTTTCATGCTATCATGATAATTCTTCTTAGCCGGTTTTGAAAAATCAATTATTTTGTTATCTTCTACGTTGCCAGGATACGGATATGAGTATCTGTTTGGATACGGATACGATACGCGGATACGTCAATTTTAAAAAACCCTTGGATACGATACGTCTTGGATACGTCCGTACATATATATATATATATGTGCGTGCATGCGTATATATATTTATGTACATCTACTCATTTTACTCATTTTTTAGTCCATAAAAAACTGAAATAGTAATACAAAACTTGAATCAATGTTCAAAACATTCTATAATACTCAAGACTTTGCATTTTTATTGATCATTGTGGCTACCATACATATGATATACGAATATCATGTTTACATGAATACGAACAAAACTTGAAATTTGAAAAATATACTAGTAACTAGATCCATGTTCAAATTTTCAAAACAAACAATATACTTAAGATTTTACATTTATGATTTGAATTTCATTGTCAAACATTAAAAAAAAAATGAAATAGAACTTTAAAAAACCATTTTTAGAGCCGGATACGCCCCGGATCCGTACGGGATACGCCCGGATACGTGGCGGATATGTGTACGGGATACGCCCGGATACGTGGCGGATATGTGTACCGGATACGTGGCGGATATGTGTACGGGATACGCCCGGATATGTGGCGGATATGTGTACATATCCGCCACGTATCCGGGCGTATCCGGTACGGATCCGGGGCGAATCCGAATTGTATCATATCGGATATGTATCCTACTGGATTTGGGGGGGTTTCAGGTATCCGTGCTTCCTAGGTTATCTTCAGTAGCTGTTGGGTCGGCCATCTCCATATGGTTCGCAAAATTGGTTCGAAGCAAAGGATGGGGAAGAATTGCTTGAATCGGTGTGACTGAGATAGGTGAGCAACGTGAATTTATTGGTGGCATTAGAGACAACAATCCAAAGTTGTTCTACTTTCCAGAAAATGACATAGGAAATTAACGCTACAATCCAAAACCCCAAAGCCTAGCCGTTGAGAGGCAATGATCATTCCCAGGTCACGTTCAGGAGAATCAATCCTGAAAGCTAAAGATAAAGGCCTTGGCATTGCAGCAAAACGACACTAAGGCAGACGGAAAAGCAGGCACAAACTACAATCAACCCCGAAAGCTAAAACCTTTCTTGAGCTTTCTTAACAGTTGCGGTTTAATAGAGATCATCCCTTTGCGATTTGAAAGAGACTTTATTAGAGGTTACCCTGTCGCAATTTAATATAGATTATGGTCGACTACATTTGTGAGCTCTAACAGTCACACGTACCGTGCTTCGGCGATTGTATTTGTGAGCCCTAAGGAAGTGGCTACACGACTGTATTCGCGACTGATGTAGTCGATTGGCTGAAAATGATACTGCTAGATTTCTCAAAATTCACGATTGTATTCGTGGTTGTAGAACATTCACGACTATTTTCGCAATAAGAAAGCTACAGATCTATTCGTGATTGTATTCGCGATCGTAGACCATTCACAACTATAGAGTACAATGCCCGATATTTGCTAACAATATCTTCCCTTCGCGATTGTAAAATTTGATACTCACCGATCTGCGACCTTCATGCCCACCGATCTGTGACCTTCATGCCCACCGATCTCAATAGAGTTAGAGCGACATGTATCAAAATATCCACCCCAATCCGCATCTATGAATCTCTCAATTGTAGGATTTGCTATTTTTTCTTGCCCTCTTTTAGTTTTTTTCCTTTTGTTTGCTTTTTAGACATTTAGACAAACAACATCAAAACAAACAACTAATATAGGACTTGTAAGAAGTTTTTTGACTCAAAGCATGTTCATTTTGCTCTTTCTTCTAAATTTATCAACATACCTATGCCACAAAATACTTTGAAACAAAAGGCACACTTGTGTGGGAATCTTCCATGTAAATAGAGTATGCCTCGATGGAGAACAAAACCTAGACATTGGTGGAGTTACCCCCAGGGAAACAAGCCATTGGCTGAAAATGGGTATACAAGGTCAAGTGCAAAGCTGATGGTACTTTGGATAAGTTCAAATCTTGTCTTGTTGCAAAATGCCTCTCATAGCATGAGGGAATAGATTATGAGAAGAATTTTGGTCCTATTGCAAAGATGGTCACTTTTTGGTTGTTTCTTTCAATTGCAACTTAGTTTGGATGGAAGGTTTTCAGATGGATGTAAAGAGTGCCTTCTTGAACGGAGATTAATAGGAAGAAGTCTGTATGGCACAACCTGAAGGTTTTCAGGCGGTTGCGAACATATGGTATGCAGCCTGATTAAGTCTTTGTATGGACTTGAATAGGCTCCTCGAGCTTAGTATATCAAAATAGATCAACATCTACAAGATTCTAGATTTAGAAGGAGCCTCTCTGATTGAAATCTTTATGTTAAAAGTGATGGTGATGACATTGTGATTCTTATTGTTTATATTGATGATCTTTCCGTCATAGGAAGTGGGGCCATTGCTATTCAAAAAGTAAAATCAGATATATGTTATGCTTTTGATTTGACTGATTTAGGCCTCCTATGCTATTTCTTTAGTGAAAATTGTGGCAACATGACCATATGATTTTCATAGCCCATGTCAAGTTTGTTATGAATTTTTTGCAAAAGTTTCAGATGTTTGAATGTAATTTTTCTTCTGCACCAATGGAGGTTGGGCTGATGTTATCAGCTCATGATGATTCATATTGGTTGATGAATCACTCTACAAACAATTGGTGGGAAGCCTGGTATACTTTACACCCACATGACTGGACTTATGTTTTGTTATTAGGTACCTCTCTTGGTATTTGTCTAAATCAAAGCTCATTCATTGGGCAACAGTGAAATGAGTACTATAATATGTCAAAGGAACTCTTGATATAGGCATTGTATATCAGCAAGTCACCGATTTTAGATTGATTGATTATATAGATTTTGATTGTAGGGGACTAGTGGATACTCGCAGGTCTACCATTGGATACATCTTTTCTTTCGGTTCAGGAGTTGTTTCATGCAAGAGTAAGCTTCAACTCATTGTAGCTATATCTTCCATTGAAGCAAAATACAAAGCAACAACTGTCCGTGCCAGTTGTGAAGCAGTTTGGCTATGTCGGATTTTGATTGATCTTCCACTTTCCTAAGCTACACCTACTCCACTTAACATTTTTTGTGACAATCAAGGTGTATCGAAGTTGGTAGAGAATTCGGTATATCATGTCTGCACGAAGCACATTGAGATTCATCATCACTATATTTGACAATTGGTTGATTTTGGTGATATCTCTCTTCACTTCTGTCCTTCTAAGGAGCAGCCTGCACATCTAATGACTAAACCTCTCGGTCCCATCTTGTTTGTAAAATTTTGGGAGAAACTTGGAGTTGTTTCCAGTTTAGTTATCAAGGGGGGTATTGAATATAATGAAATATTTATACACATACATGTTAGCCGGTAGTTCTCTAACAATAATCAGTTATGAACTGTCTTGGAACTGTTCCAACAACATTGTAACTATTCCCAACATGATAAAATGAAGGTCACACATTCAATTTGTGTGCAGTCCAATTCCTCTCCATCCTTTGTCTGCTAACATCTTCTAACAGTCTAGGGACTTTCCCTAGTTATCTTAAGCACAAATAATTTCTTTCCAAATCGCGTTATAATGTCCTTTCTTATTGGCCATTTAACATTTAATGTTTTCGGTGTTTCTGCATTATTATGTATTCGGCAAAAGATTAAGGATTAGTAATAAAATATGCATTAATTTCTTATCCTCACTCCTCTGATGAACAAGCATGCTGTGCACACTGATCAGCTCAAAGATTTAAGACACAGAATAAATGTTAAAGCATCCCATACTGAATGTCAACGGGGGTGAGTATTTACAAAAAATCTATGGCCAAAAAGGTTCTTTGGGAAATGTCAAGGACAACAGGACCCATCAAAGTCATTTGTTTAGTTGTTTGGACTTTTATTTATGAGCATTAATATTTAAAAATAACTCCTCAAGAATAAAAAGAGACAAAGTATGATGCAAGAAGGATCTAGGGTGCTTGTCAAGCTGAGGCAAACAAATGACATGGTATTTGTGGAGAAGCAAAGTCATAAGTGACGTAGTTAGTTGTGGAGAGGCAGACTCTTCTTTGAAGTAGACAACACGAAGCACCAAATATTAGAAATTCAAAAAACTATTGGCGAGTGATGGATATGCAGAAAAGACAAATATAGAGTTTGAAATTTTTGCATATCTTTCAAGAAACATATCAGAGATGTGTTGTATTAATTGCAATAAACCATCATTATTTGGACAGGAATGATAACATCTTGTTTATCCAACATGCTTTAGATGGATTTAAAAACTGAGGGATGTGTGGACTGACTTAGAGGCATACATTCAATTATTGAATTGAAGTCTTGGCTACAGGATTACTTGAGGAAGTCAATTTGTATGGTGGTAATTGTTTTGATGTGATGATGTTGAAGGGAGCTATGACATTTTGGTTAATTTTTCATTATCAAACCATCATAGCGCAATAGCACGGGGTTTTCTTGAGCTTGACACATTTGTAGAATCAATTCATCGTTGTTGCAGTTAAAACATGGACAATGTTGTAGTTACGTAGGTTGATGCTATGATGGGCGATGAACACTTAAAGCATGTGGTGGGAGAGTTTGGAGGTGAGTCTCAAATCAGTTTTTTAGTTGTCAATTTGGAGTCATTAAAAAATGGGTCATGGTTTATGATTATAGTTGATGTCAAACTATGGAAATTGTTAGTATTTTCAAATTTGTGTAAGGAGTTCATTAGAGCTTGATTATGAGCTTAATGGCTAGAGAAGCACCTAAAACTGTTTTTGAACGTGGAAGCCAAATTGAGTATGCAGTCATGTCAAAGAAATGTTGTTTTCGAAAGGTGAGTCAAATCAAGAAAAGATCCTAGTTTAGTTGCATTGTGTTGAGGATGGCTTTAAGAATGTTCATAAGTGTTATTTGGGTCAAATCAAGTCATGAAATGAGTCAAGGTGAAGTACTTTGGCTACATAAAATCACAGCTGTAATCCGGAAATCAAAATTGAAATTGAATCTTCAAAAAATCGCAAGACACAATTTCTATTGAATCAATTTTTTTTTGTGAGTTCAAGTGTTTATCACAACATTGGAATTGAGTGTACTATATTTGTTGTGAGTGAGTCAGCAGGACTCCAAACAGTTGACATTGTAGAAGATGTTGAAGACTGAGGTAATATATTACCAGGTGAGTCAGCAGGACTCCAATCAGTCACTTATTGCCAATCAGAAACTTCTCTTCTTGGTATAAATTCCATGCTCTATGTTTTAACATCCAGTTGCATAGTGAAATCCTTCTGGAGTAATATATCTAGGTCTTCTAAGATATGTTTCCTTGAATCTTCAATGCATACAATTCATATGATATATTATCAATTTTATCCTTGGTTTTAATCCACTTCTAAATAAGATATAATCGGGACCTATTACTATTCCCATAAAGAATAACTGAGTCATCCAACCTTAAGGTTATGGTTTGATTCCGAGGAATTAAAAACTAGAAAGTTTGCTTTGTATTATGGTTATAGTTTAGCAAAAGATATGGTGGGGGAGGGAGTCGATCATTTGACCCCTCACCCCTAAGGCTAAGCCTATGGCCATTCGGCCAGATTGTCTCCATTTTTATTGAACGACCGAACCTTCATGAAATTTGATCTAATGTTTGGTTTAAAAGAATTGTAAGAGAGGGTAGTGTGGTTTGAATCCGTTACCCTCTTGAAAATAACACATTAAAATAGGCAATACGGCCTATACGCATACACAAGCAAACAATAAAAAATATGAAATTAAAAGGCTTAAGACCCAACCTGGGATCTGATGCTATTCTCCCTGCGCTGTCTTGGATCCCTCTGCCTTCTTTTCACTCTTTCCTCTTCTTCCTATATATGTCTCCTTCTGCTTTGAAAAGCTTGTGTCCTTACAATTTTCCGCATATCAATTCTCTGTGTAATTTCTTATCAAATTCTGCATTCTTTCCTTCAATTATTGTATGCTCCTAGTCCCATACAACCTCTACAATCTTTCTTTCTTTTTCGTGTTCTTTTGAGCTCTCCCTTCTGTCTTTTATAAATTTCCCCCTCATCTCTTCTTAGTTTGTTCTATTTTCATATTCTCTCTCTTTTGACTATTTCTAGGTGGACTTTGTGTTAGAGGTTTAGCGCAGGTGCTTTTTGAATTTACCTTGACATGCAACATGTTCCCTTTGCTGCTTGAACTACCCAATTTTAAATAGGTTGTTCAAGACTAAACCTTTACATGCAATAGTTTGCATTTTTCCGTTTACCATTATAAATCTCCAACTCCTTTCTTTCTGCGGTTTAAACTAAAAATAGGCCTTGTCTATTTATTAATTTCACACGAACTCTGTATCAGGTTTATTTGGCTGTAAGACCCGCCCTTGACTGCCCACGTATAAGACATATGTATTGCTTTGGCGGGGTAAGTTTGCTATTCAAAGCGAGCTTGGCTTAAGTGCCAACGAGCTCGAGTTCAATCTGGCGGTCGGTGTGAATGCCCAGCTCGTGGGTTGATTTCAGGTTTAAAGTGAAATGGGGGCGAGTTTGAACGTAGTGAGCTCAACTTAGCTCGGCGAGCTTTGTGTGGTTTTTCCCTTTACGGTTTAATCCAACATGGGATGTGCAAGGATGTTTTGACATGTATGACAATGTGCATCTGCAATGTATTCACTAGTTGTGGCTTGACAAGCCCAATGCTTAGCTCAGTGAGCTAGTTTCGATGTGGTGCGAAGAGTTAATTTGCAATGCAAAGTGGACTCGCGAGTTCAACTTGCCAATGAGCTTTCTGAGCTTAACATGTTTTACATTACATTGGGACTTTAGTCACACATGCATCCGACGAATGCTACAAATAGGGTATAAATATAAAATCATTTCAATGGGTAGTAGGAAGTCGTGGCTATATGGCACACCACCCTAGGCCATGCCCGAGCTGGTAGTTGCATTGAACATAGGGCTTCCTCAACGGCTTAACCCAGCCAAAGAGGAAAATAATGAGGATAGGGCGGAGAAATAAGGCGTAGGAAATATAAGGAGATAGTCGGGAAAAATATAACATAGATGCGCAAGGTCACTTAGGACCGACAAACCAAGTATCCCTGAGAACAAAACACCTTTTTACTGCAACCCGCAATAATAATTTTTTCCTCATTAATGCAAATTTAATTAAATTTATTGTCTTACGAATAAGTGCAACAAGGTAAACCTTATAATGATGTAAACATGACGGTGAGTGTGCCTGTGTCGCAAAGCGACAATGCGCCACACAACAAGCGCTAAACGCGACATTGCACTTCTCGCCGTAGTGAGAGCGCGCAATGTCCATCATTGTTGCAATGCAACTAAACAAACCCATTTCCTCGCACGAGGCGACAATAGTCAAGGAACTAAACCACAAAACAAAACTAATTAATAAGTATCACTTACGGTTTACACCATATTCCATGCAATCAACACACATGGCAATCTCTCTGTCTGTACCCATTGCTGCATCTTTCCACCTTTCCCCGATGCTACCCTTTTTTGAGCTAGAAAATATTTTCACACACACAGACAAGAATACCCAGTGCATTATCCATTCCACAAAATTAAATCAGCTGAAATGAAATACAAGCAACATATCTATACAATAATCCAAAACTGAAATACAGATCCTCAATATCATGTACTGCTAAATCAATCAAGTGATAATAGATGTTTTACTCCTAAAACATGTCATAATGATAATCAAATTAAATCAAAGCAGAATATAATGCTGTATCAACATGGCAGAAGCCAACTAGTCACTGAAAATTTCCAAAATGATAAATGTATGGATACGGGATTTGACAATTGGTGTGTTGATGAGGTAAGATCCTTGCCTTAGATCGCGTTTCAGTAGGCGCATTACATTTTTAACTTAATGTTTCTAAGTAAGCATCCTAGTTAAAATGTCCTAAAAGTGTTGCTCTCATTGAGATAAATGAACGACCATATTCCACGAGGTTATATCTGTTATCTTTTATCTTTCCGAAGGGTGGAGACGTGCAATTTATTTTCAGGTGTCTAGTCTACTATGAGATTTGAGGAAGATATTATTGATTGTGCAGAGGTCTTCTGCTGCTGGTTTTCTATTAATGTTAATTTGAGGTGAATCAAAATTTCATAATTGCTAGTCAGTTGGGGGCAAACCCAAATCCCTTTGTTGATGATGTTTCAAGATTATACATAAACCCTTACACATTTGAGTTGATCCACATGAGTGTCGAGAACCTTGAGTTCTAGTAGCAATGGATGGATAGACCTCTGTTCGATTATTGCTGATGTGAGATCCTTGTCTTATGTCTAGTTTTGTTAGGTAGGGGACATGATTAACTTCAGATTTTGAATTAAGGCTTACTAAAAGGTTTTGTAGACGTGTGGTAGATATCGAGATAGACAAACGATCATATTTTACTAGGAAATAGGATCTGATATCTTTTCTCTTTTCAAAGAAGTGGAGATGCGGCACTTTATTTTAAGGTGTCCTGCTTACAGTGAGACCCGAAGAAGATATTTTTGATGATACAAAGACTTTAGGGTTTTTCACTAATGTTTTTCATTTTCATGATCAGAGGTGCATAGCTATCTACATTTGGAAAGCAGCTTTCAAATGTCAACATTTATCTAAAACTGACGAGGCTACCAGATTTTAGAATATTCTGCTGTTGGAAGTTGTGAGTATCCTTCGGATATTGCTGTTATCTAGACAGGCGGTGAGTGATTAGCATATGAAATTCTGGATTAATTGCAAAAATTGATGTTTCGAACCACCCAATGTATCATCAGGATGAATGATAACCGATAAGGGCTCCTTATATAGATAACCTGATTTACAATGAAAGCTAGAGATCATTAATATTGCTACAAATATTAAATGCTATGCCATTTTTTAATTAATGTTTTGTCTGATTAATATCAGACAAAACATTAATTAATTGCAGTATTTTATGAATTCTTAAGCATATGTATGATGGGTCTCCATGATAGCCTCTCGGATTTTCCTTTTCCTATAGTGCTCTTCTTTAGCTAGAATCACTGCCTTGTCCATACACATGTCATGTGAAGATTTGTGTGCATGCTTTGTCAATTGGAGGATTTCATACGGTCTTGATGAATGTCGGAGCTATGTTCCTTGATTCTGACCTACTATATAGACAACCATATATGCGGTTAATACGATAGACACCACAACTTAGTTTTTGTACAAGAGGATCCTTGATTGATGTCAACAAGCCTCCATATTTTCCTTGTGGTATGAGGACGGGTTATATATAGTTGAAGGAAATACCTTCACTAAATGGGTTTTGGATTTGAGCGAGTCATCTGCCTCTTTTTTTATCTTCCCTGCTCTGATGCCTTCCTGTCCATGTTCATGAAGACCCTCCTAATCAATCTCATCTCATAGCAATTAAGTCTAATCACCTTCGTCAGGCAATGCTTTTCTTCTAAACGGTCTTCATCTGAGATCTGAAAAGCCCAATCTGTGAGAGAATAGAGATCCCCTATCTTTTGTGAAGGGTGGTGATGTGAAGCATAAGAAGCATGGAGAAACACTTGTCGAGTGAAAAAACCATCCTTCTTGAGACAAGCACATTCAGGATTGGTAAAGAATCATTCTCCTCGATTTTCTTAATGAATTGGATGTTTGGGCATACACTGTTGAGACGTGAATAGAAATGCTCTTGGCTTTCTGCTCCATGGGGCCAATTGACATTAGTGTCATCAACATAGTGCTTCCACCAGTTAGATTGTAGATGGAAGGATGCAAGTGCCCTTTCCTCAAACTTGTTCATAAAAAATATTGGCAAACACTGGTGACAAGGGAGACCCCCTCACCACACTCACCATTTATTCAAGCCACCACCCCTAAAATGAATAGAAAGTGGACCCAAGACAAAGTTCAGCCAAGCTAGAAGTTTCCTCACTGTTAAGCTCCTCAATAAGTGAGATTTTCTCAGAAAGGGGGATCTTTGTAAACAGCGAGTCCACAGGGTTAGCTACTCTTTAGCATCTAGGGTCAAGTAACTCCCACTCATAGCCCACGCCATGGGAACAAACACACATCACAATTTTCTCTTTATTTCTAGAGGATTTCTGGCCATGCTTATTATTAGAAGTGCGGAGTACCTTGCTTCCTCCTAGGATTGTCCATTTGGGCCCTCCTAGCCCAGGGCATTGTTTTAAGGACATCATCACATCCTTTATTGGTCCGTTCATGGTGGCTGATGGGAATGCTAGTGTACCTTACAGCCCACCTTGATGTACATCCCCTCCATTCTCATGGATTCATTCGTTGTGCCTTCTGGGGTTTACCAGTTTTAATGTTTCATCCCCATGGTTAGGATTTTTTATTCATTAGTTCTAGTTATTGTTTTGGCTTTTTGTTCCTTTCAGCACGTCCACTTGCTATTGTAGTCACATTGACCTACTATTGTCATTCATGTACGTCGACATAATTTCTTTCCTTATTTCATTTGTTTTATGTATCCTCCAGCCACTTAAAGGGATATTGGATGTTTCATACAATACAATATAATTTCTAATATTTATTTCTTCGAAATTTGGATATTGCTTAATCTTGACACCCTTGTTCAAGCAAATATACATTTGAAATGGTTTGGCATGATTAATTTTAAATTTTTCAACTACATATAAAATGGGAGATTCCATTTTGAAGCTTAAATTAAAATCAGTGTCCAAATGGTAATAGCATAGAGTTATCATTCTGAGGCTATATTAATGAATGTTATATAGCTATAATTCTCAGGTTATATTTATAAAGGCTACCAGCAAAAACTATATCATTCTCAGGTAATGTTAATAAATGTTAATGGTTTACATATGTATGTTCTTTGCAGGATCCTGATGATACACTGAAACGGAAGACATTGGATTTGCTTTATAAGATGACAAAATCTAGCAATGTTGAAGTCATCGTGGAACGCATGATCAGCTATATGATCAGTATTAACGACACACATTATAAGACAGAAATAGCATCTCGATGCATAGAGTTAGCTGAACGCTTTGCTCCAAGCAACCATTGGTTCATTCAGGTATTATAAAATTTCCTTCCCAAGCTATGTTTAATATTCTCGAGTGTGGTTCTGTTCTCAAGGGTGGATGAAATATCTTCTAAAATTACAATTTCCTGTCTTGAATGGATGAGCAGACCATGAACAAAGTTTTTGAGCATGCAGGAGATCTGGTAAATATTAAAGTGGCACATAATTTGATGCGACTGATTGCTGAAGGATCTGCCGAGGATGATGAGGATGCCAATAGCCAATTGAGATCCTCTGCTGTATGTTCACATTGTCTTTATGGTTGTATGTAAATCTATTGCAAACTTGCTTATAGATATAATATTTTAGAATTCCATTGGTAGCTCTATGCTGAGTGGATTGTTTCTGACATGGGAAATAGGAAGCTATGTACATGGGACCTGTTATCTATATACTCATTAAAAGGTAATCATGTTATTAGTACTTAATAATAGCTCTGGAAGTAGATATGATGGGTACGATAGAACAGCACATCCATTTGAATACCCTCCATAATTGCATGTCATCACATACTTAGCCACAGCACCCTGTACGGTGAATGCAAATTATAGCTATAACTTCTCAACTACTCCTTTCTTTATACAACTCAATCTCTAAATTATTGCTTTTAGTACTTCATTTCTTATGGATTATATCTTTGGCATAGCATGCCACATAGGATAGTTCTAGAAGCCACAGTGGGTAAACATCCATAGGGATATAGTATAGTCCTCTTTGAAATTCTCAAATGATCTCCATGTTCAGAAATTAAGAAATGTTTAGCAGCCTCAGATTAATTTGCTGAACTGGGAAATTTTACTGACGTCGGGATCTTTCATAGTTGGTTAATGGTTCAACCATATCATAGAGTTCAAATCTATATTTTCTTTCCTTGAGCAACTAAATTATGTTTCAGGGCTTAGTTTGAGATTTGTCAAGACAAATCAACGATAACATGTTGTCTTTTAAGTCTTTT
Source organism: Taxus chinensis (assembly GCA_019776745.2). Lineage (NCBI taxonomy): Eukaryota > Viridiplantae > Streptophyta > Pinopsida > Cupressales > Taxaceae > Taxus > Taxus chinensis. Next base: position 283,123,957 of record CM034151.1, on the reverse strand, counting down.
TTATTCCTTGACCAAGTCAACTTTGTCGACCTTTAAGCTTAGTTTTTCATGCATTGTGAACAATGGACGACACCATTGATGCATGGTATCAACATCATTCATGTAAATATTAGGTTGGGCTTACAGTTAAATTAATACTCAAGCGAGCCACCAACATTATTTGTAGTTATTCACAATAATGCACTTATAATTTTCTTTCTTTCTTACTTCGCTGTTGTAAAGTGTACCTTATATGTTGAATTTGTTTTTCTGGTTTTAGTCTCATTGACTGATTCAGGGCACTTAAGGACATCAATAAAATCTCATATCTAATCTATTATACATGTCTTCAATGCATGAACAAGTTGGCTTGTATGTGATCAAACTACATGTAAGCTCTATTTTCTTTAGCCTCTGCCAAATGCTTACAAGTTAGAAGAACAACGACCTTCATATGAAACACTGCTTTTCCCCTCTATTTTCCCTGAACTCCTTTAATATTTAGATTTTGACCGAATAATTAGATTATATTCAGGATTGCTGGACCTGCCATGAATTCCATGATCCTGGGAAGCAAGAAAACCCTACACAGTATATAAACAAGCCAAATCCCCAGGGTCAGTTCGGGACCCACTCATCTTCAGAAGCAGAATGACAGGAAGAGAGCTAGTGCAAATGAGAAAACTAGCATGCTAAATATTCTCGAAAATAAATAATAGGTGGGAAATTCTTTCCAATCACTGCAGATACCAGTTGAAAACTGGAAAGTTGAACTGCCAGAATCACCCACAAATTAGTATGCGGCTTTACTATTCCAACCTGGTCATGGAGGTTTCCAATTCAGAAGACCTCAAATTAATTCCAATAAGAAACTTCGCAAATCCAGAGACTAAGAAGGCATTTGAAATATAAGCCTTCCCCACCAGGACCTGAGCCTCCTTTTCATTCATCGTTTCTTTCTTAACCACAGACAATTTAAATTGCACTGAACAAAATTTTCTTCAGTACCATCCCATCTCAAGCATGCGAGCAGATTTCTGTGTTTTTCCTTAGTGTTAACTTTTAACCTTAGTCACTATATTCGCCAAATTTTATCCATTAAATTTGAAATTCGGTGAATGCAGAGCAGCCGGAGAAAGTATGTAAACGCATGAACCATAAACTATGTATATGTCCATATACATCTGTGGTCTTTCAAGCTGGGGGTGCTCAATCACCAAAGTCGTAAAGTTTAGCAATCCCTCTAGGCTTTGGCAATGGGACGAGATATCGAGCAGGCTCAAGTGATGGGAAAAAGCCTCACTGAGGCCATTGTAGGAGCAATGTAGATAGAGAAAAATAACTGTAATGAATTATGAGACAACTGAATTTCCTTTCCATGCATGGCATGTGTTTGTAAGATTTTTTATTTTCAAATTTTTAAATTTGTCCATTTTGCATTTATTTCTGCTTTTAGAAAGAAGTAAATAATCTAGTGATATTTTTCTGGTCGCGAGCTTTGGATTAAGTGCGGAGAGAAACGAGCTTTGGATTAAGCGCGGAGAGAAGCATCACTGTATGTCGTCTTCTAGGTTGAATAACGTGTGCCAGTCTTATAGCAGTGTCGGTGTTGGAGCACTTTTGGACTAGTCGTTTACCATCTCCTCCAAAATGTATTTGTTTGGTAAATGAGAACATAATAATTTCTGTGTAAAATCTTCTTCAGAAACAATTCCAAGCATATGTTGTCCAATAAAGAGAAGAATATAGAGAAGGGACTCCTAGAATAATTAGAAAATAGTAACTCTGATTCTCATAGTAAATATGCTTGAAAGAAAATTTTGTCTATCTCAACCATAACTACCAAGTTTGGCCAGATCTCGGCCAAATCTTGTTTGATGCAATTGTTTTGAAGACTTCCAAATTATCCGATTCGATTTGGGCTTTTTTTAATATTAAAAATAGAAAAAAACCGTAAAAAAGTACAATGAAACCTACAAAGAAAACGCAGTTTGTAGTGGAAGATGAGCATTTATTTTTGACATGATCAGAGGCATTCACGTCAGATCGAAGCATTCATGATTACACACTTTGCATGGGAACCATTCACGTCAGATCGAAGGCATTCACGTTTGCACACTCTGCACGGGAACCATAGGTTGATTATGTATATTTTCAAGATGTCATGGCAAGTAGAAGATTCATATTGTGACTATTTTTTATGGCCATTGCAATATGTTTGATGGCCTCGGTAGTGAGTTCCACACCCTTGGCCCTTGGCCCTTGGCAACGTGTTCAATGACTTGAAACTACTTTGACGATAGAGTAGTCTGTGAAGGAGGTATGTCTTTATTTGGTTCTAATTTTTAGTTTATCATATTTTTAGATTTTAAATTTTAATAGTTTTTAGCTGATTGTATTTAGCTCTTAAATTTTAATAGTTTTTAGTGATCATATTTAGGCATAGTTACCAAGTTTGGAGATCTGGATCCGTCCGTGTGGGGAAAAAAATCTGAAACTCTTGAAAAAGTTCGGAAAAATTCGATGCGGAATATATACACATTATATATGAGCATAATTTATAAATAAGAAAAAAATGACAAATGCAAAAAAAATATTAATCATGTATAATTATGTAAGAAAAACATATATTTTTTTATTATTAAATAATATTAACGGGTGTTGGGTGTCTTTTTATTGCAAATAAAAAAATAAAAAATAAAAAAACATTTTGGGAAGAAACAGGGCCGACCCGGGCCGAATTTATCCGGGTCGCCTGAAAAATTCGGAGCTGGCTGAATTTAGATCCGACTTTTGTGTAGATCCGTCCGGATTTGGTAACTATTTATTTAGGTTTTAAATTTTAATATTTAGTTTATAATATTTCATTTATTATTATTTAGTTCATAATAAATTAGTTTTGGTTTTATATTTTAATATTTATTTTATTTTATAATATTTAGTTCATTCATATGCTTTCAATTTGTAATCTTCTACCTTTGATGATAGTCCTTGTTAATTATGGTGAATAAACAAGCTTTCGGGGGGAGATTTTGTTAATCTTTTCAAATACTTACCTTTGTTAACATCTAACTCCAACCCTTTATTTGCTAGAATATCAGCCACTTATTTGCATCCTATCATATGTGGTGGAAGGGTATGTTTGAAAATGAGTTTTCCACTCACTAGTATATCTTGGATGACACCGTTTTCTCTCCAATTAGGACATCCCGTTCTTAACATAGCTTCAATGGCTTGTGTGGAGTTGACTTCCACTTCAAGTTTTGCTAATCATGGGATTTTGCAAAAGGGGGCGCTAGATCCGGTCTTTGGCCTTTACTATATTGTTGGTTGTTGTCTCTATGCCTCTACAAATCATTAACTCCACTTTCCCCTTACTGTCTTAGACAATTCTTTCTCCCGTAGTTGGGTTGGGATGGCTTTTGGATTTTAGCATAGCTCTTTCCTCCTGAGGTGGCTCCCATTTAACAATTGGCTTAATGGCTCCATTGCTGCTAAATCCCATTGCCAGGGAAAATTTTAACGGAGTCAATATAGTCATTATACCAATCATTATACAACATTTTTAATAGTCCAAAGTTATAATTTTCTTGTTTCGTACATTTTGGCTTATAATTTTATTGTTTCGTACATTTGGGGTTGTGGGCCTCTCATGACCGTGGTGAAGGGGTTTAAACCTTGTTCACTCTCTTTTTCATATGATTGGTAAGTATTTGACAAATGCACCTCCATTTAATGTTACATGTCAATATCACCAATATTTTGGGTTCACGGAATGCCTTATCTCGGTGAGATGAATTTGAGCACCAATCACTCTTATGACTGATTTTGTTACACCACAAGCTCTTGGACTACAGTTGGTTTGGCCTCCTTTATGCTTGAGTTTGTTCACGAGGTTGAAAGCGAGGGGATACAAAAATTGAACAATATATATGGTAAGAGGGGTCTCATATGCCAAATTCACGTGCTGGTTAAGTTGGGGCCTTAAGAATTGCTTCCAAGCTAAGACACCTATTCTCCTAGGTATGCAACATAACCCGCAACATGACCCTGCCCCTGCCCCAATATGTCCTAGGTATGGGGTATTAGTCCGGTACTTTTTGGGCTCTACCCGGATTTGCTCGGGTTCTTTCGTAGAACCCGGGTGAATCTGAGCTGCTTGTTGAATCTAGGCAAAACCCACAAAGAACCCATGGTAGAAAAGCATCTTTTTTTATTTTTGCTAAAAAATAAACATAAAGTAACAAAAAAATATAATAAAAAAGTTAAAAACACTTTTTAAGCCCCAAAAGCTAAGTGAAATGCAAAAAGAAGAATTCTGCATTGATTAAGCCAGAATTTCTATATGCATACTATTTGGTTAGTGTCACTAATTTCCCAAATATTATACTAAAATTTTGATATTTTTATTTTTATATATATTTTTGGCCCAATCAACTTTTCAGCCATATATCTCCTATCTTCTCTATGCATGGTTCGTTTAATCACTATATCGATTGGAATACTTTATCGAAGAGGAAGAAGGAGAATACTGTGAAGCCCAATCGGCCTTTTGGCCATATATCTCGGCCAAACCAAAGCGGTATCCAAGGCAAAAGAAAAGATTGCCATATTGATGAATCCGGTTCATCGAATCTGAATTTGATTCAAATTTCAGATCCGAAGGGGTAACCTAACATCCAAGTGTGCAAATGAATAAACCATAAACTATGTATATGTCCATATACATCCATGACCCTCCAAACTGGGGGTTGTCAATCAACAAAGTGGTAAAGTTTTCGTAGAAGAATCCGAGTGAATCTGTGCTGCTTGTCGAATCCGGGCAAAACCCATGAAGAACCCACAACAAAAAACACCTTTTTCTATTTTTTATTTTTCATTTATGATCAAAAATAAATATAATCTAACAATTAAATATAATAAAAAATACTATTTAAACCCCAAAACTTAAGTGAAACACAAAAAAGAAGAATTCCCCATTTATTAGGCTAGAATTTCTATATGCACACTATGTGGATAGTGTCACTAATTTCCTCAATATTAAACTAGAATTTCAATATATTTTATTTTAATATATTTTTTTGGTATGGCCAAACCCAAGCCATATCCAAGGCAAAAAAAAGTTAGCTGTACTGGCGAACCTAGTTCTTTGAACCTGAACCTAAACCTGAACCCGATTCGTATCTGAGTGGGTAACATAGCATCCAAGTATGAAAATGAATAAACCATAAACTATGTGTAGACACCCTAAATTACACACTTGTTTCCATCTTATCATAGTACACATTCTGTTATTCCTCCCTTTATGACTGATTAATTAAATTGATTAATCATGCACTTACACCCCTTTGGATTGATTAAATTAATCCTTGGTACCCCTTTAGCTAGCTTAATTATCATTTATTAATTAAATGATTAATTAATTAGTGTGCACATTATAGCTAATTAAATTGGTTATTTAATTGGGAAAGTCAACCTAGTTTCCTAGTCAACTGCCACTCAGACTCCACTTGGTCCCCATTTCTTCATCCCAGTCAACTCCACTTGGACTCCACTTCAACAGTCTAGTCAACTTAGCTTCTAGAATCCTAGAAAGGTGGGGGCAATTCAATTGCACGTACAACCACCTTTTCGGATGCAACTTTTGCAATTAAGTCCCTTTACTGCCCCTCAATGGCATTTACCTTTCCAGAACTGCTGCAACTTTCTCAAATGCTATTTTTAGCATGTGCATTCAACTACTTTCAACCAACTCAAATCACTAAGCATCTATAAAACACGTGCTTACCCTCTTATAAATCCTCTTGGATTTCCTGTACAAAAACTCTGTCAACTTGGCTCCAATATCTACATATTGGAAGTTCTATCCAAGACCAAAATCTCTGCTCGTAGCAATTTGCATCCCCATTTTGGAGGTCATTCAAGAGCAGCCACAAATCTACATTTCACAAGCTTAAAGCTTCCACAAACCTTACATCGAGGTTTACAAGGAAAAACTACAGGACGGTTTGTAGTTGTTTTGTTGGTCTTCCATTTAGTTTAGTTTTTCACTGTTCACACTATATATATGTCCATATAAATCCATGGTCCTCCAAACTAGGGTTGGTCAATCGGCAAAGTGGTAAAGTTTAGCAATCCCTCCAGGCTCTAGGAATGGGACGAGAAACTCAACATGCTCAAGTGATGGGAAAAAGCCTCAGTCAGGCTGTTGTAGGAAGTAGGAACTTTGTAGAATGGTTGCACATACAACCACCTTTTCTGATGCAACTTTTGCAATTTAATCCCTTTATTGTCCCTCAATGGCATTTACCTTCTCGGAATTGCTACAACTTTCTCAAATGCTATTTTTAGCATGTGCATTCAATTACTTTCAACCAACTCAAATCACTACTTAGCCTCTATAAAACACATACCTACCCTCTTACAAATCCTCTTGGATTTCCTGTACAAAAACTTTATCAACTTGGCTCCAATATCTGTATATTGGAAGCTCTATCCAAGATCAAAATCTCTACTCGTAGCAATCTGCATCCGCATTTTGGAGGTCATTTAAGAGCACCCACAAATCTACATTTCACAAGCTAAAAGCTTCCACAAACCTTACATCGAGGTTTACAAGGAAAAAATTACAGGAAGGCTTGCAGTTGTTTTGTTTGTCTTCCATTTAGTTTAGTGTTTCACTGTTCACACTATGTATATGTCCATATAAATCCATGGTCCTCCAAACTGGGGTTGGTCAATTGACAAAGTGGTAAAGTTTAGCAATCCCTCCAGGCTATAGGAATGGGACAAGAAACTCAACAGGGTCAAGTGATGGGAAAAAGCCTCAGTTAGGCTGTTGTAGGAAGTAGGAAGTAGGAACTATGTAGAATGGAGCAAAATAATTTTAACGAATTATGAAACAAGTGATTTTTTTTCCATGCGTTGTGTGGGTATGTAGGTTTAATATATATTTAACTTTTTTAATTTGTCCTTTTTGCATTTATTTCTTCTTTTAGAAAGAAGTAAAGAATCTAGTAATATGTTCCTCGTCACGAGGTTTGGACTAAGTGCGGAGAGAAGCGAGCTGTGGATTATTAAACATGGAGAGAAGAATCACCGTATGTTATCTACTAGGTTGAATAACGTGTGCCAATCTCATAGCAATTTCGGTGTTGGAGCACATTTGTACTAGTTGTTTACCTTTGCCTCCAAAATGTATTTCTATGGATCAATGAGAACATAAGATTTTTTGTATAAAATCTTCTTTAGAAACAATTTTGAGCATATGTTGTTTGATAAAAAGAAGAATATAGACAAGGGACTGCATGAATAGGTAGAAAATAGTAACTCATATTCTCATAATAAATATGCTTGAAAGAATTTTGTTCTATCCCTACTGTAGTTATCAAGTTTGGCTGGATCTTGGCCATGTCCGGTTTGATGTGATTTTTCTGAAACTTCTGAATTAATATTAAAAGAGAAAAATACACTACAAAAGTGCAATGAATCCTAAAAGTAAAACACAATTTGTAGTGGAAGAAGAGTGCGTTTATCAATGATTTTCGGTGATATTGAAGGCATTCGCTTATGATTGAAGCATTTAGTCTACACACTCTACATGTGAACCACTCTCATCAGATCAGAGGCATTGACGTCTACATACTCTGCATGGGAACCATAGGTCGATTTTGCACATTTGAAAGATGTCACAAGAAGCAAAAAATTCATAAACTGCTTTAGACGGCCATTGCAGTATGCTTGATGACTGCCATAGTGTGTTCCACGCCCGTGGCCTATGACAACGTGTTCAACGACATGAAACTGCTTCAATGACAAAGTAGTGCGCGAAGGAGGTACGTGTTTATTTGATTATAGTTTATTTTTCAATTTCTCATTTGGTTATAGTTTTTATTTTATCATATTTAGATTTTAAATGTTAATATTTAGTTAATAATATTATATTATTAATTTAATTATTGTTAGTTCATATCAAATTAGTTCAGGTTTAAAATTTTAATATTTAGTTTATAATATTTCTTTTATATTATTTAGTTCATATCAAATTTGTTTAGTCTTTAATATTTATTATTTTAGTTTTAATAATTTAATTAAACTTAAAATTTTAATAGATTATGAATAAATTAATTTTAAATTTAATTAAATTATAAAAACTAAAATCATAATTTGTGTTTATTACTTTTGTTTTATTGAATTATTTTATTTTTTATTTTTTATTTTTTATTTCTACAATCTATTATTTGTAAAGGTTATTAATTTCATTTTTATTGATTTCTTTTCATGTAGGTTATTTTTTGTGGAGTTTATAGTATAAAGTTTATAAATGTCTTTAAGTTTTTATATATATTTTAATGTAATTTTAAAAATATATTATTATTCTGTGTGCACTATACTGAATCAGATTTTTCCGATTTTTTTTGGGGATTCCAGATTTTTGGATTTTTTTCCCCTCCTGGATGGATCTGCATTTCCAAACTTGCTAACTATGTTCTCTACTTCCCAAATAGAGTCCAATCTGAAAGTTCTAACTTTCAAGGTTATATATGGCGACTTACAGCTGGTCCAATCACATTCTGAACTGACCAAATATGAATCTGTGACAGAATAGCCCGGACAGGTAGTAAGGCCATTAAAGGTATGTAAAAAGGGATATCTGCAAAAGGCCAACTGCGATTTGTGATGGTCTAGTATTATCTTAGCAACCTTTGAGTTTGTCAATTATGATAAGTAAGAGTCGAATCAAAATGATACCCAAAACTGTTAGGCCATTGGAAGGAAATGTCATCTACTTTGATGTGTGGAGAAACATAGTAGTAAATCCTTCCCCGTCCTAGTAAAAATTATAGAGTATGCTATTGTGGTACTCATGGAAGTATACTACTATGACAGCTATCTTTATTCATAAAAATAAGAAAGAAAGCACTTTTCATGCTTTTTAATTTGAATTCTGCATATGACTCGTATATTACTTATAATCTATGTTTATGTTCTTTCATAAAATTTGGTTGATCTAACAACTTTTTCCCGCATGCAAATTGGAAGCGTCAGTGTATAATTTAGGGAGTTTGTTAATTTCATCTGCTTATGCTTGTCTTTCCTATCTCTTTATAATGAAATTGTACTTCACTTCTGTTGCAGGTAGATTCATATTTGCAGATACTTGGCGAGCCAAAACTTCCTTCTATTCTCTTACAAGTATTTTTCAATCACCAAATTGGGATACGGTTAAAAGCATATCAATTTCTTTTCAAACTATTCCTTTGCAAAATTAAACAGCTATTTATGTTGATCTTTATTAATTAGTGATTGCTGAAATATTCTTGATGAAATATTTTTGTCCGACTCTTTTTATCTTTTTTAATGATGTTTTGTGTTTTTATGCCTTGTTTATTTTCTATTCCTCTAGGTCATTTGCTGGGTTTTAGGAGAGTATGGGACAGCTGATGGAAAATATTCTGCGTCATACATCGTAGGAAAGCTATGTGATGTAGCTGAGGCTCATTCAGGAGATAACGTTGTCAAGGTATGGCCGACTTCTGGTATTTTCTCCTCTGCTAAAAAATTTGAGAGGATGTATCAAATATGCCCCTCTTTCATCTTTCTAGAGTCCACCTTGTGTTCAGAAGCATCTATTCTTGTATTGATAGTTGTAAGTAATAAGATTGTGGCCTTTAATGTTTCGGTAAGTTCTAGTCAAGGCCTTTAAAGTTTAGGTAAGCACTAAGATTGAAGGTTTTAAAGTTTACTTTTATCTGTTTTAATTCTCTATGTTATATCATTATTATTAACATTGGTATGTCTGTTAATTGCTTCTTTAATGATAACCTATTTAGTTATAGTGATTGTTATCTCAGTGTTCAGAGTATTTGAGTTTATAACAATGAGTGTTACATTTGTTAAGCTGACATTTACAAATTATGTATTTGATTACCAGAAATTATAGATTTCATATATGTGAAAATCCTTGATGGTATTTCAACTATATCTTGATGAGAAGACACATACCTAATTTTCACAAGTCTACCAAGCTGTGGCAAATTTATATCATTTATACCCGTGTAAAGTCCTTGCAGGAAAGCACATGCTTCTGCTGACGGGTGGTTTTAAGATGTTTTTATAATTCTTTAAATGGAAAGAGAAATGCAGATGATAATCTGTCTGACCAAATATTTATCACTGTCCCATTGACCTATTTTGGGACAAAGAAATGAAGGAATACGAAGTATTGCTTTTTGCCCAAGTTTTACTTTGAAACTGATGCAGTGTCACTGTCGAATCACTGAATAATAATGATGTTTTCTGAATCTTCATCCTTTGCTTCAAAGAAGTAGTTTTTCTATTCAAAATAACCATCCACAACGATAACTTGTTTCACCAGTTACTTGTGGGTAACAAAAATTAACTGCTTCACCAGACGCTTGGGTTAAGAGAGGATATTTCAAAATAAACTAGGAAGTGTTGTAACAGCATGGTATAGCCTGGCCTTTTTTTTTAATTAATGCGGGCATAACTGGAAATTTTCCATAGAGGATTAAGTGTATATATTTAAGTTATCATTTAGAAATAAAAACATAAAAAGGGATTTGCATTTCAGGAGGTACGGGCATCAACGCTGTAATTTGCATGCTTCCACATTTTGCAATCATATCTACCATGGCATTTGCAACTAAAAGATCTGACAAAAGTCGGTTTTCTATAATGGTTTGGTGGATGCCCTTACCCTGTTTCAAAGATCCTATTTTGACACAGGCTGGGGGTATGCTAGCAAATGTGAAGTGATCAGACTGGACACCTGTTGGTTGCATTTAGTGAAATAGTTTCAATGCTTCCTGAGGATGCCCATGTCTTCTCTTAGCTGCAATTACGATATTCCATGATAAGAAAAAAACTATTTGATAGCAGGGTTAGAACAGGGCACCAAAGGTCTTTCTAGGCAAACTCGATCCTGCACTGGATCTTTGACAGAGATGGTCTCTTACCCATAAATCTGCCCACCAGTGAACAACTATACATCTCCTTGGCAAAGTGGTAGTCAACATCCTCTGGGAAACAAAACCCCACAGCCTTCTCGGCCAAGAAAACAACAAAATCCCCCAACGAAAGGGGCGAATATACCCAGATGGTGCTTTCATTGGGCAGTATATCTGCCAACTGTTCCTTTTCAGTTGATGAAGCCATTGAAGTTCCTCCCTCCACTAACCCCAAACTGACCTGGCTCGTAGTATGTATGGCCACTTGACTGGGATGCTTTCTCTTGACAATTTTATTGGAGAGATATGAAACAGAGGATAAGTACAGTCCAGGAGAGGTGAAAGAGTGTCATAAAGAATAGGAGGCTCTTTGGTTGCCATTCTTAATCTTGTTGCTGCTCTTCAGGAAGTCCTCTTCCCATACCCACCACCATTTTTTCTCTGCCATCAAATATTTAAAAATCTCTGTGAAAAAAGCACCAAAAGGGATGCCCATGCTCTGTTTCAAATCTCCTATTTTGGCCGAGGTCGCATCAAATCAACAAAATACTGATGACCAATTCAGCCATCACGCCATTTAGCTCTAGGGGTGCGACCGTAATGCACACCATCACTGTAGTTGTAATGCCATAGGAATTTCAGCTCAAAGTTGTCCACCACCATCAAAACCAAATTCCTCTCTTGCAACTTTTCCAATACAATGTGATTGTACGTCTCCATCTTGTATGGATTATACCATAGGTCATGCACATCACCACCCATTGTAATTGTAGTCCTACATAGAAAAACTAGTCATCTCAATCCCCACCGGTCCATGAACTCCATCACGGAATGCGAAAAATTTGCCTTCATCTTGGCACCTCTGGTGAAGAGCCCGGTGTTCTTCCCATAGACACAGTCATGGAGACCTGAGTTCGTGATCATGACGTCTGAAAACTTCTCTGCAAAAAATGATCGTAGAATGTCGTGGAGCGGTCATTTGATATACTGTGAATACCCTTGTAATTCATGGTCTTGTTCCGGTTGCCCTTAAACACAGTGATGCAGTTGCGTCTCGAACTTGGGCCGATGAACATCTCATCAAATCATTGGTGCACAACCTTGACATGCCAGAACCTCGACACAATTGAGTAGGGTGCGTATGGTGTCGACGTGGTTTGAGTCTTCCCAGAAGAAGAGCCACTTCTTGTCGAGGCACTCCCACATGCTTTCATTGCTAAATATGTTGAAGTCGTAGTGCCGTTGGAAAATGTCGACGGAAAAGAGGTTGTCGAGAAAATGTTTGTCGGAATATGGAAAATTTCTAGCAAATGACACCTCATAGTTGGAGGCCTTCAACGTAAAAATATATATTTTATAGTTTTTCAATTGCATGATTATAATGCGTTAGATTACAAATAACATAGATTATAAAGAGCTCAAATTCAAGTAACATCCACGATATCCTCATCAATTTTCCTAGGTTTCTAAGGCTCCACATCCCATTATACTGTTGGAATCTTCTTGTATCCAATCGTCTTGTGATCCATGAGGTGAGAGGCACTATGTACAACAACTAGCCTCGCTACTTTCCTAGACGTAAGCCTCTACCTCTACATAGAATGGATGAAGTTATAAGTGTACAATTCCTTTCCACAACAAACATACTTTAAACTGGTGAAGGAAAAGTGTATATAGCATCATGCGATGCCCCAGTAGCCACTGCCATCCTCTAGGTCCTCATGCTCTAGAGTGAGTATATCCTCCCCAACCTCCTCATTATATCTTGAGACTAGCAATTTATTTTATGTTGATTGAAAGATATTCATTTCGCCAAACTTGCTCGGGGCACGATCTCAACCTCAACCTTTTTGGTGTTCGGGCATTTGCACTCGAAAAGAATTGATACTTATTTGGCTCTTTGTGAGCCAAAGCAACTTCATCAATGGACTAACAATTTTATGACAAGACTAGCAAATTTGGTTCACTTGGTTTTAATTGTTGCAACCTCCTCCCTAGTGTACATTTTCTTAAGGGCCTTCTTGATACCCATCTTCACCTCGTCATCATCAATAGGAATCAATCATTTGGGTCTCTCCATGAACCATCTAGGCTTAACAACATATGTGGCCATGCTTGGGGGAGGGGGGAAGGGAGGGGGTTTGTATTCTCGACTTCTCCCACCTCCGCTAAAGAATGGCTTAAATATATTTTTCATAGAATGGCAAGGTGGAGTTTGTATAATGAATTGTAGACTTCAAATGGTCAAACTTGCTATCAATGGTTGCATATTTCTCCAAGTTTATGAAAGTACAATGGACACAATGTACTTCGTATCTTTATGAAACTAATCTCTGACAACCATGTCCTTCACTCCCTTTCTCTGTTTTGTCTTGGACTCTCCCACCTAGTCCACTCTTGTGTCATAATCATACATTGCAAGGTCTCTTGCAACTCAAGCTTTCTGCAATAAAATGAAATAAATTGCAAATTTAGTCCCAATTGGTTTGAGAGATTCCTTCGTCGAAAAAGAATGAACCAAAGAGGTGTGTGGTTGCATATAAACATTTGCACCTCTCTAACACTTATCACCACATGTTCATGGTATGCACACAACAAGAGTCTATATCATAGTTACCAGGAGACGTGTACATGGAGATCGTGTATATGGAGATGGGGATATGTATCAATATGGTACTCAATTTTCCCAAAAATAGGAGATGGGTATATATATATATATATATATAGACACACACACACACATCTCAGAAAATTATATGATGGCCATTCCAATTTGAAATATATTAAAAAATAACCTATTAAACTTTAATCCTTAAGGTAAAGAACTTAGTCGTCGACACAAGATGATAGTAATTATATTGATATCATCATATCTAGGGTTGAGTACATTGCAAGGCACACCAAAATGCAGACAAATAAGCATGCAAAAAACAAAAATCAGAAATGTGAATTTAAATAATATTTCATCTAATGGAATAGGGTCAACTGTTGCATCAACTATGTCATCAGCCTCTAGGTCCTCTATTAGGATGTTGTCTAGATGTGCTTCACTCAAGGTCTGCCTCTATAGCAATTGAACATGGGGTAAATCATTGAGGCCAAGGTCATTTGCTTCAACCCCCTCATCCTTCAGGCTATGTCTTCTGCACCATTGGGTGGAATTTGGTCCCATTTTGTTTAAGGACCTTTTTCGCACCTTGGGTTTATACAAGAAACATCCTATAACAAAATGGGACCAAATTCCTCAACAACTGATGGCCCAATTGACTCCTTCACTTCATGTACTGATAGAGATAGCCGATAAGATTTCCTTCTAGTCTTCTTTTGCACATTCTTTAAGGGCTCTTGATTGCCCTTCATTGTTATTTGTGTTGATTTCATTACCACTTATGCTAGTGAAATAGAGCACACTGCTCTATTTCTCTTATGTACTTTTTGTTATTTTGCTTCAAGGATTCACTCTTCCAAGATCTTTCTATTGTTAACAATAATATCCTCAAGTCCCATTGACCTACTTCTGGTTATCTGTGGATATTAACAACACTAACATAATTTCTTTCATTCTTTCTACAAATCGAAGCCCTTCTCTTTTGTAAACCAAATACCTCTCTGCAAATCAAATTCCATCTCCTCAGGCCTCCACAAATCGATGATGTGTGTGATAATAAAATCAAACAATCTCATTTTTATAATTTGAAAACAAGTTTTAGGGTTTAATGTTTTAAACCCTTTTTTGGGGATATAGTTAGGGTTACAAGAAATGAAAAGGAGATGTTTAACATCTCCACAAATGTATTCGAGCATGGTGGAAGTTTCTGTTAGGAAAATAAAGTTAATTACATCATAATAATAAACCACTATTAGTTTTCATATTCATGGGTTTGTTGGGTTGTTAAGAAGTTACAAACTATATTTATTATAGTTAATGTTAGGAATGCTAAACTAATTAGAGTACTAATCATTCGTAGAATACAAGTTTGATAGAGGTTAGAGCCTCTTACATAGGGGATACTGTGGGCATCTGATATATACACAAACTTGTGATATGAATGAAATATAAGCTCGGTAATCTTATTATGAGCTCCGTTTGTTTCTGTACCCCCCTCCTATATTGAAGACGCGTCTTGAGTCATTGTGGACACGTCTCCTTGCAACACTGGTCTATATGCATCCTCAACCAACATCTCTGGTGCCTTCCACACTTAAATTGTGTTTGTAACTACCTGTATAATAGTGATGGGGCCAACTTCCTCTACAACATCCTTCAAAATGCAAAATTGAAAATCAGCATCCTTGCACTTTCTAGAACAATCAATGGCCCCAACGAAATAAGATCATGCCTAACTTGTGACGATAACATTGATGTGAGGGTGGTGCCTAATGTTTGCCCATCCATCTGTGATAATAGAGTAGCCTGCTTCCACCCATGCTGTCTTTATCTCCTCTGTTAGAAAATTAGCTTTTGAGTAGTTTTTGTCAGGAGGTTCTCATTTTGGGTTTTCAAAAAGGAAAAAAAGTCTACTTGTCATACGTGCCTTAGAGATTAACTCCCTAAAATAAAGAGACCGAGCAACATGCATTGGGATATCATCGTCGAAGAAAAATTTGCCTCATCATGTGTTGCATTAACGTTTTAACATTTCTATAACCGAGTTTGAACTTGTAGCCTTCTCCTCTTCGTTGGTTACCCTCCCACCAAATCCACTTGAAAGTTGGAACTATAGGAAATAGAGAAGGATCCCTACGAGCATGTGTGGAAGAAGTCAATACATGCATAAAATGTTCCATATCTTTGGGGCAGCCTTAGAGGGCAAGGGGCACATCCTTATGTAATTATGGCCCCAACAACATAAGGTGGCCTATATGCTTATGCAAGATTCACCAAGAAAAAAAAGCTATTTAGAAACCCAAAATTGACTATTGGGTTATAGAAATTTTGCTCATTGAAAAATTGTGGCATTGAGCCTCCTCTTAGTTTTCCTTGTTCTACATTGAGATGCTTATTCTACCTTCCCATATTTATAATCTTTTGAAAAATTCCATTAGGCTTGTACAATATCCTCCATTTTTGTGCAACGTGTATCACCTTCCATTTCATCACCGACAACCACCTCCACATTTATTGTGTCTAATATTTTTTTTCTTATGCGTCTTTACAAGAAAACATTCCAAACCTTCCCATGCTGCATGCATTTGGGTACTAATCCCACATATCTGCCATCCCTTATGGGCATTGTTTCCTCAACCTTAATTGTGTTTAGCATGAAAATCTTTCATGGTTTGCAGGTGGTGTATGGCTTTCTTAATTGGAAAATAAATGTTGAACATAAACTATCAAGAGAACCATATATAGACAGCATATGCTAGATAGACAATATATGCCCATGTTTTAAAAATGTTGAGCAACCGGTATTGAGAAAATCCAAAATTGAATATGTTGACACCCTCATTGTTCTGAGACTATTCAACTTTGATGAAAGATTTCCAAATATTTTACAAATCCAAATTATAAGAGATATACATGGGGTCCAAGTCCACAGTTGTCAAGTGGAGTACCTTCAAGATATACAAATTTGGGTGTTACCTTAAGATGATACACAATGCCTATCAAGATTGATCTCAGGGGGATGATTCCTAATTCAATGTGGTCATATTGTAATTTTTTTTCGAAGTCTTGTCACTTATATTTTTCATGTGCTTCAAGGACGAAGCATTTACAATATGGGAAGGCAACTTATAAACCCAATTAGTTATGTATTGCCTCTTTTCAGGGGCGTGCCCCTATGTACACAACTCTTGACTTGTATTTATTAGTTGTCACCTTTAACCTATCCTCGCGTATAATATTTTTTCTATTTATTCTTATTTTATTGAATATATAGTATTTTACATTTTTTCGATGGTGTATACTAGGTTGGTGTATGATATCTATCAATGAAGATTCACACTCACTCATAGACACGAAGAGACATGCACACAAGCACAACCGACATGCACACATGCGAACATAGATATCGAGTTTGTGAAAGTATTAAAAGATGTAAGTGGAATTAGGGAAGCCCAGTGTTGTGTTGAATTTTTTCGCCAAATTTTTGTCAAACTATGTAAATTTTTGAAGTCAATTTTAGTTGTTCTTGTCAATCTTTAATGTGTCTGGTTCATATTTGTGTGGTTTCCTTAAAATAAAATTCCTGTTTTTATATATATGGAAACTTAAATTCTCTCAAAGTATGTGTTTGTCAGACTTATTGGACTTTTGTGGTCTTTGTGTACTTCTTGAGTGTCGAAATTTGAATCTATAGATGGGGTTTGGATCGGAAATCACTTACCCCTATTGTATAATAGAGATGGAGATGGATGGACCTATGCCCAATGTAGAGAAATTCCCGACTGGACTAGACATGTAACTGTGGCGAGAGAGATGGATCCGATCCAATATATAAATAAGGGTGCTGCTAACCCCATCTATCTGATCAAAGTCAACGTTAAATTTTTCTATGTAATACCGCGTTGTCGGTTCAATTGGGTATTTATGCACCTTGTGTACCTCAAAATTGACCTACTCCCTATGCTTCTAGAATCCAAATCAAACATATACAAACTTTGTGTTCCTCATGTACCTTTATTAAGTCCATCACTTCTCGACTCACCTGATCATTAAGAGCTGATTTGTCTAAGGCATGTGCACATTGGGATATGTGGACGTACATGCAGCCTATGTACCTCACTTGCCACAAACCTTTGATTGTTCCATTCCAATGGTTGTAAATCGGTTAAGTATATAAATCGTATCAGGTGTGTTGAGATTTCACGCACTTTAGTTTTTAACACATGCTACCTTGAGTTCCATTATCTTTGATACACAATCCTAAATTAGGCTAAGTCCCTATTCCTATTAGGTCTGTCGAACCTTTGTGTCCCTCATGCCTATGCATAGGGTACTCCATGTCCTAAAATCGCTTCTTGTTTGTTGTCGTGCCTGTCGGATTATGATGTATTACATATTAGTTTACTTGGTCCTCCCTTCCCGTATTCCTTGATTATCTCTCAAAAATTGGGTAAGTCATGAATTGGTATTGGAATTATTGAACTTTAGTTTTCATGTCAGTACATAATACCTTTCAACTCCTAACTCTTTCAACCACCTTTTAGTGCACAGTTTTTGAAGTAGCATTTATTGTGCCACCACCCACATCAATGTCCTCTGCCCTCTCTCGATAGCTATAAATAGTTATTTATACCCCATCATTTTTACTATTTAAAACCCTCACATCTACACTATTCAATCTTTCGCCTTGTCTTTCCATGTGCTCTCTTGTTTTCTGTTTAATTGAACATTTCCATTGTCGTTTTCGTGTCAAATCCTTGTGCTTGTAGGAAAGTAATGAAATATCAAGGTTGGGAGAGGTCTATCAAATTAGAGGTTGATGAAATCTTTGATACAATATTGGGGTACGTGGACCTTGAGGAATTGTGAAATAAATTGTAGGAACTAAAAACTAGTAGCTCAAATTCCAAGCCGAAGGAATCAAATTTGGTTGATGCCATGACTTTTCCCACTGCTGTCCAAAGCCTTGAAATCATCTCTGCTGCGATTGATCATTATAATCTAGACACAAGGAAAAACTTTTTTAAAACTGGTGCAGTTTTTGCTAAGCGGAACATGGACTTCCAAGATCTGGACATGAGCTGGAGTGCTGGACACCTTGTTTACTAGAGCTCTTAGGATGTTGTATCTAGATTATCTAACAAATGAAGAAAAATATCTGGGTAAAGCCGTAAAACAAGAATGGCTATCGTAACTAGCAAATTAAAAAAGCTTCCAAGAAAGCAAAGAGAGGGAGAAGGATCCCCAAAAGTGAAGAAGACAGAAGTGCGAAAGAAAGCATTCCTACCTTACAATGCTATACGGAAAAATAACCCAAATTTTAAAAAGGAAGGGCATGCAAACTAGCTTCAAATGGTTTAAAACCTTAAGAACTAGCTTTAGAAGTGCTAAAGATTATCAAGTAATGATGCTCAGAAAAGGTGTCTTTGAGATCTTGTGCACCGATGGTATTCCTTATGCTGCTGAAACAGGTAGATCCGTTTAAACTAGAATTAAAGAGCATTCTATCGACATCCAACAAAGCGGGGTTAAACAATTTGCGCTTGCGGAACATGAAATGCACTCAAACCATTGGGGAAGCCGAAATTCTACCTATTGAGAACCATTGGAAGACTAGGAGAATAAGAGGAGCAATAGAAATAGAAAAACGTCCTTATAATCTTAGGAAGGATGATGGTTGGAACTTGGAAGCTCAGTCAGTCTTAGATGTCACTAATACTTGAATTGTCTCAAAGTCAACATTCCTAACTATTTTAATAATGAATTTTCTTAAAGCCTTCTTTAAGAGGTCACACAATAAATTAATTATTTAACTGATTTACTTGTTAAAAAATAGTTTAGACACTTTTTTTCTAATGAGGTAACCAATTCAATGATTAATTGGGTCTGATTTTTCGATCTTAATGGGCTGACTTGTCTTGAGTCTACTTTCAATTTGCCTCAACATTATAAAATAACACTAAATTCTATCTATTTGGGAAAGCATTAGCTTCAATCCCTTCCATGATGATAGGTCCTATAGAGAAATCTGAAACATAAGACCAGATTATTTTGTCACAGTTGAATCTAGAAGACTCGCAAAATTCTACATGGCTTCATATCTCATGAACTCATTGGCTAAGAAAATCACCCTTCTTGTTCTACAATATGAAGGTTGATCAGCTGATGGTAAAGTGGTATATTATCACTTCCCTTAGTTGTAGAATAAAGACTTAAAGAAGCATTTTAAACGAGGCAATGATGCATTTGTGTTCAGGATAATATGTGGGCTCAAAGATGATTACAATTTGCACATTTCTCATGAGAAAAAAAAAATTTCTGAATGGGGAAAGATGTATATTCAATTCCTAGAATTTTCTTATATCTTGTTTTTGGGTTAAAAGCTCGTCCATATATGCTACCAAGGTATTGTTATCCAAAGAATCCCCCATGCTTATTTGCGCAAGTTATTCAATTTCCAGGCTAGACATACTTGGAAGATGGAGAGATTTTTCAAAGTTTACAAAATCAGCTAAACAAAGGAAAAGCTGCGATACAAAGGAAAAGCCGCGATACAAAGGAAAAGCTGCGATACAAAGGAAAAGATGCAATACAAGCCACTGGAAAAGCCGCTGTACAAAGGAAAACCATGGAACAAAGCGAAAAAACACAGAAAATCTGTTAAGCATGGGGATGACCGCAAATTTTTTTGTAGCTTCATTTTCGATCAAAAATTTAATTTTGGAGTATCTAAAAGCTAAAAGAAGATTAGAGCATGCAAGAGGACTTAATTGGAGCATGCACAAGTTAATAATTGTGGAAACACAACATGCAGATAAGAGTTTGTTTTTAAAATGTGTTTTGCTTTTCTAGGAATGCGTTTTGGCTATTTGGGACACATTTTGATATTCCGAGTGTGCGTTTTGATTTTATCATCCCTTTGTATGCATGTCATTCACGTTTTGTCTATTTTAAGAACCAGACTTGCATGTCTGCGTTTTTCCCCTTCTTCTCACTCTCAATTTTCTATAAAACTCGTAAAATTCGTTGTAAAAGAACTATGAACATTCTATTCTGGAGTTTATTCTACGTTCTGAGTGGAAGAGCATGGGTCATGAGTGATTCTTTGTACTTATTTCACCTCTTGGATCAATAAAGAAGCCATTTTTACCTTCCTACGTCTTGTATATCGTGCACAATCTTGTTTTTTAAGCTGATTATATTTCGTGATAGTTGTTTTATCCTTGATTTACAATATTATCTCCACGCCTTTATGCAGCTTAATTTCAATTTGTAGGTCATAGATTGTGTTTTACCAAGTTTTGTGCAGGATCTTGTTGTGGAGTTCACCAAATTGCCTTCAAAGCCATTTGTTAGCCTTTATTATTGTGTCACAAACTTCAAACCCTTCTTTGAAACACTTTTGCATTGACACCTTCCTTTGTAGGTTGTGTATGGTGTGTGTGTTTTCCATGGTTCAAATTAGTCTGAGATCCTCAGACTTTCTGGTGCATCACCATCTTTTCAGTTTTCCCCTTTTCCCTTGTTGTTTCAACAGGCAGAGTAGTCTTAGGAATAAGAACTAGTCTTAGGTGTTACACTAGGGGAACGAGCCCTTTTTGGAGACTCACTCCAACATACAGGTCACCCACAACCTAGGAGTGTTTCCCTTTTGTCAAGTGAAAGGAGAGATTCCACACCAATCTCCAAAGGGTGCATTTCAAAGTGACAATAGGTATGTCAATGGTTTCCATAGTTACCTAAGTCTCAGGGACGGGCAGACGGGGGTATGAAGGGACGGGGTTTCTACGACGCAAAAAATTCCTAAATTTTGGGGAGCAAGGGGACGATTATTAAAATAATACATAAAAATTAATATTTCAATATTTTAAACATTTTTCAATGACATTTAGATATTTAAATTGTATTTAATGTATTTTAGGTACTTTCAAGATTATAATTGAATGCTCTTGGTAAAATTAACAACTTTTGAATAGTAAAAATTCCAGAAAACTTTTGAAAGATTTTAAAAAAAATTGGGGACTTCCCCTCGAAGTCCCCAAGTCCCCGAAACGTTTAGGACGTCACCAAAATCTAGAGGAGGTGTCCCCGCGTAACACTGATGGTTTCATAGTTCTTACAAAATATGTTCCATAACTTGCTGATTTCCCCATTAGAATTAGTTTTTTATTTTTGTAAAGATTTCTATATGGGGGTTACCAACACAAATTTGAAGATATATGAGTCGCATGCTTCTTTTGATAGTCGGGGTAAGATGGAATCAATTCTTGGCAAGCCCATGTTCACTCGCTCGAAGACAATTGTTCCAATTGTCATGACATGTTGAGCTCAAGAGAAGACAACTGAGTTGTATGACACTGGAATAAATCACCAAATATGATGCCTTTAAGGTCCCTACTGTGGTTTTCGACAAAGAACATAATGTTGGATCTCTCACTTTCTCAAGAGAACATATTGTATTTACTCCTCTCTTGGCTGAAGATTATTTAAAGAAAATTGTCGCTTTTGTTGAAGACATTTCTAGACTTGTTCTGAAGAGGATTTAGAAAGTGGTTGAAGAATAAGATAAGAGAATGATGGCTTTTGGGTATTCAAGAGCCAAAAGCCATACTCTAAAAGATAGACAACCAACAATCACAATATACAAATTAATTCTTCCTCTAAAAAAGTTTCCGGTTCTCGTACTCCTAGTGAATGAGGTGGGGATGATGGTGATCATAACAGGTAGAGGAAGGAAATTGGTTCTCAGTGTAGTAATGATTCAGGGAAAATGATCAAGGTGATTCTATCTAAGGCTTGTAAGAGGGAAGAACCAACAAAAGAGAACCCTCCAATGTCTCCTGGTACTTTTGATATTTGATGTAGTGGGTGATGGCGATATGTAAAATTTGCTTGAAAATGTTGCGATGATTAGCTCTCTAATAAAAACTTCTTTGGTTCCCCCCTCTTTGAAGATTGTAGTCTTTGAAACTATTCATTCACAAATGTCAAATGTTAGTTCTACTTTTTTGCCTTTTGTTTCTGATGGTGTTTCCCTCTTCCAAATGCCAACTTTCCAAATGGTCAAGATATGTCTATCATTCCTTCCAATTTGATTTCCTAACCAATGGGGAGACAAATCTGTCAATATCTGTGCAGAATACTTAGCATTTAGTATAGGGCCCGATTGGGAATAAAAGGCACGTGTTAGGAAAGCAAAGGTCCCAAATATCGATGTAATGTCTACATACATGAAAAGGAAGACCCCTCATAATGCCAAGTGCAAAAGTTATTTCAAGATTGATGATTTGGGGAGATCAAGGAAGATATGGAAGTTAACTATTTTGTGTGGGACATTGTTGTTCGCAAACCCAATTGGGCAGGTGTCATGAGTCAACTTACACTGGCTTATCATATCACCACCAAGCAGATCAAGAAGGATGGCATGTCGAAGTCAAACATGTAGGATCAAGTGGCTTGTCTCAGCGAATATATTGAGTATTTGTTGTATCCAGGGTCTTCTAAAAAGGCAGTAAATCCACCTGATTTATCATGTATTTTTA
The DNA here is from genome assembly GCA_019776745.2 of Taxus chinensis. Taxonomy (NCBI): domain Eukaryota; kingdom Viridiplantae; phylum Streptophyta; class Pinopsida; order Cupressales; family Taxaceae; genus Taxus; species Taxus chinensis. The sequence continues at coordinate 283,100,858 of CM034151.1, read as the reverse complement.
TTTATAAAGGCACTTTCCCACAGGTTGGTTAGATTGGTCAGTTTGGTCATGGTGTAAAGGATTCGCTCAAAAAGCTGTGCATTAATGGACTTAATGTTTGTGACGAAACTGTAAAATGTTGCAATAAACTTCAATGTTGTTACAAAAAAAATGAATGAATCGGAAAAGAACCTGCCTGTGGAAAAATAATTGTGGGAGAGTATGCATCCAAACATCATTTTGATCAAAGATTGCTCCCGAAGAATTATTTGCAGGTAAAGGGATTTCTTTTGTTGATGGAACTATAAAATTAAGGTGAGGATTAAGGATCTGAAAAGGGCAGACGACGCCGTTGAAAAAGGAATCTATGAATCAACAAATATAATATTTAGGCTTGATGATTTGACCCATAAAACAAAGTCTTTCCAGTTTGATGCGGATGCAAAATTGCTGTAAGAAAAGACTGTAAAATATGAGTTTAGAAACAATGTGAAGGATCATTTGGAACTACGTCAAGACTTAGGTTGTGACGCTGTGATCAAGCTTTCAGAGAACTCCGATTTGGTTGATGATACAAAGGTGATTTGCAATAGAAAATGAGCTCCTAACTGAAATGCACAGATGGGAGACCAGGATTTATGCCATTGTTCCTCCCAATTGTGATAAGGTGCAATTGTTGTCGAGTATTTGGAAAATATTGGCTGGCAAAAAACCCTACAATCTCTCATGATGCAAGTGGATCCCAATGCAAAGAAGTTGATAATTGATCTAAGACCTAGGAGAAGACCCGATGGACAACACTCTAAATGAGAATCTAGATGTGTTATGTGGGGAAAATGTATTGTGAATGATAGAGGTCAAAGTACATATCTGAGTGCATATGCAACACAATAGAAAGCAAAGAAGATAATTGACACCAAATATAGAACTGTCATGCAAAATTATACTATGCAAAGTCATGTAGAAGATCTGAGAGGTTGGATGTAGGATGTCTATGTACTCATACTACATTTAATTACTAATCTACCTCTTACTACAAAGAATAGAAGTATGCTTTAATATACAATGAAGGAAGATGAAGTGATCGCTAAATTGTTACGAACGCTTCATAACTAATCATCAGTTCATCATCTTCAGTTGGGGGTACTATAGAGTTGTGTCGTACAATGTAGACACTACAAAGTTGGGTGGTATCACAGAGGAATTAGGACCTCATTGTATGGACACATATGCGTGGTATGATGCTGAATCCATTTGTGAAGTTAGATCATCATGCATAACAATGCCATGGTGTCGAGAGTTATTTGAGTTCTTAGATCATCCTGGAACAATCGTCCCTCCTTGAAGAGCGACGATTCCCATTGTGTGTGTAGCTATGGAAGAAGATGCGGAAAGTTGCTGACAACTTGTGCTTCTATGAATCATTTTCTTTGAGAAAGTGCTTGACCTACTTTGAAGATCTTGAAGAGAGGGATCTCTTGTTTTCTTATCCATTTGACCATGGTGTTGATGACTTGATCCGTTTCTGTTGGCGCATGATATTCAAAATCAATTTTTGATTTTTGAAGAGTCTTTCCAACATTTGAAGTCTTCAAGACAGGTGGAAGGTTGTGGTGTAAGAGTTCTGTGTTGAAAGTTGTATGCATCCCAAAGTAAGAGGAAAGATTAAGCTTGGAAGATTTATCTCCTACTTGCTTGGTGGTGGTTGTTGACCCTTCAATTTCGCTCAGTGCTACACAGAAAGAAGAGATGAGAAGCGAGGATGCCTGAGAACACCTGAGAAAAAGGGAAGGCATGCACTTGTCTCCAACGCTGATGAGCCTGAACCCAGGTTGTGAACAACACTTAGAGAGTCTTGAATCTCCCATGGAAATGTATGGTCACATAAGAAGGAAAGCACCACTACCGACACCACCAAACAAAAGAAGGCACCGCCAAATAGAAGAAGGAAGAGGGAAGGCATACACTTGTCTTGACCATTGATGAGCTTGAACCCATGTCATGAACACCACTTGGAGATTCTTGGGAGCCCGATGGAAATGCATTGTCACAAAAGAAGGAACGAAGGGATGTGCTTGCAGAAGTGGAACCGAAAGAGGAGGTTGTACCAAGATGACAGAATGGGAAGATCAGAACGAGAGGGAGCTCCGCAAGATCAAGTACAAATAGGCCAAGGGGCTGATCATGGATACTATAAGTGCTACATGGAAAGAAGAGGCGAGAAACAAGGATGCCCAAGGACACCAAAGGAAGAGGGAAGTTACACACCTGTCTTTAACACCGATGAACTTGAACCCATGTCGTGAACAACACCCAAAGAGTTTTGGAACCTCCATAGAAATGCATGGTCACAAAAGAAGGAAAGCGCCACTGCCTACAACACCAAACACTCGCTTTTGCATACTTATTAATCAATTAGAAGAAGAGTTTGGTAGAGGACTTGGCTCTTTGAGAGTAGAAGTGTTTATGAGGATAAACCAATAGTTCATATTGCAACAATTAACTCCATATCAATCGTTAGAGTCTAACACCGTCCTAGAAGCGAATCCCACAATGTTGTTGGGACTGGGAAATACCGTGAATGCTAGTCAAGTACCACCGATCGCGAACACAACGCAACTATCATTGTTGCAGAGGCCATCACTCATTGGACCATTGTGAACAAGATTTCCCACAAATGCCTTGTATAACACTTCTACTATAATCAGCCCTTGAAGTTGTCAGAGTATCGAGGTGTGGAGAATGCCGTTGTTTATGTGCACTCCCGCGAGATTATTTAGAGAGTGAAACGAGTGACGTCCCTTGAGAGGACTTGCGATAAGCTTATTGGATTGCACACATATGTGGTATTGCAAATTTGACATGTTTTGGGTAGTTGTGGATTGCAATCTGTAGGAATAGAAGTTTCTTGAGGAGTTTGATATCCTCAAATTTAAACAATAAAGCATTGCTCTGCTAAAGTAGATCAAACAAGGAGTCTACAAAAGTGTGTGAGTCTATGATGCAAGGTTTAAGACCTTGATTTCAAAGTTATCATATGAATTGTACCCCCATCTGACACACCCAATGCTTTACAGACAATCTTCTTATGCCATTTTGATGGGCGTTACCCATGAACATCTTTGTGAAGTTGTGTGAGGCCTTCGAGGCCGCGCTTTGAGCATAAACGAAAAGAAGTGGGGACATTCAAATTAGCCTATTCCTAGAAGCTTTGATCTCGAACATGGCCACCCATTTGCAGGTAATGACTAACAACACACGTGTCACATAACAAATTCGGTGCACTGATTGTGAAGTGGAGGTCCATAACAAGAATGCTTGTCCAAGGAAAGAGCATGCGAACAATGCTGAGAAGGTGTGAGATATGCCACAAAGCCCATGCCATGAAGGATTTCCTAGCGCCGTAAAGAGCTAAGCATGCTAAGCTATTATTGTGATGTAGGGTGTGCAACTCAAACACACGTTATACCAAGCATTGCCACATAATTAAAGAGCTCCACAAAGATTGGAAGAAAGGAATTGTGGGGTTATTTGACTAGGACCAATAGTGTGAAGGACATGGACATAGAGGTAGGGAAGCAGTTAGAGGAGATGGGAGATATCCCCTAGAATGTGCTACAAATGCGGACCTCATGATTATTAGCTTAAAGATTGCACCACTTACCCAATTGCAGGTATTGCCTAGCTGCGTACTTAATTGAGGAATGCCCAAAATCGTATGGGGAGATGACCCAAAAACAAGAGGGCATGCTGAAAAGTGTAAAAATGATCAAGGTTGCAGGTGGATGCCTAAGAAAGGAGCACATGTTCCTAAGGTCGTACCAAAAATGAACATGACTATGCTTAGCATGGTACAAACCCAACGAAAGAGGATGAAAGTATCCAAGGAACTTGTTTAGAAGAAAATCACCAAGGTGGTTGATTACCCCGATGGTGCTCTTCAAAGATTGATTCGACAAGAAGCTATTGATGTCATAAGGAACCTACACGGAGAGGTTTAGGTAGCACGAGACGAGGCCCAAACCCAAGAAAAAACCTATAAAGACCTATAAGAGAAAACTGATAATGACCCATTAGAGCAAGAATTTGTTGAGGTTACAGAGATCATAGCTTTGCTGAAAACTAATGGGGTTTACCCATGCCAAAAGATTGGTTGGCGCAGATTTTGAGCAGCACACCAAAGGTAAAAAAAGGTGGTTGACAAACAACTAAAGATGGCAAAAGAAAACATTGACCAAGAATTATTGATCTATGTTGTGATCAATCGGTAGGAAGTGAGGGACATCATGGTTGACATCGACATCGAAGAAAACGTATTGACGAAGGATGCATGGAATAGGATGGGTAGACTAAATTTAGAGACCACCTCCAATGTCTTGTTTATGGCTAACAAGATGCACATAGTGCCAATTAGAGCATTGAAGAATGTTACAATGGACATTATGGGAGCAAATTTCAGAACGGACTTCGAAGTAGTTGAGCTAGCAGAAGTTGATAACTACCAAACTTTGCTTTATAGGGCTTGGTGTTTTGAGAACAATATGGATTGAACTGCCATTTGAGCTTTGAAAACATGGAGCATCAAGTGGTTATTTTACTGGATATAACTCAAGGGTCTCCTTTTGTTGAGAGTGTAGTTACGGAGGAATATATTAACTATATCTACAATGTCACATCCTAGGGAGTAGACTATATCAACCAAGGAAATGATGGTGTTGTGGAACGAAGAAGTGGTGTTACCGGTTCCGACACAACTAACAATGATTGTAAGCGATGGGTTAAGAAGGCATATGAAGTCACAGCTCGAAGGTGTGTATAAGTAAAGAGGAATCCCAAGGGTTCAATCAAAGGCTGATTGTTGAGTCAAGTACAAAAACCCCCAAGGAAGCAGGTGAGCATGCTTGAATGGAGACCAAAGTGTGCATTAACTATAAAGAGAGTCTTGAGGCTTAGGCCAAGAAAATTGAGAAAACTCTTGCGCTATGATGGATTCAATTGTGTCGATGCCTATGTGGATTTTCCTAGGAAGAACTGCGTGTGCAGTCCTTGGTTTATACATTGAAGAATACAACTACGTGTTGGTGGGTCACCCAACAACCATACATGCCAAAATGGGTTAGCATCAAGGAGGCAATCTACACACGCTTCGAACAAAGTAATTTAAAGAATGGGTTAGCATCAAGGAGGCAATCTACACACGCTTCGAACAAAGTAATTTAAAGAATGGGTTGGCAAGTTATGATGGGACTACTTGCCCAAGCTCTATACAATACCTTAATGATTATGGGCATGGGTATGATACATCATTAGTGAGACAAAAAGAGAGATGACCAATTGGGAAATAGTGAAGGAAGATTTTGCGCACACTTTCACATTTGCCTCACCTAAGCTGGAGATTGTTGAGCCACTAGAGCTTTTCAACGAAACTATTTTTAGGAATGATATGGTAATGGAGGAACGGGTAAGGCATATGCACAATGAGCGAGAATATATCTTCTAGAGTTGTATGATGAGGCCAACAATGGCATCAATGAGGATAGCTTGAATTGATAACAACACAAAAGTTGGTTCAAGGAACGTGCATCAAATAAAGGGAAGGCCCATGAAGGTTGTTGGGGAGAGGGGACCAAAAAAGATGGATTACTTGAACATAGAGACTTCTATTGTTGAGCGCATAGTGAGGGATGCACAAACTAGTGAAAAGAAGTATTACAATGAGCCAATGCGCCCCAAGAAATTGAATATCTACATTGATTTAGTTTTGTGTATTGCCACCATATGGCAGTATTGGTTGAATTAGTATTTGACCCATATTGCCGAATTGCTGCTGGAATTCAAGGACCTCTTTTTGAAGGGCTATCACAAGATGAAGGGTTTTCACTTGTTGTTGGGGAAGATGAGCATTAAGCCTATTTGAAAATGGCTGTATTGGATGAATCCCGATCTTAGAGAAAAGGTCAATGAGATTGAAAAAATGCGAGCTTCAAGAGTTATTTATCCCATAGAGGAATCAGAGCGGTTCAACCCAATGGTCATCAACATTAAGAAGGATTGGTGTATTTGGATTTGTGTGAACTTATGAAGCATGTGCGAATGATCCATTCTTCGCCCCCTTTAGTGAAGAAATTCTAGGAGTGGCTGGATGCAATTCAAATATGAACCGATGGGTTCTCAAGTTACCATCAAGTTCAAACTGTAAAGGAAGACAAATTAAAGACCACATTTACCACATAATAGGGCTTATTTGCATATAATGTGATGCCATTTGGATTGAAGTTGTGCATAGTGGTGGAGGTTTTCAAAGACTTCCTTCACAAGTTCGTGTAGGTCTACTTGGAGGAGTGGACTATCTACGGGTTGGTGAAAGATCACAATGCAAACTTGAGGTTGATGTCTAAGAGATGCAGGTGATTGTAGATTTCTGTAAACTTAAAAAAGTGCATCTTTGCAACCCCATTTGGAGTCCTATTGTGACACATGATATGCAAGGAGGCGATGGTCATAGATCCAACCAAGATAGTGGTGATTTTGCAACTAGAAATAACAAGTACTCAAAGGGACATGGGCACGTTTCTTGGACATTTTTGAGTACTAATGAGAATTCACAAGGGAACATGCAGAGGTCATTGACCCTACAAACAAGTTGTTGGGAAAGGACAAACCATTCATCTGCGCTAAACACCAACAAGAGGCCTTTGAAATAGAAGAGGATGTTGGCAAGTACCCCAATTTTGTGATTCTTGGGTTGGAAGAAAACATTCCATGTCAATGTTCATGCATTCGGTAAAGAAATTGGAGCAAATTTGGCTCAACCATGGGAAGACAAGATGGATCGTCCATTCTACTCTGCAAGTAAGAAATCGTTGTTTACAAAGAGGAATTAGGGCACCATCGAGTGTTAGGCCTTGGCCATGTTTTATGCATTGCAATTTTTTTACCAGTACTTACTAACAATGCCTTTTGTGTTCTTCACAGACCATGAGGCATTGAAGTACTTAGTGAATAAGCTAGTATTACATGGGTGTATTTGCCACCGAATAATACTCTTTTAGGAATTGAATTCTCAATGGTAGTCAAACCAGCAAAATAAAATTGCAACACAAACCACTTTTTTGGATAAACAATGGAGAGTGTGCATATAACATTGAAGGTAACATGTTAGACGCATGACTTTACAAGGTCACCAAAGTCCCTTAAGACTTGGCCAACATAGATGTGTTCTCATATTGGCAATGGCCTCAACAATATTTTCCACAAAGGAGAAAAAGAACTTGGCATTATGCGCATCCCCTTGTCAACTTATTTTTGGGGAATTGTACAATTAAGAGGAGACGAGAACTTGAAATGTTGCATTTTGGAGTATGAGCGGGAAGCCAATCTTGCAGCAAGCGCACAAAGGCATCGTAGGAGGGCACTATGGTGGAGACGCCACCACAAGGAATATACTAATCTTAGGGCTATGGCCACTAACCATTTTCAAGGAAACTAAAGACTTCACATGTAAATGCGACGTTTGCCTAAGGATTGTAAAACCTTATTAGAGGGATGAGATGCCTTTGATCCCCATAGTAGCCCAAGTGTCCTTTGAAAAGTGGCTTTTAGACTTTGTTGGGACAATCACACCACCCATGTGTAGGACATGTGCACGTCATATCATCAAGGCGGGAAATTATCCAACAAGATAGGCAAAGGTCGCACCCACACCAGATTGCATTGTTGCCACAACTGCAAGGTTTTTGTGGGAAAATAATATCAACAAATATGAGTGCCTTTAAGTCTTACAAGTGATAGGGGAAGTCAATTCCTTGCTAAAACCATGTGCATTCTTCTAGCAAAATTCATGATTGCGCACCATAAAACTACCCATACCACTCACAAACCAATGACATGGTTAGGGCCTTCAACTAAATTCTAGGCACGAGCTTAAAAACAATTTGTGATGTTGGGAGGAAGGATTGGGATGATCAGGTTTTAACAATCTTATGGGCATATCAAACATCTTTCAAAAGATTGACCAAGTACACACCATTTCAGTTGGTGTTTGGCAAGGAAGTTGTCTTATTGATGGAGTTCATTGTACCCTCTTTGTTCATAACGTGCACAAAAGGCCTGAATGATTGACAAGCCATCAATCAAAGGTTGAAGACGTTGATGTAACTGGATGAGAAGCGATTTCTTTCTTGATTTAGTCAAGGGGTGGAGAAGACCTGCCAAAAGACATGGCACAACAAACACATAAAGAATAAAGTTTTGAAGAAGGGTGCACATGTGCTCCGCTACGACTCCAAATATTCCAAGCCCCCAGGAAAACTGCAAATCAAATGGATGGGTCGTTACATTATCTATGACATCCTAGAAATTGACACATGCAAATTACACACATTGAATGGAGAGATGCTCTCAATTTACTTCAATGTCAGTATGGTAAAATACTACCATTTGTAAATGAGTTGAAGGACCCATGAGTAGGGCCGAAAAGCCAATCCTACCGCACAAATATGTCTATTAGTCATTTCATTTCAAGCACTTTTTAGTTTTTTGTACATGTTTTGTTTTGTTTTTCAATAAGGCAATGTTTGTGTGCTAGGCATTTGGTTGCACACATACGGTTCGCACGTCTCTATTCTTGCGAATGATCACATTCAGATTAGAAATACCTATGAGAAGAAAGAGACAAGGGTAGATCTGCGTAGTGTAGGGGTTGGCATATGCAGTGGATAATGCACGTAAAGGGACTAACAGGGGCAAAGATAAAAGAGAATGTGGTTGTGTAGGATAGCCAAATTATATTGTTCTTGAAAGCAAGGGACGAGCATTCCTTGAATTATTATGGGGAGGAGAATTGGCGGAGAGAAAAATAGCAAAGGGAAGATGCGCACGAGAAATCGACTCGGTATCCGAATGCAAGGAATTGGAGGAAAAAAGGAAAGGACCTAGGAATGCAAAAAAGGTAGAAGTTGCGCGTAGGTGTTGATGCCAGAAGATAAGATACAATAAGATAAATATATTAATGTCCAACGAACGACCACAAAAGTAGGTCAATGGGACTGCAGCCCAAACAATTTACTAAGTACGAGTGGGGACAACTCAAAAGGAGTTCCCAAAAATAGAAAAGAAGAGAAAATACAACAGAAGGGAAACCCGAAGACAATGCCTCCACAGGCGGGGGCAAAGGAGCAAGCGAGGGAGAAAAACGATGGAAGCGAAGAGGAGAATGAAAGGGGGGGCAAATGAGGACCAAAGGTCTAATCAGGAATGGTAGCCACACCCCTCCTAACATTAGAGGCCAACGAAAAGAAGCTCCTGATGGAATGGCAACCCGAAGAGGGGGGTGAAAACCTCCTCCCCAGCTGATATCTGAGACTGACGCGATGACCAAGGGGATGAATGGAGCTGGACTGCCCTCTGGTATGTGTGTGCATTTGATGCTGCTGGCGGTGATCGAGGGAGGTGTGAAGGTCCAATCGGGGACGAACTGATCCATGCACTGAATCTGGGCTAGAAAGACCCTGTAATTTAGTTCCTCCACTAGTGGGTAGAACTGGAAAGAAGGTTGTAATTCGTCTCGTGGGGATGACTCGCGGAGGGGGATGAAGAATTTGGTCTCGTAACAAAAAAGACTCACGAATGTAGAGGGAAAGACATCGCTGGTCGATATATCTGAAGAAGACCGGGAGAGTCTGAATCCCTCTGAAGAGACAGTCAAAGTGTCCTCGGATCTCATAGTAAATGGGGCAACGGAAGATGAAATGAGTCTTAGTCTCCACCTCATGAAGGCTACAGAGCCTACAAACTCTATCCATTTGATTAATGAGGTGATAAGTCTCGCACTGGAGTCTGTGGGAGCCGACTTGAAACTAACCCAAAGGTATACGGAGGGCATGCACTCAGTGACGAGAGGTGTACTGAGGGCGGATGATGAGCCCATCTCTGATTTTAAGAAAGTGCTCTGTATAAAAAGACATCTTAGGGCGCAAACCCCCAGGGGGTTCACCCAAGTAGTCTGAATGAAGCTCCTGTAGATATCCTCCTGGATGGACTTGTTCAACACTTGCTTGGTGGGCAAGAGATGATTGGGAGCATTCAGAGAATACTGAAAGGGGGGGAGACGATCAATTTGGATACCAACTGAGTCCAACAAGGCAGAAGTCTCGGAAAACCAACAACGGCCCCCAGTCTGGGCAATACTCACAGAGGAACAATAGGCGAGATATGGATACCTGTCCTGCTCATCAGAAAGATCACCAAACCTCCTGATACGGTGAAGAAAGGATGATATGTCAAATATAGTCTCCAGATAGAAAGGTCGAGCTCCGAACTCTGCCAAAATAATATGCTGGGGAACCGTCTGTTTGCATCTGATGAAACGACAAAGGAGGAGAGTCTGAATCCTCTCAGCTAAAGCCCAATCTGGGTCCAAAAGGGAGGGCCCCCAGATGACAGACCCATAGAGAACAGTGGGGCGGATGAGGGAGTTCATAAGAGACATCTTGGAGGAGACGTCCTGGAAGTGGTGCCGAAAACACTGTCTCTTGAGAATGGCAAGAGACCCATACCATTTGTTCACCCTCAGCTGAAGAGCATGCCTCATACTGAATCTAGGCCCTGAGAACTGGACTCCCAGGTAGGTGTATGTATTAGTAATCTCAACCTCCTGCCCCTTGAAGAAATGGAGGTGTGATGTTCGCAACCCGTTGAAGACCATGACCTTGGTCTTACTCAGATTGCCTGTTAAATGCCGAAGATCACAGAATAAAGCAAGTGCATCAAGCTGTCTCTGAAGCCCCTCAGGAGAAGAGGCGAGTAGAACAATATCGTTGACAAAAAAATGAGGAGAGAGTTAAAGATGTCTCTAGTGTAAAACCTTGGCCAACATAATTGAGATTGGCTTTTTGGACACAATGGGCTGATGACACTGCCGAAAAAACTTATTTTAAACTTCCCCCTTTGCATTTCAAACCATTTGCAATCATGAGAGCTAAGAGAATTCAGAGCAAGCAAGAGCAATGGACTAGGGCATGGTGAGATGGAGATTTGTAAGATAAAGATTAAAAAGGTACTATAAACCAAAGATAAGAAGTCAAATGTAAGATTGCAAGGAAGAGAGGCTTATGGAAGCTGTGTTGTAAATGTTGAATTGTTTGGAAGAGAGAAGCGAGGTGTTGTAGGTCAAGGTTCTACCATTAACGACCAATGAAGCTTGAACAATCACAATTAGGCATTTTGGGAACCTTAATGCTCCAAGGATAAGTTCGGGAACATCTTCTACACAACAAGGAAGTCAGTCACATCTCAAACAAGAACTAGCAAGAAGAGAAAAACTACATGCAAGGTGGTCGATTCAGCTCCCATTGTTGAAGAAGTGATGGAAGAAGTACATGGGATCCCAAAGTTGCAGATCCCATCGAAATGCATCCAAGTGGAGGAAAGGACTTCCAAAGTAGATCAATGCAAAATAGAGGATTACAATGACTGCCAAACAAAGAATGAAAAAGACCTAGAAAATGACTACACGGTGAAAGATACAAAGGCGGGCCAAACAAAGTAATCCTCTCAAAATAAAGCTGAAGGTGTCGGGAGTTTTTCAACTTGTGTTTGAGCTTCCTTATCTGGGGAACACCTCCACTTGGGCAGATTTCTTATCTTGTGCATGCACGTTGATCGAATATACTTCACCAGATACATGAAGAAAATGTTGCAAAAACTGTTGAACAGGTCAATTTGCATCTCATATCAAAGAGCGAATGGTAGCGCCGTGCTAGAGAACACAGTTGTAATTGATAATCATGAAACTATAGTACAAAATAGATAGATTCATATGCCCATTGAAAACTTGAAGGATCCAACGTCTCGCATCTCTACCTAGTTCAATAGTAGCAAGATGGCCACTTTAGGAAGATGGGATAGCAATAACTGGGTTTGGTTGTATATAGCGCACGTGATTGCCATCGAATAGAAGCAATATAACCTTGCAATGTACATATGTGAGGAGATCATTGACGACATGCCTAGATTCTATGAGAGTGGGGGACTTTTAAATGGGTTGTAATTTTAATATTAATTGTGATTGCTGAGATCGACATCTCGGATGGATACAATGAGAAAGTATGGGAGTTCCCCTAACGAAACACATTGCCAGCACATTTATTTCAATCATTTAGCTGCCCCACCATCTACAACAAGCAATATAGGGCCAAGATGGATAGGTGGTAAGAGGAATGTATAAAATCCCTCGGTGATTAATGGCACATCCCCACTAAAATGCCCACAACCTATGGGAACTATACAAGATTTGGGCGATAAAACACTTATGTCCGATAAGGATTAAGCTAGAAGATAACAAGTGGTCAGGATGGTGTTAGCTCCCATTCGCAATCACGACGCAATTAACTCTAGACTATGCCGCAAATGCAAATAAGAAGAAGGTGCAATTGGAGGAGTTAGATGAGTCTAGCCTAGTTTTAAAGTCCCTGCTTAGGTGCTTGAAAGCAATGTATAGTGTGAATAGCAAGTTTGATGGAGATGGCACAAAAGTAGACACTCCAATTGATATCATTGTCCTTGAAGGCCGACAAAAGTATTAGTACTTAGTGACCCACACATTGCAACCATAGACAATTGGTGAACATGTGCTAGGACAACGACAACCAATGACCAATGTGCCACTTCATAGAAGGGCCATGCACTTTGAAGAAGAGGAAGAGGAGGAATTAAAGGTAGAGCAAATGAGGAGGATAAGTGGGGACATGTCTACAAGTGAGGTACCAAAAGTACAAGGCACGTAAAGTGTGTTGGCAAAATATTTTGTTGTAGGAAAAACACCGTACCTTGACAACAATGTGTGGGGAAAAGTCCCTTTTCTATTATGAGGAAGGCGTCCTTTATTGAAATCCAAAACCGAACAGGAAATAATATGTACAATATCTACACTAACTTGCAGGGGTGGGATTTTACTCTTGGGGAAAGAAATATAAACTGAAAAGTTAAAAGAAAGGAATTGGGAAATGAGAGAGGAGAGGAAAATTGCATTTCAAATAAGTAAACTCAGAGCTTATTGTTGTTTGTAAGGAGATCATTTAATATAAGAAACAATTCTCATTGGAATCTTACATACATGAAAAGAATAAGGAAAGTTGAGCATCTCACATAAGAACAAATGTTACCACCAAAGAGACCATGACACAAAGCTCAATAAATCTTGTTGTATTTCTTTATGAGAATGAATACAAAGCATTTTACACTCTTTTCTTCTCAAACAAGTTCTTGTGCAAAATTCTAAAAGTACAAAGTCTATTAAAAAAATCCTCCAAGTCTCCAATAATAAATATTCCCTCAAGAAAGGTTAAACAATCCCTTTTACAATATCCTGGACAACATAGTCTCTCCAAATATCATTGAAGAAATCCTCTCAAGAAGTCTCTCAAAGTAGTCCCTTCAATCCATTAGAATCTTCAGTTGTGCCAAAGTTCCTTCAAATGATTTACAAATACATATTTATAGGAAAAAACTCCATATTTTTCAGTGACATGCAAGATTGACCAAGTCAATTTTGCTAAAAATAGGAACTATGAAAGTAGTGTGCACTTTTTATGGAAATAAAGTGACATTTTGCAAACACAAAAATGCATAACGTAAAAATTGCAAAATTGACCCGAGGATTAAACAACTGCAACTTATTGGTTTCCCCCCGCATGTTTTTCTTGGTGACTTGTGCCTCCAAATTAATGACCTTTTATATTGAAGTAGTTTCCCCAAATAATTATATGTTTTTTTTTTTTGGTTTCAAGAGTGGGGGTTTGGGGGCGGTAGGCCCCAACAAGGTTGAGGGGTAGAGTGCCTTTGCAGGGTAGGGTGGGGTTAAGGGGAAATACTCTCGAGCCCAAGCACAATTTGAGCTTCTCCCGATCTTTGGAATTTACAGTTTTTTTGCATTTCGAGATTTGGGGATTGGGGTACCTTTTTGTAGTTTTAGAATCCGGGGATCTAGAGGCAATTCACAGTTGAACTACAAACTGCTGTAGAATTCCAAAAGCTTGAAATATAAAGAGGAACGAGAAATCAAAATCTGGTGATCCAGAAGCAATTCACTGCTGAATTGCAAAATTGCTCCAGACTTCTGAAAACACAAAATACAAAGAGATGGAAATTTGAATCTAGAGACTTGAAAGCAATTCGCAGTTTAATTGCGAAATTGCTCTAGACTTTCGAAAACCCAAAATTCAAAGGGGAGTGGGAAATTGGAATCCGGAGATCCGAAAGCAATTCACAGTTGAATTGCAAAATTGCTCGATTTCTGAAACCCCAATTTTACCCGTTTCTGTCAACACTCGACAAATTTTTGATTTCTTGAGCTCCGCGACTTATAAATTTCCTTCCACGACTTCAAATTGACTAAATTTGATCGATTGTAAGCAAATTTCCATGGTGGACCCAATTTTTCACCTAAGTTCAAGTTTAGTGACAACATAGTGTGACCACAACAAAAAAGGGAAGGCTTTGCAAACACCGCCAATAGTCCTAATGCAGGCACCCCCTCCAAAAATGACCCGTCCTCTCCAATGCACAAATAATCAACCCTGCCAAAGCATCATAATCCCCCACTGAAATAGCGCTCTTTGAGCCCCCATTGAAAAAACCTCCAAGTTCGTAACACCACGAGGAAGAGCCCTCAAGGGCGAAGTGCAAAAGGACCCAACACAGGAAGATCTCACTAACAACTTGGAGGTAGAAGATGCCCTCAAGGGACTAATGGGAAACTATGAGGATGAGAATTATGAGGAATGAGTGATCGAATCAGCACCTTGGAAGGCACCGGTCCATGAAATTTCAAGTAGCCTTAAGTGCGAATGTGGAGGAGGCACAGGTGTGCAAAGCGAAGCAGAGGTATCAAAATCAGACACGATTTTTGACCACGAGGAGAGTGGACGAAGAAATAGGGGAGGGTAGCCTGCTAGAAAGTGTAGAGAAGAGCCAAGAGAAGCCAATAGACAAAGACCCTTACCTTTGGGAGGCCATGCATGTAAAGAATGCCTCAAAACTTACAAGGAAGCAACTTTCGTTCCCCATAGATACACATTTGGATGAGCTAGACTTTAAGATATCCAAAGAAAGCCTATGTATTAGAGGAATATACATCAGTAGGATACCAAAGCCTCATTTTCCTCGACCCCAATGAGCTAACAAAAAGAACAAGTGAGACACGCCTTGATAAAATTGGCAATCTAGGTCTCAAATTCTGATCAACTGCCACATGTGCTAGTGCGGAAGAGAGCAATGTGCATAGGAGATGAGCAAAAGGCCATTAGTCTAGAGCTGCACATAAGGACGTTGAATTGGAAAAAATGGAGAAACACCCCCCAACTTGTAGATGAGAGCCTGAGAGGGTTAGACCCAATTAGCCGGTTGGAACACCTTGTGGACCATCTCCTGTAGAAGCCAATGATCCAACCTGATGCCAACCAAGTTGAGTAGGACAAAGCACGCAAAACTGAAGGCACAACTAGTCGCATGTGTCCAAGCATTCTTTGAGCTTGGGAAGAAAGCAAAGAAGGTTGACCAAGTCTTCCTAAGTTTTTGCTTTATGACCTAGGTGATAGACGGGAGGCTTAGGCTTATGGGCGCTAGACAATAGTGTATGAAACAAGGGATAAGGCTTGGAGGAACCGGATCCTTAAGGAGACTAAATCGCTCCTAGACCAGATAAGGGCCAAGTGCAAGGAGATAGAGTTGACGTTGAAGTCGCTACAAGTAAAGGCCACAAAAAAGAAACCGAGACCTTGAAGGCAAGTGAAACACTTGCTTCTAAGGTGCAAACAACACGGAAGTTGCTGAAACAAAATCCTGAAGGCCAACCATGAGAGATCCGTTTGCCGAGTTTGTAGGGATAATGGAATAAATTAAGGCCGCTATCACCAAATGGTGCACATTCGAAGTTGCGGTCTTTAGGGATGGACCTGATTTTGTTTACTAGCCAAAAATGGTGACTTGTCTGAGGATTGGCAAGCTAAATAGTATGGGGAGATGTTGACCCCTCAATTTTGCTAAATAGTAGTGCATGGACATCAAGATGCACGTGGGAAAATAGGAAGGAGTGGTACGCACAGGAGCCAACAAGGCTTGACACTGTTAGCGGAAATCACGAGCAACAATGTTAGTAGAGTGGTACGCACAAGAGCCAACAAGGCTTGACATTGTCAGCAGAAATTACAACGTTGTTGGAGCAGAGCTTGGTTGATGAAGTTGTAAATGAATGCTTTTGGGTAGTAATGGTGGGTAAATACGAGCTTTTCTAGGTTTTGGGCTGGAACTAGGTCAATTTGAAATGAGATTGTAATCTATATAAGGTGGCCTTGAGCCCATTATTTGATATAGATGTAGAGGATTAACACTGTTATGTTGCTGGATTGAGTATCGAGTATATTAATAATAAACTTTGTTGTTGAGTATGATCTTTTCTTGAATGAGCTTGATAAGTCATGTTATTTGAATATGATGAGAATAACTTCTAGTTATGTATATTAGTTATCAACATATGTTTATGTTAGGTAATGCTTAGTAGAACTACTAGCTTAGCTAAATGGATGGTGGATCCTTTGCTTAGGATATGTTTTTGCCTATACAACCTAGAACTTAACCAATAGGTGCTCGACCCTCTGAACACTTTGGGTGAGCGCTAGGACAAATACACTAGTGATATGTCGGGACACAAAGCTATAGGCACCCAAAGCTTGCAATAAGGTCATGTTAGTCTTTCCTTCTATAGGTGATGGCATACCCAATCACCAACTTAGAAGGTGTGCGATGTTTGTCCTGGTGCTACTTGTACTTAGCATTTTCTTATTACATAATGTTTTACACTTATTACTGAATGTAATCAGTGAACTTAACAACTTTTTCAACTTCCTTTTGAGCTGAAAGAGTTGTTACTATTGATGGTCGCACAAGATAAGCTACATCGATGGGTGCTAGTGGTTGGAAACCCGAACAAACATAAAAGGGTTTTGTGCGTTAGGGATGTGAAGAGTTTTGTTGTAGCTATGTTGAATGAAAGGAAGACATTTGTTCCATGTGCATTGCTTCTTCGAATTGTGAATATATGAGAAGATGCACGATCGTCTGTTTGTCCATTAATTTGCAGATGGAATGCGGTAGACTTATTCAAACGTAGACATTTTAAAGTATAGTTTGATGATTTCCAGAGTAGACAGATTTCTTACAAGGTATAAGAATCGCCATCTTGTATAGTCCATTTACCACTACATAAACACAATCATTGCAATACTTGGTAGTAGGGTAGTCTGAGAGCTAATCTGTAAAAATAGATTCCCATGGTATCATTGGAACCGATCGAGGTGTAAACTTACCTTGCTTCTTGTTGATTGGTTTGACAATTGTGCATGCGGTGCAAAACTTGATGTTTTTAGTGAGATATGACCCGAGGTGTGCCCAAAATAAATATTATTCTATCAACACAAAGGTCTTTTCAACTCCAAAGTGTCCCATAAGCTCACTAAAACAAGCTTCCCATATTAGTTTGTACCTCTCTCCCTCGTGTGGTACACAAGTGACCAAGGTAATATACGAGTCCATTTTGCCAATAGAAATTTGGAACTTACTTATTGATGAGCACTGTCAGGAGAGCTTGGACTAGAGGTTGGATCAAACAATAACTTTTAGATTGGTACTTCCCTTCGTATGCTCAATGTTGAGGTGAAATTGCTGAAGATAAGCACATTTTTGCTGCCACTTTTTTTACAACTTGTTTTGAGTCTGTAAGAACTAAAACAACTTGTGATTGGAGCGGATCACTATCTCCTTGCCCAAGATATAATGCTTCCAAGAATTACATGCCTGAATAATAGCATAAATCTCGCGATCATATGTTGAATAGTTTCTTACCAATCTGTTAAAGTTTTGTTGTTGTAAGCAACCAAATGATCATGCTGAGTTAGGATGGCTTCAAGTGCATGATCAAATATGTGGGTTGTTGATGATTTGGTAGCACGAGTACTAGCGCAAAACATAGTTTGCATGTTGACTCTTCAAATGCTTCCCGTTGTGTGGTGGAGAAGACAATGGTTGCCTTGGCACCACCTTTAGTAACCCGATTCAATGGCCAAGTGATGTGAGAAAAACCAAGTACAAACCTCCTATAGAAATTTTCTAATCCCAAGAAGTTGCAGAGCTATGTGAGTTTTTTTTGGTGTTGGCCATTCTTTGATGACATAGATCTTTTTCGGGTCCACATGAACTTCTTGTGCATCTACTATGTACCTAGATATTGTATCTCCAACATGGAAAATGAAGTTTTCTCCGTGTTAGCACACAACTTTTGCGGCTACGAAGTGTGGAGCACTAGAGCATTTGTTTACTATGGTGCAAATGCTCATCTCATACTCATTGAAGATTAGGATGTCATCAAGGTAGATTACAACAAACAAATTTCTAAAGACTGTTGAATGTCATTCATCATCCGCATAAAGGTCTTGAGTGCATTATTCACGTCGAAGGGAATAACCAACCACTCAAACAAATCTTGTTTGGCCTTGAAGGCTTCTTCCAAATCTTTGTAGGTTTAATAGGAATCTGATGATACCCAGACTTAGGATTGATATTGGTGAAGAACTTGGCGTTGCAGAGCTGGTCCATTACATCCTCGATCTTGGGAAGAGGATAACAATTTTTCATTGTGATGTTGGTGAGAGCTAGGTATTTAATGCACAACCTTTATGTGCCGTCTTTTTTTGGTGCAAGAACAATTGGGCTGCCACAAGGCGATGAGATGGGTGTAATGTCCCCTTTCCTACGCCAAAGTCCTAAGGGCCAATTCGAGTCCAAGCCTTGGTCATTCTCCAAAAAGGATTTACAATATAAAGATGCATTAGGAAGCTATTGGTAGTCCTCAAATTAAATCTAAGGAGCCAGTACATCATGCAACCCCTTCGTTGACCAGTACAAGTCACGTCCTGAAAACGTGCCTAATGGAGGGTACATCCTGAAAACATGCCCGGAGAGTGGCTAAGGTACGATTGGGACCCCACAAGTACATCTGTAGATGTACCCAACCATACTTGAGTTGGGGGCCACTCCATGGACCCTAGATGACTCCCAAGAACATTTTTGGGAAAAAAAAGTCTTGAGTTACTTTTATCTCATTATTTTTAATACATAGAGTAACAAAAGTGACATAATATTTTATATTTGAGGCTCTTTTGCCATGGGGAAAGTTATACTAAGAAGTGAACAGGAACAAAAGCAAGTTCATAAAAGCAAAGCATACTTACCTCTCATTCCCTCATGTACATACTGCTGCCTCTGCTAAGCTTTACAGCTTGTGGAGTGAAATCCCATTTAGGTTTTATAGCTTCGGTGGTCAACAGAGCCATCCTTAGCTAGCAGGGCATTCTTCGGTAAGCTAGTATGAGTGCCCATCCGCTACCAAGGTCATTAAGGAGCTGTTTTACAGGAGGGATTTGTAGAGGTATTCAATGAAGGTAAGGGTTTTGGAGTGTTTTGAAGACATTTCAAGTGGAGATTTTCAATTTTTGTTTTCAGATCAGATTTCACGGCAGCTCTATGCTTCTTTCTATGTTTTGATTCTTTACATTTCTAAAGACTTTTCAAACCTTTTTTTCCATTTTAATACATGTTACACCCTAGGCCATAGGCGACTTAAGTTTTCAACCATTGTTTTCTTTTCTTATGATATCGACCCAGAGAGAGTTGACTTGGATGCTTCTATTTCCCACCTGTCATTAGATGACGAGGCATTAGAGACTTCTTTGGCACCGTGTGACCATATGGTAATGTTCAGAATGGCCCTAATGGGAGTGGTCGAGTCCATGTGGTTCTAATGGAGAAGTTACAGATCATGATGTTCATGCTCTCACAAAAGGAATAAGATGACTATCTGTAATACTAGTTCTGAAGTTTGATCATTATGTGTAATCCAAAATTTCAATTCAATATATTTCATTATATTGTGTTATAATATTAATCAAGCTCTCCTAACATTTTCAAGTGAGTTGAGTGAGTATTTTGAGAGTTATCAATTCAGCTTCATTTCGTCTTCCATAACTGTGATAATAATGTGGTTACTTCCTAATTTGAGTTTGATTGGAATTTCTATATTTTTTAATTTTTAGAAATTTTTAAGTACGGCCATATCCACACAGGGATATCTCAGTGGGCAAAATGTTTCCTTTATCCATGAGTGTATGGATTTTTTGCTTGAGCTCTTCATTTTCCAAAAATGATTCATAGTATAAAAATTCATTAGGAAGAGGTAATCATGGGATCAAATCGATAGTAAGCTTAATTGCACAATGCATACGCACTTCCTTAAATGACTAAAAAGTATCTTTGTGTTCTATCCACATGTGCAATCATTGCACGCATGTATGCTAAAAGGAGCCGTAGTATGAACGTGAGCTACGCAATGATGTGTTTTTGTTCATGTTTGACCATTAGGAGTACATACATTTTTTGCTAGAGCTAACTAGCTTTTTACGTTGCTTGGTGCTAAATGAGTGAGATCTTAGGGAGTACTTCTGGTATGTGGTATTTCATCTCACCAACATCAATGGCAACATTTCTGGGATTTGCCTTATAGATTCCATGTCAATGATAAAGATATAGTTGATCAAGTAAGACATTACTTTCCTGTAATCTGTAACATTTCTTAGGACTGCATCTTAAAAAGGCTCGATTTTGTTCACTAGCATGATACTATGCTGAGAAACACATTTCTTAGAACCTAAGTTGAACCATCCAATTGAGTACTGGTTGTGGGTGAGACATTAATGGCAAGTTTCAATCTTCAAATTGCTTCAGTAAGAAATCAGGTTCTTTTGACTTCTATTGTCAATTATGAAATGTATTGCTTATTCCATTAACCCACATATGAGAATGGAACAAAACATGTTTAGCTTCCTCCACATTTGAATTGGATGAAGGGGAAATGTTTGCAGTACCGACCATGGCATTGGGCTGAGAGTCCATGACTTGGTTCCCTTTATCAAGTGCTGCAGTGGTAGTACCTTCTACTTCAAGTTGTGCAAATAGAGTTTTCTTAGCGTGGCATTCCTCTGCTGAGTGCTTGCTAGAATTATGGATTGTACACGACTTTCTAGTCTTGGATTGTTTATTCTGATCATTTGGCGGTGCCGCCTTTTTCTAAGAATGGCGTGAAGGACCATTCCTTTGGCTGCGATTTTGGGTCATTCTATGCTTGGAATTCTTTGACTGCAACTCGTCTTGAGACTTGGATTTTGCTAGCTCAGACTTTAGCTTGGATTTTACTTCAAATTTACAACCAAATTTGTAGGCTTCCCCTAAATAGGTTTGTAGGAAATCCATATTAGATTGAATGTATGGTCTCAAGCCCGACCTATATTTCAAGCTGATACTTCTAAAGGGAAAAGTGAAAATAGATGCAGATGCCCTAGATAACTGGCTTAACCATGTCAAGCGGGAATGTGCCCCCCTCGAAAACTAGGTGTCTTGGATGTCCCAGACATATTGGGAATGGTGGGATGGAGGGGAAATATCCCGCCCCACGTTTCCGAAAGGGCGGGAAAGGAGGTGGGCGTCTCTGGGACATATGTGAATAACAGGGGACATTTTGGGGATGCCCTTTTTTTTGGGGATGTTGGGGACATTAGGACGTCTCTTTTTTTTCTAAATTTAATTTTTTTTTGGAAAACAAATTAACTTTTTTGTATTAATTTCTTTTTTGCTTCTCTGTAAAAACTGATTTTTGAATTGTACTCTTGTAGTATAAGATTGTTTTTGGAAGCCACTCATCTTTATTCGAAAACAAAGTTTGTATTTATATACTATAAATCTAATCAAAATTCACTTTGGAAGCTCCAATAACTTTAAAAGTCTGTATGTATATTTTTATATGAAGAGAAAGGTCGTGTAGATAATAAAAGCAGTAAGGCATGAGATCAAAACATTTACCTGTTAACCATAACACGACTTATTCAATTATAAAGACATATTAAGAATCAAGGGTGATATATGAATACAGAAATTTTCGAGCACAAATGCACATGGACTGTCACAGACTGCTATTGATAAACAATTAAAATTTATTTGTACATCCTTAATATTGTAGAATTTATTTGTATATTTATGAATTTATATATTATTTTAATAGCCGTTCCCTTGCTGTCTTGAATTTTGGAAATTTTTTGCTGTCCTGGAAACTCTGTCCCCGCATCCTGCTGTCTCGGAGTCTTAGGTAACACTGATTTGAGAGAAGCGATCAATGATGCTTGATCTTTCTTGTGCATGACATGCTTCCAATTCTTCTTGTTGCTTTTGAAAAGCATCTTCTATCATTTGCTTGAACCTATCTGAAGTTGGAATCTCTGGATTTGTTCGTTCTCGCATTTGAGGATGTGAAGGAAGGTATTCAGACCTCCTGTTGGTGGGCATACAAACAAAGAAAAAATTCCTATGTTCCATGGGGACATTCCAGAAACTCGGAAACTTGGAAACAGGGTGTACGAAGAGAGCATATGCCATAGAGTAATATGCTTTCCAAAAAAGTCTGTTTTTGACTCGATGTTATGTGAAATCTCAAGCTCGAAGTTTATGTATTAAGGTTCTAGACTGCACGGAAACGCCAAGGAACCCCCCATACCAGGCCTGATACGTACTGGGTACTGGTACGCTGTGGGTACTCTGTGGGTACGTTGTTTCACCTTGCTTGCTACTACTTGGCAGTCCTAGACTGCACGGAAACGCCAAGTACCCCCCCTTACCAGGCCTGATACGTACCAGGTACTGGTACTGGTACACTGTGGGTACTCTGTGTGTACGTACCCACAGGCCCTGGGTACTTCCCGGGTACGGAAATCCATACCCGGGAAGTACCCAGGGCCTGTGGGTACGTACCCACAGCGTACCCACATGGTTTTCTTAATTTTTCAAGTGCAAAAAAATAAGTAAAACTTGAGGGCTTTGACTGGAATCAAACCTTGGAAAGTTCGTGTGAGATTCAATATTGCCAATAGGCTCCAAAGGGTCAAGAGAGATGAAAATGACTTCATTTGGCTGACTTACCGTTTGGGTGCTTTCTTGTTGCTCCTCATGGGTTCTTTATTCTTCAGTCAATTTTGGAAGGCATGGGAACAAGTGAAGCACTTGGGGGTTGGGCAGCCTATCTTCTCTTCCTTTGACACTAGGTGCCAAGCCTACAAATCAATTTTGTCGAATCTGAAATATAATGACAAGATCCTTGCCTTGACAAGAGGCTGCTCTGCCCTCCTTTGGTTTGAGAAAGGAATTAAAATATCTCATGACTTGTACAGATTTGGGAAGTGGATGGAATGGACAGACCTTAAAGCTTTCTATAAGCTTCCTCAATCTCAGTTCAGAATGTATACAATGCTCAGAAATGCTTTCACAGCTCCCTCTACTGGACTAATTATGGAGGATGAGAATGATTTTTGGGATACTCTGAGGTGGCTCAAAGGGACCCCCTTCTCCAAGAGGCTACCTCCAAACAACTCTATGAAAAGATTGCCTTCTCCCCAAACCTTTACCTTGGCCTTAATAATAAGTGGAATGTTTGTGAGCCCATTAGTAGATGGACTCATAGATTTAATGTTTTGTGGTCTTCTTGTATGAAGTCAAAGAAATCTTCCTTTAGATGGCTTCTTGATTCATAATAATGCTTGTTGTTGGCTTCTAATATTTTATAGGTTGTTGAGACTATAAGCTTGTTGTTTTCTTTAAATTTTTAGATATATTTATAATTTTTACTTTTTAAAAATATATTGTACGAACATACCCACAACGTACCGTAACCGAGGTTTAAAAAATTTTGCCGTTTCAGTGTACTGTACCTGTACCCGTACTCGTATCTGTATCCATATCTGTACCTGTACCGAAACAGTCTAGTTAAGGTTCTATAATGTGTGTGATAAATGCTTTACCAATGTTATCATATGAATATTTGAAATTTCCTATGTTTTTTATAGTTTCTCTTATTTTTTAATAGATGTCCCCTGCTGTCCCCTAAAAAATGGCCTCCAAAAAAATCCGTCCCGGAAACACGCTCCCCCGTCCCCTGCCATCCCCGTCCCAGGAACTTGGTGGAACATAGAAAGATTCAGATGAAACTTCAATACCCCTGGGGTATTATGAAATGAGTATGTGCTCTAATACCATTGATTTGGGTCCCAGGAGAAGATCCGGTGGACAACACTCTAAATGAGAATCTGGATGTGTTATGTGCGGAAAACAAATTGTGAATGATAGAGGCTGAAGGATATATTAGAGTGCTTATGCAACAAAGAAGAAAGAAAAGAAGGTAATTTACACCTTATAGAACTGTAATGCAATGTTATGTAATGCAAAGTTCTGTACAAGATCCGAGAGGTCGGATGTAGGATGTCTATGTACTTATACTACTAGCTACTAATCAACTTCTGAATACAAAGAATAGTAGGATGCCTTAACACACAAAGGAGGAAGATGAAGCGTTGGCTAAACCATTACAACCTCTTTATAACTAATGATTAGTCCATCTTCAGCTGGCGGTACTGCAGAGCTGTGCGGTACAATGCTAACACTACAGAGCTGTGTGGAATTGGCAGTGTCACAGAGGAGTTAGGACCTTGCAGTATGCACACGTTTGCACCATATGATGCTGAACCCATTGGTGAAGTTAAATCATGACGTGGAGCAATGTTGTGGTGCTGGGAGTTATTTGAGGTCACAGATCTTCCTCTATCAATAATCTTTCACAATCTCAATTGATCACTTTGTCAAAGTGTCATGCCATCTCATTATGTGGTCCTCACTCAATGGATGAAAATGAAAAAACTACTAATCAATTTGCATATATTTGATATTTGAGACAGTTATAGGTAGTTATGTAATTGCCTATCTTTAGGCTAGTGTATTTATTTGGGAAGATGAATGTAGAATGAATTTTTGACATGTAGACAAATTTTGGTATTCTGATGTATGTGATGAAATTGCGTTTGAAGTAGAAAGTGAATGAAAATAGAATTTTGATTCTCAATCATTTTGTGATAAATCTCCATTTTCTTTGTCTAGAAGTTTAGCTATCCTCAGACTTCAATTCCTTTATATCAATAGTGTGATTCATATTAATCTATGAGTTTACTAAATTATGAATGCACATTTACATTCTTTTTAGTTTTATTTTCTTTCTTTTCAAATTTTGAGTGTCCCCAAATATATTTTGAATGTATATTTGTGAAGTGCTCTGTCTATGTTTATTTTTTATTTTCAACGAACGGAACCTTTCATCAGAATATAGGAGGGACTATGTCCCACGTACTGTTGTAAAAAATCTATCATTTCATCCTGTTACAAAATATTTGCCAACACCTGGTGACTTACATAAAAACTAGAAACCTGTATCAACAGAAGGATTGCTAAATATTTGCAAATATACACGCATAAGTGACAACACATATTGTACACAATCCCAGTTGTTTCACATTTAAACCTTAAGGTTTTCAAAATATCTGCTATATATAAATTGGATGGGCATACTTGTATCTGTTTCCATGCAAGTTGAATTTTGGAGCTTAGGATCAGGTCAAGATTTTAATATGGTTTTCCAATTAGCGATTGACTTATGATCTTTTGATCCTTTATAGGAAGATGTATATGCTAGTCATATGACCTTCCTGTTATCTTGAGCAATTGTCTTGTAATACCTGCACTTAAATATATATATTTCAGAGTATCTCAACATCGAGTTAGAAGATTCTGATTCCTCACTATAAATATTTTGGCATTATTCAATTCTAGTCATTAGAATGATAGTTTTATATCATCACCATTTTCAGTGCATGTGGTTATTGTCTTTGGTACACAATTTTGCAGTTATGAATTTATGACTCATTTTCTGAGATTTGGATATAAACAAAGAGTTTGATGGGGAAACTATGGAGGCTTGAATTGGGGTTTTTTGACAGATTGTCTTTGCTGTATGTTGCTCTGTTTGTCTATTATTTTGTTCACCATATAGTTAAAGGACTGTATCTTGAAGAGAATTATATAAGCGACATTTTATAATTTTTGCATTGTATCCTCATTGACTACAAGTTTTCTGGCAATGCCTGTTACTGCGGGAAAATGGTTATCTTGATTTGCAAATTTTAAAGGTTGTGGTTGGTGCAATTGATTTATTTTTTACCACAGGGCTATGCTGTCACTGCTATCATGAAGATCTGTGCCTTTGAAATGGCTTCCGGAAAGAAAGTGGAGCTAATACCAGAGGTACTAAAGCTCTGTATTTGAGTATTTCATGTCTCTTTGAATATCTAGAAATTCTGGAATCACTCCCTTTTGCAAAAGAAATTGTTTTGATTGTTCTGCATCTTGACACTAAGGTTACTCCTTTAGCTAATGTCCCCTTTGATATAGACTGATTTACTTTCATTTGCCAGAAAGTTCATTATGATTTTATATCTGGTGTGTATATGTATGAATGATACTTTAACTGACTCCATTTGTTTTCTTACATTTCCTTTATAAATTCTTTTAGGCTGTAGCTGATGACAAATTCCCAACTATGAGTACCAACTTTGTGTAATGTTTTGCTATGAGGTTCTGGTTGGTCAGTAGAACTACTGAAAAGGACCACTCATGCTTAGTTTTTCCTGTGAAATTACTATAAAATAGTGCTTTGTTACTTGTGCAGTTCTCTAAAGCTCATATCTTGTTAACTGTATTAAATATACCATTTTTTCATCTCAGAGTAATCTTGCAGAGAAACTCTGAAGTTTGTTGTGCTATATGGCATGGGTTTAATGATTATGATACTTTGTTAAAATGCACATGAACAAGAACATTTGTTGTCAATCATCCTGATCATAAGCACTAGCTGCAGCTGTATACAATTTCAAAAATAATATGATGTTCACCACGATGCAGTCTATGGATCTGGATATTCAATCACATATTATCAGAGTAGACATAACTTCATCCACACACATTGGATTAACTTGATATTGCCTGGGATGCTTTTCTATTCAGATATTTATTATCACGGCAATGCCTGATTTTGGATTAAGCTGGTAAATTGATGTCACTGTGGGTAGCTTTTGTCTGCTTCCCTTACAGAAAAAATGATATAGATTACTTACCATGGACAGTGATTATCAATTTATCTCTATGAGAGAAAATGGGACTGAACGTTACCTTCAACTAAGGGAGGTGAGTAAAGCATCCCTGCAGCCCACCCTCCCCTCTTCCCCAACCCGCCGCCCCCCACCACCCCCCCCCCCCCCCCAAAAAAAAGGGTGTACAAGAAGATAAAAAATGAGTTCAATAGGAAAAGGAATTTCAACAGCCTTGCTCTCTTGAAAATACATCTGTAAAATCCCTGAGCTATAGAATAGTCTTGATAACAGCTAGGTCCCCAAATCCGTGCCATACAAGTAGGTTTGATAATGATATCAAAAAATCATATTTTAGATTGGATATTTTGAAAACGAGGGTGAGAGCACTGGTACTTGATAATGCAAGAGAATCACAGCCCTTGCAAAATCAATATGGAGAGGAAGGCTTCAAGCTGAAGAATGAAACTCTAGAATGTACACCTGTTGAGGTGTATGATGTAGTAATCTCAATAGGTCCACCTTTGGAAAGGAATGATAACTTGGAGAGAACTTTCCTTTGTGTTGAAGACCTTAACCTTAAGGTTCACTGTCAGCTGGTAAGGATTACAAAAATGCTAGGGAATTCAACTATCTAGATAAATTGTCTGGTGAAGAGGGAAAAGAACCACATCATCATTAAAGAGAAGCATGGAGATCAGAGTATGATACAGAAAGAATTAGTCTTCTGCATGTGTAAAAGAAATTGTTTCAATTTATCTTTTTTACATCCTAAACAAGGTAGGACTGAATTGGCAGTTGGCACCCTTGTTTGACATCAATGTTGGTTTTGAAAAATTCAGAAAAGCTCATTTCAGCATCGAAATGACCTGCCATTATCCTATACAGAGTAGCAATACCTTGAAAATTTGATCTCCACTATGAAAGTTCTAGGAACCAATTCAAGGGATTTGCAAAGTGAACAGAGCAGCAATAAACCTTTGACAATTTGGTCTTAGTTTCCTCAATAATGATACAGAGGTTAAAGCTATGATTTACCATCTGGTAAACATTGATGAAGCAGATTTGACTCTTTTCCGTGAACACATCTTTCTCCAACAAATCAGATAGGTAAATGTCCAGACTCCAAAGTGCAAGTGTAATGTTTGGCAAATGGGTGCCACACCATAATGGTCCATAATTATTATGATTAGACATATCTTCTGACATATGATTAGGATGAACAATATGTTAAGACCAAGCTGGTGGGAATCCTGAGCAAACTACCTTATTAAAGAAACTTAGAAATCTGCAATGGATGGGGACAAAGGACCCGCACCACAGTTGAGGAAGTCATCTTCGTCACACACATCATCTGTAGCCCTTGTGGTGTCTAGTTTCCATATAGACCTCTTGATATTACTATGAGTGGAAAATTTGCAAGATGTGGGGAGAATTGAGAAATATACGATGGGCGGGCCCAAAATATCATAAACTTACACTGCTGTTAACAAGTGTTCAGAATGGCACCCTTAAATCTGGAAGAGGTGAGTAGACATAACATAAAATCGCACTCTCAACAGTATAAAAGCTGAGCAATAATGTGTTTTGAAGAAAATCCAAGAGGCCACTGCAAAGTTTTTTAATTAAATGGGTAAAGGCATCGAATCAAAAATTATATTTCACTCTAAACTAACTTTATGAAAGGGATTCTGTTAAATGTGGATTGTGCTAAATCATCCCGATTTGAATTTTCTTGAGCTACCAACTTATATACTTTGGCTATGACGAAACATTCAAGTGATGTTTGCAATATTTTTTAGAATATCAAATACATTTTGATAATTTAGTGAACTGAAGCAATTATGATTTTTTTGGTGATTCAAAAAAATCAGAAATCTAATAATTAGCTAAAAAGGCTTTTGCAAATAACTATTAATTTTTTAAGATGTTTCAGGCCACTCAAGCGGTCTGTTATTTCCAAAATCCTTTTTTGCTAAATTATGCTTTGTGGAAGCTTATTATCTTTAAATCTATTATCAATCTGTGTTTTGATAACACTCATAATATTGTGATTTATAACGTAACTTCAAACTTACAAGACTCTATTCCAGTGAGAGGCACTCGTAATATTATGATTTAGAACATAACTACAAACTTATAAGACTCTATTTCATTGAAACCAGGCGGCACATCTTGGGACCCCACATCTTGGGGACAAGGACACATCTTGATCAACAGATAAGTCAGGAATAATAGAGGATGCCCCAATATATTTCCCACGTCTCTAGATATCTCCTGTCATATCCCAGGGATGTCTCTTGAAACGAGGGAATGTTTTTTGGGGTCATTGCTTCACTTTGGGAGATGCCTCGTTTGTTTTCATAAAGTGTATTGTGAAGGTTGCTTGAGCTGCTTGCTTAAAAGACCGTCTCAACTTTTTAAAAATTAACAAGGGTACGAGGACATGTAAGCATCCACTCTTCTGAAAATGCTCCTCGAAAAGCCAACAGAATTCGACATGGCTTCTAGAATTCATACAGTAAGAGTTTAAAAATTCAGTCTAAGAGTCCCCATATGCTACAAAAATTGAAAATAAATTTATTTATATTTATTATTTGAATAGATGCATATATATCTGATCCTAAGTGCAAGAAATTTTAAGCTTGAAGGCACGAAAAAAATTGCACTGCTACTGGCCACCACTGGCACAAATTCAGTGCAAACAGGCTTTCCAAAATAAAAACTGAATTTCATAAATTCTTTGAAGTTTCACTTCACGGTCAAATCTTCTATCATCTTTCTTTTCGTGATCAAGGTACTCCATTTCTATGAATTCTTAAAAATCAGATGGCTCAGGCGAACAAGAAGTGGATGTTTTGGTGAAGAATTTGGAAAAACCACATTCAGATAGCAAGCAGCTTGATTGATATCTTTTTGAAGGACCTCATTCAGAATTGACTCTGCAAAATTTTATCATTGACATCCTTATGTCACTTTGCCAATTATTATTCCAGGTCCTGGTCGTCCTGTTGAAGATGATAGGCTAGGTGTACCACTGACATTTGACAGAATATGCGGTATTGACAAATTTGCAGCCACATAAAAGTTATTACTGCATAGAAAAGTGTATTTGTGGTCCAGCATCATGCATTTGGTGGATTTCTCTAGATCTACACTCACTAATTTTCCAGGTCCTTCACACATTTGAATGTACTGTGTACCCAAATCCACATTCTGGGATTCCATTTGAATTTTTTTCACTTGTCACCTTTTAAACTCTGTTTCTTTTTAAGCACTTTGGGTTATAGTAAGTGACTAATTCCATTTTCTTCTTGCCTCTGTCATTTCCTCCATCACTTCCCATAGGCATGACCCTCATGCCACCTCCCCCATCTATGCCATTTCCAACAGAATGCCAGGAGCCAAAAGTCAAAGGAACTGAGATTCAAGCCACAATCATTAGGTCATCAGGAGTAGAAATAAGACTCAGCATGGAGTCACAATTATCAGTCGTCTTCAACTGTAGATAACACATGCTAAATTTGAACAGCGCCCATAAATGTCGGGGAAAAAATCATGGAGGGATGTGCTTGCTTATGCCGACCTTATGAGCAGGGGCAAGGGGCCATTTTAAAAGAAAAATTATGGTGAGGAAAAGAGGAAAGGAAGAGGGTGATGAAGCAGCTGTGTGTCTGCCATAGTAAGGCCAGGGATTCAACTCGGTCATTTGTACCTTTTCTAATATAAACTGCATTAATGAGGACTGGTAGAGCATGATCATCCTTGAAGTTAACTCCTCCAGCCTCACCTTGATTGCCCTCAGCAGCCCCATCAAAATTTAGCTTGACATAGCCTTGAGGAGTTATTTTCCACACGATCTTAACTCCTCCAGCCTCACCTTGATTGCCCTTGGCAGCCCCATCAAAATCTAGCTTGACATAGCCTTGAGGAGTTCTTTTCCACACAATCTTAGGGTAACCCTACATGATCTTAGGTTAACCCTACACTCATGTAGGCTTTTTGAATAAAATATATTTGTAGTGTAAATACATATTTTATATGTAAACTTGCCCTCATGTTGCGTAGCCTTTTAAAAAATGGCATAGTGGTATCAGTACTTGCAGCTGCACACACAGCATGGTGACTATGCTCTACTTAGGAGACTTGAGTCAAGTTTTGTGGTTATAGCCAAAAAAGAGTGAGAATAACTCTGTTGGATGAGTCTTACCAGTAGTGTCTTGCTGGTAGTGAGAGTAACTCTGTTGGATGCGTCTTATCTGGAAAAACCACATTCAGATAACAAACAGTGTAATTAGTATCTTTTTGACGGACCTCATTCAGAATTGAATCCACAGAATTTCATCATTGACATCCTTATGACGCCTTGCCAATTATTATTCCAGGTCTTGGTGGTCCTGGTGAAGCAGATAGGCTAGGTACCACCGACATTTGATGGGATACCTGGTATCGACAAATTTGCAGCCACAAAAAAGTCATTTCTGCACACAAAAGTGTATTTTTGATCCAGTATCATGCATTTGGTGGATTTTTGTAGATCTATACCCTCTAAATTTTCAAGGTCCTTCACACATTTGATCATACTGTGTACCCAAATACACATTCTGGGATTGCAAATTTTGTCATTGCTTGAGAAGTGATGTTTAATTCCATTTTAATTTTTATTACTTGTCACCTTTTCAGGTCTGTTCCTTTTGACCTCTTTGGGGTGGTAGTAAATGACCGCTTCCATTTTATTTTTGCTTCTGTCATTTCCTACATCATTTCCCATAGGCATAACCCTCACACCACCTCCCCCATCTGTGACGTTTCCTGCAGAATGCCAGGAGCTTAGCCAAAAGTCAAAGAAACTGAGATTCGGGCCAGATCTTTATGTCTTCAGGAGTAGAAACAAGACTCGGCATGGAGTCCCAATTCTAAGCTGTCTTCAACTGCTGACATCACATGCTAAATTTGAACAGAACCCATAAACTTTGGAGAAAAAAAATCATGTAGGGATGTGCTTGCATGCGCCAAGCTTATGAGCAGGCACAAGGGGCCATTTTAAAAGAAAATTTATGGTGAGAGGAAAAGAGGAACGGAAGGGGGTGATGAAGGAGCCTGGTCTCTGGCGTAGTAAGGCCGAGATTCAACTGGGATAATTGTACATTTATCAATATGAACTGCATTAACGAGGACTGGTAAACCATGATCAACCTTGAAGTTACCTCCTTCTCCAGCCTCACGTTGATTGCCCTCGGCAGCCTCATCAAATATAGTTTGACACAGCCTTGAGGAGGTCTTTTCCAAACAATTTAGTTTGACAGTCTTGAGGAGGTGTTTTGTAATATACCTGATAACTTGATAAGTGATTTCTAACAAATCTGGATATTTTATCAAACCCTAGGGCAGCAGTATAAAAGTTGAACTTTTATGACAGCAACAATAAACTGATTTTTTTAAAAACAGCAAATCCCAATTGCAGACAAAATAGAATTTATTTATTTATTTTCAAATCAGGTTTAGAGTAAATACAAGAATATATGTATACAATTAGTAGTTCAATTTTGATGATCTAGATACGTAGAAGGCTGCAAGAAATAAACATGCAAGCTGAAACTGTTGCAAAAACTCTCCAGATGTGGCACCCAAGATAGAATCAATCTCACAAGGGTGGCGTCCAACCATGGAAGTGTCCAATATGCCTTGCAGATGTTTGTTTGAAGAAATCCTTGGCCGTATTTTTCTGTTCTGGATGCTAAAATAGCCCTGAATATGATGCCCTAACTGAGCTGGATAAATATTTGTATTCTAAATGATCACTGCAACCCCTGGATGGAATTACCAAGCTTAGATATGGGGGTTTCCATCCTCAGATCTGTGTGTAAATGAGGATTTTTGCCCTCTATTACTGATATAGAAGCAGAAGCTGCTTGCAGACAATGAAGTAATCGATAAATTTCCAAGATAAGATAAGAATAATCCCCAAAATCTGCTTTTATAACTTTTAAGGCCTTTGCCCAAAGTTGGCGCCACCTTTTGGAGCTACATGCATGCTTTAAAATAATTAAAAATAATTTAATTGGCATATCCAATGTTGACACTTCATCCTAAAAATATAAGCTTGCTGCCCATGCAAACACTTCTATTTTTGGCGCCCCATGTTGGAAATTCATTATCTAATTATTATTTCATTCCTTATGCACTCTTTTATTTATTATTATTATTTCACTCATGCTTTCTCTTGTCCTTTTGGCACCCCATATTGGAAATATAATGTTTTATTCCACTTCTACATTAAGCCCCGCTTATTAAAATATAATGTAAGTGTCCTTTTCCAATTAAAATATCAAAGTACCCTTGGATCACTTAAATTAATTTTATTTCCCTCGTTAATTCCCCTTAGCCTACGAGAAATAAAAAAAGAATAGGCTTCGGGTATGCAAAATCAATTAATTCTCAAAAGGGGAAATTGCTTGTTTTCCACACGAACTCAGGGTAACCCTACACTCATGTAGCTTTTTTGAATAAAATATATTTGTAGTGTAAATGTATATTTTATAGGCAACCTTACACTCAGGTAGCACAACCTTTTAGAAAATGTAGTGGTACTAGTACTTGTAGCTAAACCCACATAACATGGTGACCATGCTCTACTTTGGCAACATGAGTCAAGTTTTGTGGGTATATACAAAGAAGAGTGAGAAAACTCTATCGATTGGGGCCATATTGAGAGGGTTCAAACTCTAATGTTGCAACACTTGATCCATTGCAAGTGAACTATTCCTCAAGGTGTTGTTTGGGCTGAGTTTACTGCCCAACCGCTGCATCTCGAGACTATCTTCCGGATCACTTTTTACATCCATAGGTTCAGATCCATGGAAGATTCAACTTCTGGTCGTTATAGGTATCCGTATTTAGCTCTTCATACGTTTGAGCAGATTGCTTCATTGGGCCTTGTTAGGCTCCATCATTGTTTGTGCCTTGAGACTAGCTAGCACCTTCTTTCTATTGACATTTCTATTGATAGACTACCTCCTTTCATGTGTTCCTTGGACGCTGCTATACGGATCGTTCCCTTAAAGAAGACCATCTCTAGAGTTGCTAGAATGGACATCTATAGATAGTACATCCAAGTCACGTAGATCTCCCCTCCCATAGCGCTCAATCTGAAGCTTACCTTTTATGCAAATTATTTTTTATAGGTGGAAAATGGTATCTTATGCCGTCCTCACTATCGCCAACGTCATTGGTCACATGGCCTAAGGTTTCCTCTTGTCCAATGGAGGGTGTGCTCCCACCGACTACAGGTTGAGATGGATCATCATATTCTTCACCAGGACCAGATTTGTCGTCTTTGCTCCCTCTAGGAAGTGGAGATCGAGGAGCACTTCATCTTCAGATGTGCCATTTACTATGAGATCCGAGGGAGATATTACTGCCTCTATAGGGACTTAGATAATAATCCCTCTACTTTTTGTAGATTTTTGAGCCAATGGTTCTTGGCCCTCTATGGGGGGCCGTTACCCATTGACATAGATCCTTGCATGGAGTCTCTAGGGATCTTAGAGCTCCCATGTTGATCACCTCTTTTTTCCAACCCACCCAAGCAACATTAAGCACCCTTTGGACACTAGTACTTCACATATCAGAGCTAATAGATCAGTTAAGTGGCACTTCTCTCAGCACACCATTACTACTCAAATTCCCCGGCCTACGCTACCTCGTCATCGTGGCTTTGCTCCTTCCTGTTGGCATGGCTCTTCCACTTTCTGGCAAAATAGATCTACTACTTACCATATGCCCCCTAAACCACGGGTGCCCATTCATATCACAAATTTATTTTCTACTATGATAGCTACATTGGCTTTCGATGTAAGGGGAGATTCTAGAGGAAGTGCTCTGCTTCCCCCTATGGTCTCCCAACCTAGCTCAGATGACTCCACTTCAGTATTGTAATGAGATACTCGATAAGGTTTCCTTCTAGTACCTTCATCAGCAAATGCTTTCGGGGCTCTTGTTCGCCCTTCATTGCTATTTGTATCGGTTTCCTTACCACCTTTGTTAGTGGCACACTGCTTTATTTTGTCTTATGTACTTTTATTCCTTTTTTTGCTTCTAGGATTCTCTCTTCCTAGAACTTTCTATTATTTATTGTTATACTCCTTGAGTACCATTGACATACTTTTAGTCGTCTGTGGACATTATTATAATTTATTTTTCTTTCATAGTTGCTTGTATTGTCTACTACAACTTATTTTTATTTCTTTCGCTCATAGTTTTGAATCTTTTTATCGGGTCATATTGGAAATTGGAGGTTCATACATCACATTTTGATAGTGATAATCTTTTTTTTTGTGTAGTGCACACAAATGGACACTAGATTACATAGATTATTGGCATCTCTGCCCATGCTTCGGAGGAAACATTTAACAGATATATAGTTATGAGTAAGCGTACAACTAAACTAGTGATCACCTTCAGCCAAGCAGCTACAAGGGGCATCCATGCCGTCAAAGTCACCTAGGGCATGATACTGGCCTCAACCGTTTCGACTCTCCGTGTCGAGTGTCTCCAGGCCTTACACTCAACAAGACTTGATCCCTGGTGGGCTCATTGAAAGTCGTACATCAACACTAATAGACCAATGGGCCCTTCAACTATAGTGATAATCTTTAAAATCTTTAAACACTTAACATTACCTTGTTGTGTTTCTAAGAGGTATTTCATTCATTGTGCATTGTTATCTTCATCCTTTGATAGGTTGCATACCAAGTGTTTGACAAGAGTTTTCTTGTGTTTCCACTCTTTAACTAGCTTTGTTCACCTAGTTCTAAATACTTTATTCCCTTTTATAAACATTCAAGTTTATACATTGTAATTCTCCTTCATTCAAAATTGCCATTATATACTTGTCATCTTGTTTTCTTGCTTTAACTAACTTGCCTTCTTGGTTGCAACATTTTCATTCTTAGTTACATTCTTCAACTATCTCTCATAGACACTCTTGTTCGAACCATTTTGGCTTATCCTTAACATTATCCAATCATGTTCAACATTTGACAAGGTCTCTTTCTTCTCATTTGCAGCTGTCCTTGCATCATTCACAACTTTCGGCAGCACTCTGTCAACTTTGACAGCTTTTGAATCTTTCACAATATTTGTACTAGATCTCATTCTGTCTTCATTTACTTCCAGCTGTTGTTTTCTCTTGTTAGTCATTGTTCACCATTGTCAACTCATTTCAACCTTCATCATTCTTTTACTTCTTGCATTATTCTTGAGAGTCTTTGGAGCATGTTTTAGGCATTATCCACTGTTTTGTCACCTTTTGAATAGTCATCTTACATCTTTAGCATCTTCAGACTACTTTTATTTTGGACATTGTGTGGTGTGCTGCATTCATCTCACTATTTTAGAGCACTATATATTATTGCTATATATTGTGCATCTCCTTCATCGTAAGCTTAAGCTTTCATTGTTTGAGTTACAATTAGACTAAATATTCTTTATTTTCAGCAAAAGGAACTTTAGCATATGTTCTTAGTGTCTGTTGATGTCCAAAAGTGTCCTCTTAAGGCACCTGAATCTTTGACACGACAATGGGATCTCTTGCCAAGTGTGGGACTTGCTCTTCAAGAGAACCTCTAGAGTGAGTTGGCTTAAACAGAGAAATGGGTGCTCAAGAGAACAAAGATCACAAAGTTACAGAGGGAAGAGTGCTACTCGATGCAGAAGTCATGAGAAATGCGAATAAAACAAAGACACAAAGTTCACTATTTATTTCCACAAAAGAGATCTGAAAATGCAACACATTGGCCCAGTTCAAAAAATCAAAGTCAGCACAGACATGTACATCCACAAGGCACAGAAATTATTCAATATGCCACAGATTTTTTCAGGAATTTCATCACGGAAGCTCAAAACAAACCAGAGCATAAAATAGCAAAGAAGGCTCTTGTCGAAAACATCCCAAGACTGGTTGGAGAAGCAGAAAATGTGAGGAGGACGAGACCATACAAAGAAAGAGAAATGAAAGACAGTATTCTACTTCCAAAAGGACAAATCCCCTGGACTAGATGGATTTCCAGCACAATTTTATTAAATGTTCTGGCATGTCATTAAAATGGACCTCCTAACTATCATAGAGGAGTGCCAAAGGAATTAAAAAATGTTCAAGATCGTCAACACAACCAGATTAGTTCTGTTTCTGAAAGCGGAGCACTAGGAAGCAATGGGCCAGTAAGGCCTACCGCGCTTTGTAACATGGTATATAAGATACTCTCAAAGCGTATTGCAAGAAGAACAAAGCAGTTTCTTCCAAAAATAACACAAGAAACCCAATCAGCCTGTCCTAAAATGACAGATAACCAATAACACCGTAGCAGTTCAAAAGACAATCCATTATCTCCAGCCTGAGAAGTGTCCGGGGGTTCTAATCGAGTTGGACATGTCTAAATCAATTGACAGATTCAATTCTTTGACCTTATAACTCAGACATTGAAAGCCTCTTGGTTCAGCAACCAAATGGTTTCTTGGATCATAACTCCTATGTATACTATTTCTCTCAATGACAATATTGGAGATCTATTCACCTCTACTCAAGGACTCGATAGGGGGATCCACTAGGTCTTTATTTATTCACCATCATAGGTGAAACCCTCAATAGACTCATAGCAGCAAAATAAAAAGGAAAAATACATTGATTTCCCCCAATGAAAGGAGGCAAGATATTTTCTAACTTGCCAATGAGTCAATGACACATTGATCTCTACACTCATTATACAGGAAATCTGTGTTACCAAGGTTCGCACCCCACCCTCCCTTACCCCCCGGATACATACCCAGTACAGATACGTCCCGGGTACGGTATTGATACGTCCCAGGTACATATGTAGGGTACATTTTGACATACCCGAGACGTACCTGGACGTACCTGGGACGTACCCGCAGGGTTGGGCAGTGGGGGGCTCTAAAAAAGTTTTATTTTATTTTATTTTGACTCAAACAAACTTCAGTTTTATTGAGGACTAGACTAGGAGGGCATGGCAACCACAAGGAAACCTGGAGATTGTTTAAAATCCCTCTAGTTTATTGAAGAGAAAATATTCAAGGGATATCAAGATTGTTTGAGCTAATTATTTGGGATCATCGCAATTGGCCAAGGAAAGAAGCTATTCATAGAAATTTGGACATATATCTGAGCCTCCGTACAAGTTATTTATGAGATCAAATCTCAAGTGATCTTCAATATTAATAGAAAAATTTGGAACCGCAAATTGCATAGCTTAGAGTTTCAAAGAGCATCCTTTCCGAGAAACTATCAAGGCATGGCATTGACTCCTTCCCGCATCCTTAAGAATGATTAGAAGGTGATTTTGGATAATATGAATGCAAGAACCAACCATTGGACTGACCTCTTTAGTTATCATTGGCAGGTTAGAGTCAATCTCATTAAATAGGTCCTTTAGGAAACCCCCTATATACATCTTTTATGGCCACCATTGCAACACAAAAATTAATCTCAAAGGAAATGGATGAAACACAAAGGAATACAATATTCGTATATCATAGAAAATGTAAAATATTAACTATATTGAATGTTTTGAACATTGATCGTAAGATATTTTTCAAGTTTTGTATTTCTTATGGACTAAAAAATGAATATATATGTACGGACGTATCCACGATGTATCGTGCCCAAAGGGTTTTTTAAAATCAATGCATCCGCGTATCGAATCCTTACCCGAACCCGCACCCATACCCGTATCTTGGCAACATAGAAATAAATAAAATAAATTAC
This sequence comes from Taxus chinensis, assembly GCA_019776745.2. Classification (NCBI taxonomy): domain Eukaryota; kingdom Viridiplantae; phylum Streptophyta; class Pinopsida; order Cupressales; family Taxaceae; genus Taxus; species Taxus chinensis. Next base: position 283,061,981 of record CM034151.1, on the reverse strand, counting down.
AATATCAATGTTATATGCTTTAAAAAAAACAGCACTAATAATTGATAATTCAAAATATTTAAACTAGTCATGTAGAGGACAGATGCTCACAGAAGATCTCACTACAGCAACTCTTCTAACAGTACAAAATGGCTCAGGCAAGTGAGCATGAGGTTCCAATGATGTGTGTCACCAGAATTCTGTTCTCTCAAGACACTTCTATGACTGATGCAGGAATTATTCACTGTTTTTTCTCTAAACACAACTTTAAATAATGAATATGACAAGGAATAGCACACATGTTTTTTTATTGTTTCCTATTGTCTCTAGTTACAACACTTATGCAATTTCTAGATTTCACAAGTATCTGTTATAGGCTGCCGATGTAATAGCCTGCAAACAATGCTCTTTAATGAGGTTGTTAGCTTGGGTTTTCATTATTCTTGGTCCCAGCACATCTTCCATCCCATTCCTTAGTTTGGGATAGCTCCAACCTTAGCAATATCAACCTTAGGAACATTATGAATGGGCATACATTTGCAAAACTTTATGCCACCGTGTTAGACATGCAACTTTCTGAACATTTGGAGAGAGGGAACCTTAGATCAGGGGGGCAAGCTGGCTTTAGGAGAGATTACCTGACTATTGACCACATCTTTACACGCTAGGCCATTATTGGGCATACGTTTGCAAAACTTTATGGCACAGTGTTAGACATGCAACTTGATCTTAGATCAAGAGGGCAAGCCGGCTTTAGGAGAGAGTACTCGACTATTTACTGCATTTTTATACTCTAGGCAATTATTGAGGATGCTTGTCACTAGTCTTCCCAAGGTCTTTTGTTATATCGTAGACCAATGTTGCCAGGATATGGGTATGGGTTCGGGTACGGGTTTGATATGCAGATACATCGATTTTAAAAAACCCTTGGGTATGATATGTTTTGGGTACATCCGACATATATGTTTATATATATATATGTATGTATGTATATATATATATATTATATATATATATATATATATATGTATGTATGTATGTATGTATGTATGTATGTATGTATGTATATATATTATATACTCATCTTACTCTTTTTTTAGTACATAAGAAATACAAAACTTGAAAAATATATTAGGATCAATGATTGTTCAAGAATCAAAACATTCCATATACTTAAGATTTTACATTTTCATTGATCATGTAGCAGCCGTACATATGATATATGAATATCATGTCAACATGAATACAAACAATCTAGAATATATCATCTAGATTTTTCTCAAAATCAAAGTCTTGCATGCCACTCCCGCTAGCTCCACTCTTAGTAACTCTTCTCTCCACTCCTTGTGAACTCCCTTGAAAGTCATCTTTGCCAGCAAATATTGAAAGTTCGGTAAGAGTGGTGCAGAGGCATCCAAAGTTTGTGAGGACCTCAAACTTGTTTGACAAGAGACGTATATTGAACATGCTCATATATTGAATCCATGCATTTACCTTTGGCTTTCTGAAAACATGTTTCGTTAAACTGAGTGGAATCATATGGCATTTTGTACTCCAATGTTAAATACTCTTGACGAAAAATTAGGAACCATTCTTTTACAAAAAAAAGTGCTTCTTAATTCGATGGAAATGTCAATCTGGAGACCCAAAGCTGATCTTAATTTCTATACATTTGCTAGAATTATAGCCATGAGATGTTCAGTCTTAAGTAAATAAATTTTGTCAAATGAATGCCTTTTTTTTTTTACATGCTTTTAGAATCTTTGAAGGCTGAAAACTGACTATGGTACTTGGCATCATGGCGTTGTAGAATAAAAGAATTTGATATAGGTGAATAACCTGTATCTTTTCGTAATAACTACCCGTAATGACCTAACTTGCAAAATGAATTTCTTTGTTTAAGCTACAAACAATGCCCATTGTTGTTGCAAGTTTGCTTTACCTATAGATGGATCACAAAAAAGTCTTTTGAATACTTCCCTGGTAAAAGTGATGTAACTTCGGAGTCCGATTGGGGATGACAGTCTTTTCTTCCACTCGGTAGCCATACAGTTTTTAAAAGCCATAGAAACATCTGGGTTAAGAGCACAAGTAAGGAGATGTAATTTAGGGTGGTCATTTTATACTATCCATACTATCTATTGAATTACATCCTCGAGCTTTCTATTTTTGAAGCCCTCTTCTCCATCTCCTCCTTCATTGTAACCAGTACGTCAAATGTATGATGTTTTTCTTGTTTTGCTAGCATAGAATTTTATTCCTCCGACAGATCTCCCCCAAGGATGGTATGCAGTCGATATCACATGTATATAATCTTGGAGATTATGGGCTTCCTGTGACAAACTAAGCTTTTTCTCAACCTTGCTAACATCATTTTCATTATCCAACTGACCGATGATTAATGACCTGGTATGCAGGCCTTTATGTCATATGTCTTGCGGATTATGTGCACATAGGACAAGACTCCAATCAGTTGCTCGGTCACCAAATTGTTCTGGAGCTGCATCTTGTGGTTATCATCAAGTCATGACTTATAGCATACTTTGTGAAGCGATAAGATCTCCAGAGTCTATAACCTGTCAATTACTCTAGACCACTAGAATCTGTGTAGGATTGACTCATCAGTGACATATGATGGTTTGTGATAGACAATCCACCATGTCATTATTCTTATGATTAGCCCTTGTTTCCAAATTCTCTCAGGATTTTCCCAATGCTTTGGAGCATCAACAGGTAATGTAGTGGACTAATTGAATTTTTTACCTGAGTATTCAATGCAATATGTGCTTGTACCTATCCTACATAAGCAGTGTTGTAAGGCAAGATATCTGTGGTACTCTGCTTTGATGACTTGGACAACATGTCTCGAGGTGCCCATCGACTCAATAACCTCTATCACAATGGGACTTGATGGAGTAATAATACATTTACCATCTTTGTAAGTCCCCTTCACATGTCAATAGCAGATAGGTACCAGTGCCTCTCTAAGGCATACATGCAACAGTTACATTTATTTGGGGTCTAAATGTATTGTTTGCGTTTTGCCAACCATTTGAATTGATGGAATGACCCTGTGCATAGTCTATTCAATGAATCTCAAACTTGACAATAGCAAATGTAAACTCCACTTTGAATGAATAGCTTCCACTGTCTCATCTTATCAAGAGTCTGGTTCAAAGTCCTCGTTATATAAGCATGGGCTTTTGGATAAGCCATGTAAATAACTACAATCGAGAACTTGGGCACCTCAATACATTGAAGTGAATACCCACATGTATAAATGCATTCCCCTACATGCGACTTCTGACCAGCTAATCTACCTCTAGTCATCATTGAACTGACCTTTTTCACAACAAAGAGCGGGTTGTCTGACATTATTGCAGCGGCAACAATGTTGTTGACATCTAATTTAGGGAAAACAATTTGATGAGCATAAGCTTGATCATTAGAGTTTGTGATGAAAGGATTCTTCAAAAACAATTATATGTCACTACAAAGAGTAAAAGGAAGTGCAATATCATTGTTCTCGAAATTCTGTGTATTTAAGCATTTTGCAATGCAACGGATCTCAGATGCACAAGAGTTAACAAACATTCTACGGTTTTATTGTTAGCATATGCAAAGAGAAGAAAGAATACAGAAGGCAAAAATGCACTATCCAAATGATACAGGCAGAGGTTTATTTATATGAAGAGGTGGTTACTAGGTTGTTTGAACAGTTACCAACCGAACAACTACATAACTGTCATTACATGCTATATAATGTGTTATATTTTAACACCCCCTCTTAATGACTAAACCGGAAACAAGACAAAGTTTGTCCCGAAATTTTACAAATTTCCTAAAGCTCATATGTTTAGTCATTACATATACAGACTGTGCCATAGGTTGTACTTTAAAATCAGCAGTCCATTGATTGTGTTGCAGTTGTCGAATGAAGGACGAACCGCAAAACAAAAATCTGGTCCCATGAACAAAGGATATGGCAAGTGGTCCATTGGTTCTCTCGTTATGTGATTCATTGACCAGTGATGAATCACCAATGGCTGAGAGTGTCAGCCCCATCTCTAGAGTGCTGAAATTAAAACCTCGGAGAGGTGGATTGAAAAAAACTATGTTCCAAGCTTGTGTAGCCTTGCTGGAGTCTGTACAAAGACTCAATTATCCTGCAATCGAAGTCACCTCGATCATGTCCTTGCACCACCATGTAGTGCTCATCCAACTTTTTCAAGAAGAGAAATGTGACCATCTGTGCAGTAGGAGTTAGAACCAACTCCACAATAGTAGGAGAAATAACCATCTCCGTCTCACCAGTGGGAGAAATCCGTCTCAACAGTGGTAGGAGCGATAATCAACTCCTCGTCTGTCTTATCTATTTGCTCATCTATCCCCCTCTGTTGGGAAAGATCCTTCACAACACAATGAGCAAACTGTTCATGCTCTATTGTCCTTCGAGCAAGTACCTCTGAGTGAGTGGCTAGGCATGCCATCTCACCATGCACCGTCAGTGCATATGGAATAGTGGAGTCTCCATCCACAACAAATTGTTCTTTAGAATCAAGAAATCCATCCTCCCAAGGCATGTCTGCCTCCTGTACACCTGGTCTAGTGGATACTCCCTCCACAATAGGTGCATGTAGGTTGACTGTATCCAAGTCAACAGATTTGTGAGGAATGACTTCCTCCCAAGGCATTGCAGCCTCCTGCACTTCCTGTATGGTGGAGCTGTCCTTCACACGTGCATTCATGTTGATCGCAGCCGGATCAACAAGTTGATACTGACCACCTTGCCCAATACCAAGGGCAATTATCCGTCTTTGTTTCACATCAGAGACAACACCTCTTTCCACAGAAATCCATAGAAATATTGGGTTTTTCAGTCAATTGACGAATAGATAGAAGATTCTTTTGTAAAGAAGGTACATATCTAACATTCCGTACCAACAATTTATGAGCATTATTCAATACAATGCATATATCTCCTATCCCTTCGACTGCAAGTGATTCTCCATCAGCTAGTACGACTGATTCAAAACATATATTTGCAGTAAATGAAACATACCAGTCTCTACGACATGAAAAGTGTGCAGACGCACTAGAGTCAATGATCCAACAACTGGTACCACTACCACCGTCATTCGAGCATGATGTCGTAAGACAATAAAGAGCATGACCGTCATCCGAATCCCGTTCTTCTGCAACTGCTGCCACATGTTCTTCATTACATGCCTTTTTGTTTTGCTGCGAAAGATTATACTTCCGCTTCCGATAATCCTTCTTGAGGTGCCCAACCTTGTGACAGTAATAGCATGTGACTTGATACCGAGTGGAAGACTCACTGGACTGTCGTCTCGACTTCCCTTTGACTGAGTGACAAGAGCACTCTCTGAATGGTCACAATTAGATTCTGCCTGAAGTTGTCTCCGCTCCTTTTGCAACAGGTAGGAACTCACCTTGTCAAATGTGAGTGTTTGACTTTTAGCCATTAAATGGAGTGCCTCCACAAATGACTCATACGAAGAAGGTAAGCTGTTCAAAACCAGAGCCACCATATCATCGTCGTCCACCTTTTTGTTGATGGAAGATAACTGGTCTCAGAGGTCTTTCATCCGAAGTAGATGCTCAGACAACGATCCACCTTCTTGTAACTTTACGGAAAAAAACATATTTTTCAGGTATAAAACCCGACTCTTTTCTGATGTCTGATATTTATCCTTCAGACTGGCCCACAACGTGCTTGCCATAGTGGCATTCTGCACTTCTGGTATCAAATCATCCGACACCGATAACTTGATAAGCAATAACGCTTCCTTATGACATTTGTCATAATCTTTGATGTTCGTCTCTGGTCTACTCTTGAGCACCCGTGATTATTTTCTCAAAACCACGAAATTCTGCCAGTGTCAAGATCTTATGGCTCCACACATTAAAATTCGTGCCTGTTAATTTTTGTGTATCCGACAAAATCAAATTTGCATATGTTTGACATTTTATTCTTCCAAAGTAATGGAAAATAATAAAATAAAATTTTGCCTCCACACTTAATAAAATATCCAATTTTCCAGCAAATATATTTAGACTTAATGTCTCCAAATTTATTCACGCAAAAACAATGAGATTAATTTATCACATGCAATTTACACCGACTTGACCTTCGAACGTATATTTGCATATATGCGACCCACGACTATTGCTTCTGTGACCTCGCATATTTGATTATTAAAAAACAAAGTACCTTTGTTGCGACCCATGACTATTGCTTCATGCGACTTTTCAGAAGGAAGCCCTAAAAACGACTCTACCGTGCTGCCCGTCGTCTGCCTGCAACTGCGATCTGTCCCACGACTAGCCCTTCAATGTTCCACGTGATTTGCTGCTTCCTGACCACGACTCCTTCAACGCACTTCACGTTTTTCTAGTTGGATTTGCCAGACTCCTGTGGTCTCGTCTTGCCCTCTGCGACTCGACCTCTTTCTCTCAAAACTGGATTTGCTGTAAGCTTCTGATACTCAATGTTGGAATATGCAAAGAGAAGAAAGAAGACAGAAGGCAAAAACTGCGATGTGTAAATGATATAGGCAGAGGTTTATTTATTGAAGAGAGAGATGGTTGTACAGTTACCAAGCGAACAACTACATAACTGTTTTACATGCTATATACGACTGTGTTATATTTTCGAACAAGAGTCAGCAAATTTCATTTGCAAGGTTAAAATTAACCAATCTTGCTTTAACTTGGTTTGCCCACCAGCTATCGTCTTCGATAAATCTTTGGTTGTTAAGAAGTTTCCTCCTATTGCACTACACGTAGGATGAATCTTAAGCTCCTACATAAAGAAGCTTGTGCCTTCTATCCTATTTGTTCAGCGAACAGGGAAGAGAGGTGCATGTATTGCGAACAAATAGTCTTCTAGGCAATAAGCAAGGCCAAAATGTGTAAGAGTATACTTCAGCAAGTTCCGGACTAGAGAGCTATCCCAAACTGGGTAAAGATGTAGTGCCTGTTGACAAGGCTTCCTCGAACTGCAAATCGACCGCTCTGATACCAATGTTAGCATATGCAAAGAGAAGAAAGAATACAAAAGGCAAACTGCACTGTCTAAATGACACAGGTAGAGGTTTATTTATATGTGAAGAGGTGGTTACAGGTTGGTTGAACAGTTACCAACTGAACAACTACATAATTGTCTTACATGCTATATAAAGTGCTATATTTTAACATTTTCTATTAGCCTCCTCTTGCTCTCTTAGGTACTCTGCCATTTTCTCTTTTAATAGTTTGAGGCACTTTATTTATTCCCTCTCCAATTCTTGTCAAATGGATTTTCAGTCGACTACGAGGATTTGTATTGATTCTGACAACCATAACATATACAAATACGACCTCCACCACCAATAAGGTATTTTACCACTGTCAAATGTCTCCAAAGAGGAGAATTAGGATCATGTTTCATAGAAACTGATGCATTTTTCAGAAGCTTGTGGGCCTTGCACTCCACTTAAAGCTGCACTTGATGCCATCCTAATTTGTTTTTGATGACCAAGATCACCATAAACGCCCAAGGTAAGAGCATACTTAACATTAGGATGCTAAAAATAAATAAAAACATTTTGTCTTTACATAAATGATAAAATAACAGTATTTACTAATTACTAATTTTCTAACATTTAACCTTGAACTTTATGCCATCCCAATTTGTTTTTGATCACCAAGATCACCATAAAGGCGCGAGGTGAGAGCATACACAAAGTTATGATTTTTAAATAAAATAAAAATATTTTCCCTTTACATAAATTATAAATTAACAATATTTACTAATTATTAATTTTCTAACATAGATCTTGATGCCATAACCTTTCAAAGCATGACAACTAAGCCACAATGTAAAATTTTGCTTCCTATCTTCTAAACCCTCCTTCTAGCCAACCTGTCTCCAATGGACATCATCATCCATGGCCTCTAAGATAGCTCCTAATGCATTTATCAAACATGCCTCAGTGTGATAAGGAAGTGTGATGAAGTTTCATGAATGATTTAGTAAATTTCAGTGAAAGACAAGTCTTACTGGAAGCCTAGAAAGGCCAATTTTGGCCATTTTGGAGCCTGTATACATCCTCCAGGAGAGTTCAGAAAAGATCTTAAGCATCTAGAGGTGGTGTTGGGGAGTCTTGAAAGTGTTGGAAGCAATTTAGGAAGATTTAGGAAAGATTTGATCATTCAGGGACAATCTGCTCAACAACGGGTTTTCTAGGTGCAGGGAACAAACACTCTAATGGTGAAACCTAACTCCTCCAAATGATTCCAGGAGCTCCATAAGGAGTTAGGAGGAAATCAAATAGGCATGGAAAGCTATGAGAATTCTCTACAAGTTGGTAACATCAATTTTGATGTAAGGTTTAAAGATTTCATGAAGAATTCCAGAACAATGCAGTTGCCCCTCTTTGTTTCGAACAAAAATGGGCCTAAGTTTTAATTGCAGGCAGATTCAAGTTTTGAAAGTTGTTCCATTGATCTTAGAATGTGTTTTGGAGTCAAAATCATATAATATTTGACCCCAAAACATTATCCTAAGCCTCCAGAGTGAAAAAAACAAGTTTCCTATCTATTTCTGGACATCTAGTGCAAATTTGGCTTTCCATTATTGGCCTAGGCGCACTTTTCACCCTTATGTCCCAATTGTCCCTTGGGGACAAGGGGGACATGAGGGACACAAAATTGCACCCTCATCCTCCTCCCCAAGACGCACTTTTTTGCCTTGTGTGTACCATTTGTCCGTTTTTCCCCATAGTGCAAGGGGGACATGAGGGACACAAAAGTGTGCCATCACTCCCTCACCATGGGCGCACTTTTGTGTCCCAATTGTCCCCTCTGCCCCCAGGGGGACAAGGGGGACAAGAAAGTTCACCCCATGAAAAATTGAAGCTCCTGGACCCCCATGCGACCTCACACAACTCCACAGGTGCATTTTCCCAACCCCTAGATGTTATTCCCCTCATCTCATCCTCCTCTCCCCACATATTGCCACTTGTCATAATCCTGCTCCAAGGCACACTTCTCTGCCCCTATTGTCCCAATTGCACCATTTTCAAACTCTCACCAAACTCAATTAAAAGCCAGGTTCAAGTGCAGTTAACAGGTGAGTTGGAAAACACAACAAAACTTCATTAACTCTCTCATTTACCCACACTTACCATTTTTATGAAATTGTTGCTGAAACACCCTCAAGAAATCCATTTTTATAAAGAGATGTTTTCAAAATCCTTCCAGACATCCATGGTCACCAAAACGAAGATTTGCTCATAACTTTTCACTGGAAGTCTGATTGCCATGAAATTTTGCTAAAATCTTCTCTCTCCAAAACACCTTTGGGAAGATTGTAACAACAAATCATTGATGCCCTAGCTTTTTCATAACAAAAACTGAAATTTCAAACCCTAAAACCTTCTTTTTTTATTTCCAAGAGATCAACAAATGAAAAATGGTGAAATTTGGAGCAGAAGATCCCAGTGCAAAACAAAACATTTTGACAGTGGTTTCATTGCAACCCGACATTGGTAAGTCCAGTTTCTAAAAATAGCAGGTGTTCTGAACAGTAGGTTACTAAAAATAGTAAGTTTCCCAAAGTGATGAATTCTCACCATTCAAAATATCCTGAAAAAGTAAGAAACATCAAAAAAGGGTAATTCAAGGAAACTTTCTAAAAATAGTAGTATTTGGAAAAAGGGAATCTAAAAATAGAAAGTTTCTAAAATTGGTAAACCTTCATCAATTGCAATAATCCAAATGAGCCAGAGACATTAGAAGACAAGAACAATGAAAACTTGCTAAAAATAGCAGTCCTAGATAGGACCTGCTAAAAATAGTAAGTCTTGGAATTGAGCCCAAAAAGTTGTGGCAACTCCCATTCTACTATCTTTTTTCTTTTTGCTATCATTGTGAGGCCGTGAAGTTGTTTTGTTGCCCAAATAGAAAGGAAACCCTCCGCAGGCTCTCAAAGTATCAGTTCTGAAGTAATCTCAACAATGCACAACTTGATGCAAGGAGCTGAAACGATGAGAAAAGACCACCATGAGTGATGCTAGCAATCATCTCAGGCTCCCAAACAATGCATACCTCCTAAGAGTGTTTTTAAACACTTAATGAGTGCTTGGTGATGAGCTTAGTGCAATTTGGAGGTCAAAACATGTGATTCATCTTCAAGTTCCATTTCCATGAGGAGAAAATTGATCAAAAGGGTGTTCAGATGTTGTAGGCATGTTTTCACTCAGGTGACATCTTGGTCAAGGAAGTGAATTGTGAAGTGAAAAGGGGTGTCATCATGTTCAAAAGTGAAATGGGAAACTCATGGAGTAAGTTGAGGGTCATCATATCCTGAATCTGCCCAAATCTCTCCGAGAAGCAAGTTGAAGTGAGCTAATCAAGCTATCAAGGTACTCAAAGCCATCATATGTGAAGGATCAAGAAATCATCTTTTGCCATGGGAGCATATGAGTAAGAAGGTACATAAGTATCCCAAATCTGATTTCATTCAAGTACTCTAGAGTCAAGAAGGTAAATGGGCGATCTTCATGTGAAGGCACCATGTATGCAAGAATGAGAAATCATCTCGATTTCATTTGATGTCACTCACTTGGTAGTGTTCTTAAACACTCATTCAACACTTGGTAATGTGATCACCTCAAAGGAAGAAACATTGCAACCAAACCTCATTTCAGTGCAACCGAGGGCCATTGAATAAGAACCTTCGAAAAGAAAGAGGATGAAAAGAGAGCATGCAAAGGTTCCTTATTCTAGAAAGATTCATAAGAAGGTCAAATTCATTGAAGACCCTGTAGAGCCTCTTGAGCCATGTGAGATTGATCCATCACTACCTCCCGTCCTTCATTGACATTCAAGTATGTCTTTCTCGGTGGTGGAACCTTCCCATAATGAGCAAAATATGATCCCTCACCAATCTCCTGAAAGTGTTCCTGTGACTAACATCATGTCTACTCCGGAAGATCCATTCCCATGGATTCAAGAGTTACTCGTGAGTGAACCAAGAATGACACAACAAGCTGCAATGCCTGACTTTGGGGCCATCACAAAGATCTTGAAGACCAAACGAGGTAGGAAGGCACAAGTAACTTCTCACTTTTTCAGTGGAATTTCTAGTAATCAGTATGTAGAGGTTGCCCAGCTGAAAGTTGCAAAACCCATGGAGGAAATGATTCAGGAGGACTATGAGTTGACCCACATCTCTTTGGGTCAAGCTACACATGAAGGTGATGCTCATTTATTCAAGGAATTTGTTGCCCACATGCTCGCTCGAAACCAAGAATACAAACGAACAATTGAGCAATTAGAGGAGCATGTGAGAACTCTCACTGCCTACATTCAACCTTTCTTGGAGCTCAATACAATGCCTCCTATGGAAGATATTTCTCCGATCAGTAGTTTCAACCCCGAGATGATCAAGAAGGCACAATAACATATAATACAAGGGAAGGCTAGTGACAAATGGATTGAGAAGATTCTTGAAAAAGGAAAGGTTTTGCTCCTAGAGGTTCTCTCTCTGTTCAAGTATGTTCTTGCCACCATTTCGGAAGTGAAGAAAACAAGGGAAGAGATTGAAAAAGAGAAGATCCATTGGGATGAGGTGTTCCCACTTGTGTCTGAGATGAGTTGCCTCGACTCCCACACTCTCATGAGTAGGAATGTGTTCACATCCATTGCTGAGAACTTGTCCCCAGTTTGGATCCGCACTATGAATGCTAGATATGACATGATAAAAGATGTCATCTCCGAACTTGAATCTAGTGAACAAAATGCCTTCGAGATTTTGGATGATGTCAGTAACTGTGTTCAAAAACTTGGATCCCTTCCACTCACTGAGAATTCATCATCGGAGGAACTCATCGGTTCTTTCCAAGAGTTAGTCAAAAAGGAGGCAAGTGATCCTCTCTCCTTCAACGAGGATACTTTAGAGTCCCTTGCCAACATTAGAGGCTCTATTTCTAACATTGCAAGAGATCACAAGGAATGGTTTAATCAGTGCAGGCTATTAATGATGTTTCCAAGACATGGATCAAAGTGTTGAACCACATCCGTATTCTAGAAGAAGAAAAGGTGGCACCTGCGGCAGTCCGGTTCAGTAGAGAATTCAAAGGACATGAGCTCATTCCAGGAACTCTCCCTCAAGGATCATGAATGGCTAGTTCTTCATCAGCAATGGCTTCATCTTCATCAAATTAGTCAATCCTTCTCTCTCTCTCTCTCTCTCTCTTCTCTCTCCATATTCTAATTTTCCATTAAGAATGTACTTTTTGCTATTTCGTCCTATTCACTTAAGTGACCCTCAATTCAACATTGTAAGAGTCCTTTTTCATCAATAAGAAAAAGACTCACCTCCTAGGAATATGAAAGGTCACAAGTGATGGGGATAGGTGAAAAGTCATGTGGGGGGTAGATGAAGAGACATTTTTGTATGCTATAAATTGGAATGGCTTCTCCATTCCAAAGGGTTGGCAATTGTTGATTGATTGTATGTTGTTGAGATTTACCACTACTACATCAAGCAATAAAAGCTGCAATTCTTTGCTTACGTTCCTCTACTCTCTCTCTCTCTACTTTCCAACTTTGTATACATGATAATCTTGTAAAACCAAGAAAGGTGTCTGTGCCTTTGATAAATGAATCAATGGAATTTTGTGTCTATGATTTGTTAGTCTTATCATTGTTAGCATTGTTGTGTTCTTCTAATTGAATGTGGACCTACTCTAGTTATTGTATGTGAACTCTGTAAGCCTACTCACAACAGTAACCCTCTCTCTCCTTATTTCCCCAACTCCCCTTTACCTCTCTTCACTGCAAATTCCTCCCTTGTACCTTGTACAAGCACTTTGCCACAGGTTTAGTGGAGTATTCCTATGTGATCCCCGGCCTAACGGCCACCCACAACTTTAGGTAGTTTACATTCAATAATGGGAGCCTCCCCATACACAAGGAGGGGCTTAGCCCCGTGACCATTGGTGGAAACCAATAATTTGCAACATAAAAAATGTAAAAAGTAAAATAGAAAAGGTTGAATTAAATGAATAATCCCTGTAAACAACAAGGGCAACAAGTAATAGATATTGGTTGCCTCCAAACATAGATCCTCCTTGCAATAAAATTCAAACAAAGGTTGCCTCCAAACGTGACGTCTCCTCCTTTGAATGAATAATAAAGCAATGTTTTCCTCTAAACAAACTTGAAATCCTTGTAAGCAATAGCTGCCCCCAATCTCGTCCTCCTTGCAATGGATGCCTCCAAACAAATCCTCCTTCCAATGGCTGCCTCCTTTTCAATTCTACTTTGGCTCTTTGCTCTTACACTTGCAAAAACCAACAATGAATTGTTGTGTGATTTGGAAATGGTTCGAGTGCCTTCTAATAGGTTTTAGATGAGATTAGGGTATGGTATTTTTAATAAACTTATGAGTTCATTTAGGGTTTGTCTTTGACCTGAGTCAAAATCACAAATTTGTTTTTATGCAACAGACCGCTCAGAAACACCCCGTGTCTCCTTGGGTACGTCAAAATGTACGTTCGGGACGCACCTGACGTAGCCGAGACGTATCTGTACCGTACCCGTGATGGATATGTACCAGATATGTATCCAGGGGGCTTTGAGAGGGGAGGACGTACCCATACTTCATAGTTGTAGACTTTAGGAAGACCTTTTTCTTGGTTCCAAGACATTTGCACTTCCAGAAGCCGTGTGATGTTGACATTTTAGATTCTCTCATTACTGCTGCTTGGAGGCTCTATGAGACAATTGGTAGATAGTTCCATACATCTCACAACCTTTTTGGCTTTGTGAAGAGTACCATTGGGGTCAAGTAGAAATTTCTTCTCTTGCCAACCCTCTTACATATTTACATTTATGAGCTAGAGGATTTTCTTTGATAACATATCCATGCTAATGATGATTGTATTTCACATGATGTAGTGACATACAATCATCATTAACATGGAATCGTGATAGCCATATTTCTTTTTGCCAATGATGTTTTTCTCCTCTCCCACTCTACAAATGGTTTATTAAGGCAAGTTGATGCCCTTGCTCATTTTTGTGAGTTTCGTCAATTGGTGGTCAGCTTAACGAAACTAAGGTTATGATATTCAACACGTCCTAAGGTTCTCTTTCACTATTCTAGTTCCTTTACAAAGGGGATTATTTGGAAATCACATCAGTCTACACTTACTTGGGTTTCTAGTTCTTCAAACCATCTTTTAATATGAAACATGCCTCTCAGTCTTGCCTCTGTAAGGGATAGGCCTCCCTTCTCACAATCTTGGAGTGCACAAGGGTTCTCAGATCCACTTCTACAACCCTTTGAAGCTGCTCCTGCTTCTATTGAGGGGTCAAGCCTACAATTCAATCTTGATCTAAGAGTTTGGACAAAACTAGTTTGAGTGGGCCTATTCCTTTTGGTAGCAAAGGGTGTAGTAACTCGAGAAAGAAAGTGTATGAAAAGAATCCGTAGCATTCAAGTGATATTGATCCTGTAGTAGTTGCAGAATGTTTTGTATCCTCTCTTGCTTACCTCATTGAAGCTGACGGATACTTGCAAAGTTCTTACCCACTTGTGAAGTTTACATTTATAGATTGAAAACCATGGGGGCTTCAGCTTTAGGTCGTGAGACCCTATCCTTCACCCTGTATATTCATCACATACGAGTTACTTCCCAACCCTCACCATATGCCTCTGTTGGGTACACCGAGGCTATGTATGCTGCCATTCAATGTGATGGGCATCTCTATTGATAGACTACCTCTGCGAAACTAATGTTTGTACTCTAAGATTAGTTGGCTCTTTCAATCAATTGGCATCTGCTAATCATAGACTAACTGGATTGATAGATGCTAGCCAGGGAAGGCTGAGGTAGTGTCCCAATCAATAATTGAGGCTTCTTCCCTCTAAGCCAGGTCATACTATCAAAGTTGTCTAGGGATAGATATCTCCAAGATGTTATGTATGTAGGGATGTGACATTATAATGTAAATGTCTTGATGTAGATGTCAACATGTGGCACACTCAATGACACTATAGTTTCACATTGCCTCCAAATGGATCATCACTTGAGCAATTGCAGTTATATTGGCAATGAGTTGGCCTATGATGTGATTAGTGGTTTACCCATCAATTATTACTAATAGATGTCTATATAAAAGAAATGAATATCATTGCAAAGGAAGGGAAGTAAGTGGAGAATATTCTATTTGGTAGAAGCATATTGGAGGTTCGCCCTCTCGAAGTGGCATTTCCATTTTAGGGGATGTTGGAGCTATTCCTTCCTTACGGAGTATTGTATGGCGTTGCACCCAAACCATCTAAGAAAATATTTTTAAATGCATTTTATAATATCTGCATATCAGGTTATCTTGTTCCACAAAGATATCGTGTTGTATGATCTCTATTACATGGGCTGCATATTGTTGACTATTATGCACAACATATGGTGGGCCCATCGTCCTCCATGTGGACCCCTCAATCTGGAACAAGTAGTATCTGCAGGTCACTTGTGACTTCACTAGAACAATCAATGTCTCTAAGAACAACGTGGTCCTGCTGAACACTACGAGAATGATTTTACAGGTGAGTGGACGGTGTCATTTTTTGGCATGACTATCTCCAACGTGACCTTACGCTAAGCATATCTTACAGGTGCTGAATACTGTCATTTGTCAGCATGACCATCTGCAATAGGACCAACACCGTTGGTCACATGGTTTGAGGTTTCCCCTTGGCCAATTGAGGTGTGTTCCCACTAGTTGTGGGTTGAGACTAATCATCATATTCCACGTGATGGCTAGAACTATCGTTTTTGTTCCCTCCAGGAGTTGGTACCACTGAGCAGCATAGTGGATTTTATCACATTGCATCTATCTTGACATCCTCACGTGCTTGCAGATTCTACATTGTCTTTTAACTATGACTTATGTGCCTCTCTATCCACTTTAGCTTTTGGATGATTAATCTCCCAGTATTCACATTAACCCTTTGAATTTTCTTTGAAAGGTTGCCACTAGCCACTTGACATAGTGGTCCTAAAAGAATACCCTAGAGTTCCTAGCTTGAGAAAAAGTAGACTATCAGCGTGCTGCGAGTAGAAAGGTTTTCTTTTGTTTTCTACTTTGTGAATATTTCAGCCTCATCTTCAAAGAGAGTTCGTTAGAATGTGAGCCCCTCAGCCTTCTCTCCAGACTATTTGTAAGAGGTTAGTATAATGTATGATTCTCTCTAGGTATTGTGAGTCTGCTCCTTTTCAGTATCATGGATCTGCTCCCTCCTGGCTGCTTCTTAGGCTACTAATGAGTCGCAAACTGAGATAGTGAGTTTAAATGGATTGAATTAGAGTTGTAGATGTCTGTGTTCCCTGCTTTGATGTTAGTAACAGTAAGTGTCCCCTAGGTGGGGACTACTATTTGTCCCGATGAACAATCTATGTTTCCAGGCAACAAAAATGAGTGGCCCTTTGACAATGCAATGAAACACATGATTCATTCAAAGAAACCTTTGGTATAGATCTACGGCATGGAAACTATCCATACAATAGTGTTATCTAAAATTCATTAGTACATGCTATATTGGGGAATCTTGCTTCCCCCACATACTCATTTTTGTCCAGTACTTTAACCAGATAAGTTGCAACTTAAATATGCTTGTAGGTTCATAAAAGCTCAAAACATTCAACAATGCTTAAGTTCTTCTCATGTTCATGGATCAGTCTGACATGGAAATCGTATCATCTTTTTACCTTAGCTAAAAACTATTGAAATTGGATGTATTATCAAGAATGGCTTTGACTAACATTTGATGATTTATGAAAAGTGAATATAGATAACTATACTACTCTAAATTAAAAAACTTTGTTGAAGTGGGTAAAATGTATGCCATTGGTTGACATCTTAGGCTTGAGATCCCGGTACTTTTGAAGCTGATAGATGATACCAAATATGAATGGAACTTTCCTGAGACCTGTATTGCCAATGGTAAATATAGATAAATGGGTTGGTGATCTGATAAGTGTGGAATCAGAAATACTTTTCAACGTGTCTTGACATATGCACCCGAGATCACTTAGGTTTAGAATCCCAAAATAGGAAACCTAGTCTAGATTTTATGTGACCCACATCACTGTTGATTTTTCCTTTGGTTGCAACCAGATGCAGTAAGATTTGCCACCGTTCAGTTGTGAACTTGTAATTTATTAGCTGATGTAGATAGATAAAATCATGTAATAGAGCTCCTCTGTGAGGCTCATGCTGTTTCCCTCCTTGATTTTTTGTGTTAGATTTTATGAGGACTGAAGTACTCCCCCAGATATTCTAGCAGCTGAGTTAGTTTATTTGTATGACATTGGGCTGGAAATATTCTGCGATCACGAGTTCACATTATTCGCTGGGAGCATGCCCAAGATGTAATATTGAGGATCCAGTAGCAGTACCAGGACACAATTCTAGTATGATGTACATTTTTCTCCAGGGCAATTACCCATTCATGTAGGTTCTCTATGTACAAGCACAGTTTATATTCAGAGGTGCCCCATTTTGTAGATGTGCAGCCATATGCATAAAATTTCTTTTGCATAGTCTTCAGTTTCATTATGATTATTGATTTTCCAAATTGATTCCATAGGTTTAACTCAAGCTGTCAATGCTGCTTTTTCTTTGCCAGGCCTTTTGTTTTGTTGTCTATCCCTCCCTAGCAGCCTATGTATTAGTGTCAGAGAGGAGAACACAGTTTTAGGTTTGAGTATGGTGTTTTTTATATATTTTCACTTTCTTTTCTTTATGTTACAATTTTTTCAAGATTTGTATATTATATGTATCTTGTTCCTAGTAGTGGGCAATCATTTCTTCTTTCTCGGGTATTTAATAATGATTGCTATTCTCATAAAACACCTCTGTATCCATGGGCCTTGGTTTTTACATATTAGTATCCTGCACTATTTTAGTTGATTATTGCCTGTAAGTTTATGCAAGCATCGGGACAAATTTCTGGTAACCTTGATCATGTTGTGGTCTTTTTTTGCATACTGTGTAACTTAAGTGATTCATTGCATGGAGAAAGTTATAAGGAATGGAATTTTATATCATCCTTGTGATTGTAGTTGTTCGGTGTCACCAGTCTAATTTCTTTTTCCCGGGCTGTAAAATAGAAATTTTCAGAACGCATAATTTTGTTTTTTTCATATAAGCGTCATGTAGCACCTTTGGAAAGCTGTTTTCCAGAAAAAGAAAATTCCGAAAAATGCAAAATTGCCATTTGGAAAACGAATTGTTTAACACTTGCGGAGACACACGCTATAAAATGGAAATCCACAGAATGTGCAGTTTGAAATTTTTTGTGTACCCGACACTTAGCACCTTCAGAAAGATGTTTTTTCGGAAACGTAAAATTTAAAAAAAAAAAGCAAAATCGCCCTCTGGAAAATGAATTGTTTGGCACATCTGGAGGTTTAAGCTGGGTGGATTTTTTCATGTGCTGTAAAATGGAAATCTACAGAACGTGCAATTTGAATTTTTTTGTTTACACGACATGCATTACCTTCGGAAAGCTGTTTATTGGAATATGAAAATTTTGAAAAATGCAAAATTGTCCTCTGGAAAATGAATTGTTCGGCACTTCTGGAGGTGTTTAACGGGGTTTTTTTTTTCATGCGCTTAAAATGAAAATTTAGAGGACGCACAATTCGAATTTTTGTATACACATCATGTAGCACCGTCGGAGAACTGTTATCCAATTATTGGTCTCAATACAATTTTCTCTGTTTGTTCTTGAAACTGCATCTAGAGTTGGAACACTAGTCTCTATTAAGATGCAGCCAGTTTGTTTTCAAAGGGAGCATGTTAATTGTCCTTCAATTTACTGGTCAATCATTCTGTTGAAACTAAATTGTGGTACAAATATATTTATAGGCATCACATTATTTCATCATGTGGCAGCAAAAGAGTCCCACAACCTTTTAGTCTGTATTGCCAGTGATCTACTTGTTTGGGAAAATACATGAGATGGAAAATTCAATGACAGTAATGAAGGTGCGACTCCCTTCTACTTAAATTTCAGTCATGGCAATATGGTTTTTATAGAAATGCTCAGGTCTAATATCCTATATCCTTGAATGAACAACATATTTGCAGGTATTACAGTTTGCTTTACTCACATGCTTCAGGTTATTCGATTTTGTCTTTATAAACTAGAAAATAATTTTTAGTGTTCTTATTTTCATAATGTTTTGAAGATTTAAGATATTGTTGGACCGCATTGGATCAAATAGTATGTCATATATATCTCAAATTCTGTGCTTGTGCTTTTGCATATTTTTAGATATGAAATTTCAAAATTAGTTGTTAAGCCCCATAACAATTTCATTATACAAAAAAGTGTCTATTTCTTCATTAATGAGCCAATATCCATTGATTCTGTAATAAAATGTTAGGACATTGCTTCCAACCATCAGCAATAAATTATATTAGCTACAGAAGCTGTGGATTCTGGTATAATATTCAGCGCAACTCAAAGAAAACATCCTTTTTTCCCCCTTACTAAACACTATTGATAATTTGTTATATATAGTTCTGTTTTCCTTCGGATTTACTGATTGCCTTTTGCATACTGCTTCTCAGGTAGACAAGAGCTTGACATTTTTGAATGGTTATGTACAATCATCTTTAGAAAAAGGATCAAGGCCTTATGTTCCTGAGAACGAGCGGCTGAACATGGGTAATCTGAATGCTTTTCGCAGTCATCAGGATCAAACTGAAGGTGTTGGGCATTCTTTAAGGTTTGAAGCATATGAAATCCCGAAAGTTCCTTTGCCAACCAGAGCGGTCCAAGTATCTAATTCAGCATCAAATGAATTTGAGACAGTGACAGAACCAAGTTATGCACGAGCTATGCAGTTGTCTGCCCCTGTTTCATCTTCAACAGATGCTGAAATGTCAAATGCGGATGGCCTCAAGTTACGACTAGATGGAGTACAAAAGAAATGGGGCCGACCAACTTATACTTCCTCAGCAGCATCTGCATCATCAGGCAATATTGACAAATCCAATAACGGGATGCATGCAAGTAGTATTGGAGAAGCTTCCAGTACGCATGGCCGAGAGAGCTCATATGAATCCAGACATATGGATAGAAGGCAGCAAAGCGAAGTCTCTGCTGAGAAGCAGAAACTTGCTGCTTCATTATTCGGATCGTCATCTTCAAAAACTGACAAGAGAGCATCTGCAGCTAAGGCTTCTAAACCGGTTGATAAGAAGAGTAACCCTGTGCGTCCAGAGAAGGCTGAGACAGAGACAACAATTTCTGCATCTAATAAAGTGGAAACATCTCCCCAAAATGTTTCACCACCTCCTCCAGCAGACCTCCTTGATTTGAGTGAAGAAAGCCCTGAAGTGAAAGTATCCTATGACCCATTTAAGCAGCTAGAGGGCCTCCTTGATGCTCCTCAAGAATCTGCGCCAGCCAAGTCTGTGGCCTCTGTTACTTCTAGCTCACCGGTTGATCTCATGTCTTTGTATGGGGGTATTTCTTTGGGACCAACCACGTCTAGTGCCCAAGTTGCATCAAATATTCTTGCAAATGATATACTTGGGGGAGCTCCAGTCATGCAAACTGGTTTATCCAATTTTGATGTGCAGTCAATTTCTGACCAGTCTTTGCCAGCAGCGAAAAAGGGTCCGTCTACTCAGAATTCTTTACATAAAGATGCAGTCTCGAGACAAGTTGGAGTGACTCCAACAGGCGAGAACCCTAACCTTTTCAGAGATCTGCTAAGTTAAGTAATGGATCTGGATTCCATATGACTTGATTTTATTTTTCTGTGGCACAATATTTTTACCTTTAGATATTGGTGAATTTAAAATCAGAGAATGGAAGGGAAGTAATTGAGAGGAAAATGTGAAATACAAAGCCCAATTTGGCTATAAGATGGAGAGTGCTTCTTGTCTGTGTTGAATGATTTGGAGTTGGCAGAATTCTAGAGATTTTATGAGAAATGAATGGCAGAATTCAAAAGGATATCCATCATGTATCTTGAAGAACTTTAGGCTCTAGCTGCATGAGCTTTTGTGAATCATCTCTTCCATTTTATCCCTGTATTTGTTAACTCAAGAATTAGGTAAAGTTCTCCAAACAGAAGAATGATGTTTTATGCCCTTTTGTTGGACATCTAGCCTTAAATTCCTCTTCCCTTTAAGGGATTTTCAGAACTTTTCTTCTATTGGGGTGATGCATCAAGACCATGAACACTTATCATGGTTTTTCAAGAGGACAAATAAATGTATTATGTTTGTAATAACACGTTCTTTGCTGAGTGGTAATAACTTCCCCTCATCACTATTTTGCATACGAGCTCTTGATTCAATTGGTTCATTATACTTAAATTACACCTATCCCGTTGCTTGTCTACTATAGCCTTAGTGTATGGATGCGTTGTTTCAGGAATTCCCATTGCTTGTGAACACAATTTATAGTGTTCCTTGTGGTGTCCCTTCCTATTCTGTTATTTAAGAAGTTTCAACATCTAGTAGTTCGGGTTAAGTTTCTTAAACATTTGTAATTTGAAGATTCAAATTGACATTACAATTTGAAGATTGGAATACTTCTACAGCTCTAGTCTTAAGTTTGAAATCAGCCTCATTTAAAGATATGTGACAACACAATTATGAATGGAATCCCTGCACGATTTTTGTTGCGTGTGGTGCCCTGATTCCTAACTTGTTTTGATGCAATTTTTTTGCAATGTACTTATAGTCAATAATGTCCAAATGACATTTTAGCATAATCTGTTGGTGTTGAGGTCACTTGATATGAATAATTAGAAAATAGCGGTGTTTATTTTCCTTTGTATAATTTGTTTTGTTTCATTCCATATTTCTGAATCGAGTTCTTTTTAATTAAGGTTTTATCACTTTCCGGGTTTCTGAGTATTTAAATGTTGATTTTATTTTTAGCAACCTGTCTTCCCAGATTACAATTCTAGAAATTCCAGATGCTAAACACAGTCGATTTTCCAAGTTTCTCTTGTAGATTTTAGATGAGACCATGACAAGTCCATCTTGAAATCCAGGAGCTGGATATAGAGACAGCTGCCAGAAAATTGATAGTAAAAATAAAATTGATATCCTTTTCCCATTGTCATTCTGACCGAGCATTGCATTCAGAGTCTGCATTTAATTATGAAAACAATGATCCATATCGAAGCATGGTGTTTTTTTACATGTGATATGCATGCCCTTTTAGCTAGAGCATGTGATGGTTATTGAGCCTCCGTTGATTGTCTAGGAACAGAATTGTGTATGGAGTATTGAATATTTGGTCAGTGTCTGTATTGAAAGTAAAAAATGTTGGTTTGAATGTCATTGTTTTGGAGACCCTCACAATTTGATAGCTGGAGACGGCAGCCAAAATCTCTTGCAAAGTAGTTTTTCATTTATCAGAAGATAATTTGTCAATTATTAATTTTGCCTTAACAAATTGGCTCTAAGTATATATTCAGCAGCTGTCTTTTGATTAACATCAAATGATGAGGCTATGTTGAATTTAAAGAATTCATATTAGATTCATTGGTGATCTACTTCATGCTTCATATTTTCTTGCCAGAGTATATGAATGGTCCTTGGAGAAGATAAGATGGGACACAGTGGAATCTTTCATTAACTTATTTTGGAAGCTTCACATAATTATGAATTCACTATAGAGAATAATGCTAAAGATAACTTGATTTCAGATGGCTTAAAAAGTGCTGAAGAATATCAACCCATTTGATCCAAATCCATTTAAGAAAATGCTGAAATTCTTTTCCTGAGTATTTGCAAAATGCCCCGTTATTGCCATTTTGAAATATACTTTTTCCCTTATTAACTAAGAGAAGAACAAGCTTATATATATTTTTACACTGTTAATTTAATTACAAGTAGGAAATAGGAAGTTCAGGAATGTTCTCAAGAAAATAAATGTAACTAGTGTTATGATCTTTTGATGTATACGCTGGAAATTTGCTTTTCACATACTCCCACCCAGAGGCGTCACAACATTCAATTATTCATAATTGGATGTGAAGCATCTTTTGGAATGATGTAATTGACAAAACTATTGAGGGTGTATGGGCACTAAACGTATTTACTACCTTCCGATCGAGCTATATAGAAACATGCTGAGAAAGATTACAAGAATTTCTGCTATTGTCAAATGTAGGAAATGAGTGTAGGTGTCCTCAAATGGTATATGTAGAAAGAAAGCTTCATAACAAAGTCCATATCCTGCTGTTGTGTTGGCCTTTTTATAGAATTTATAGCCTGTTTTTGTAGTGGGTACCATGTTTTCCTTTACTGTTGCCTTGTTAGCACGTTTGACATTTTCAGTAGGATGTGATATGTTTGATTCAATCTTCAGCAAAATTAGTAGGAAGGACCAAGTAGAGGTAGATCAAATATGGAAGTAGGAGATGCGATGTGAACCCCAACTAGGGAAAATAGAATGGGGATGGAAAGAAGTCTAGAAAAATGGAAGACAATTACAAAAGGGGGTTGTAAAAAAAAGAGAAATGAATGAGGAATGAGAGGCTCCAAGGGAAAAAGGGGGACAAGATAATGAGTGGGAATCAATAGGCCAGGGCATGATTTTTGAAGGATTCAAAATGGCTGAAGAAAACCCACAGCTCATGATAAAGGATGAATTGATAGAATCAAAGCTGAAACTTTATATTGAGTAAAGCCATAGCTGGAAAACTTATGGGTTATTACCCTGTTGTAGAAGAATTGTGTTCAACTAAAAATTAATCATATTCTTTCCAGCCATGTTTGAGAGGTCAGAGAGTAGAGATCGGGCTTGCCAAAGGGTGCTTTGTATATGAAAAGTAAATGATTATTTTGGTCATTGACTCCAAAATTTGACCCAGGTCAGGAAATGATGACAAAACTTGTGTGGGTTATGTTATTTGGACTGCCATCCAAATTATGTAATGGCTTGAATTTTGAAAATATTGGAAATCTTATTGGAGAATTTAAGCATTATTAGAAGTCACCAAGAAAAAAGTCCTAGCTACATATGCATGGATTTGTGCTAAAATAGATCTCCAAACCTCTTCCAATGTTATTTAAACATCTCACATGATTTGGAACCCGGGCATCATGAATTAGGTTGTGAATTCTGTCATGAAATAGGGCATTTGGAAATGGTTTATAAATATTAAAAGCCTATGGAACATTGAGCAGCATAAAAATAGGGTATTATGCCCAAGTAGTAAGCTTGTAGTAGTGGAAGTCTTGACAAGGAATTTCTAAAAGAACACTGGAGAGAATGGGTTTCCAATAAACAAGAAAGACAAAGCAATGAATAGTTGAAGAATGTGAAGAAACGAGTTTCTAAACAATTGTCAAAAGAAAGGAAGAAACATATACAAGCTGTTTTTGCACGAAAGAAGCGTATTTGCAAATTACATGAAGGAGTGTGGCAAACACCTCAACCAATATTTAGGAATGTCACAAAATAGTGAGTACATGTTAGATTAGTCAAACAATGAAATAAAGTGTTATGAAGCAAATCAAAGTAAATTGTAATGATTAGAAAGAAGTTGATGAGATTTATGATATCAAAAAATTGAAGAGAAAGTAGATTCGAAAAATGCCAAGAATAGGCCTCATAACGGAAGGAAAGGAAAAATGTTAGGGACAAAGAAGAGGGGTTTTTGATGCCATAATTACAAACGATAAAAGAAGAACAAAATGAAATGTACAATAAAGTGATTTTGGAATCCAATATCTAGAAAGACAGAGTAATAATGAAGCACATGGCCTAGAAAATAGAGAATACAAGGCTATACAAACTTAACCAAAATGAAAGAGAAGGGAGAGATGGAGTCGAATAGCAAAAAAAAAAAAGGAATCTAAAGTGCATAAGTCGAGTCCACAACACCAACAAATAAAAAGTGTTATTAAGTGCAAGGGTAAGGAACCATGAGTAAGTCATAAATTGTCGGGGGAATATGGAAGAAAATGAAATAGTACAATAGGGTGCAATCTCCCCTACACTATCCATGAAAATCTTAGTTGGAATATTAGAGGCCTCAACGGTCCTATTATCATGACCAATAGAGGGCAAACCAAACATAATTCTTCTATAGGAAACCGAGATTGACGTGGAAGAATCAATCACATGATTGAAATTCAAGCAAGTCATGATATTTAAATTATTGTATTATCGTGTTAATATTTGAAGCCAGGGGTTTTCCAATTGTTTGGTAGCGAGATAGGTGTTTGTATTAAGCCAATCTTTGTAGAATTTACCAAAGGCTTTGAGGTGTAAAGTGGGGTTAGTGGACTCATCATAAGAAATGGTCGGAGTTATTCCTCCAATGTCCATGGATGCAATTGAAGGAGTTAAGGGCTCATTTTGTAATTTTTGGAGGACTTCACTGTGAGTGAGAGGTTAGGGGATTGAGTTCCCATCAACACCCATTAGAGTGAAAAGGGACACATCCATTAGCGGGTGAGAGAGGGGAAATTGATTATATTATCCTCATTGGATTTTTTGAGGTCTATTTGACATTTGTATAACTTGGTTTTGCATTTGCATGAATTGCGTGGTACTTGATGTTTGTGTGTGGGCCATTCAATCCAACACTTGAATGATCATTTGGCTGTGATCTATTAGAGTAGATTTATTTGTTTGAGCATTAATGTTTGTTTGAGGAGGTATTATACTAATTGTAGCAACCAACATTGTGGTTGTGATTGCTGGAATTATGGAAGAAGAGGCATGGCAAATCATGTTGTTGTCATGGCTTGCCCCATGCTTGAGAAATGACTTTTGGGGGATTTAAGGCAAAAATTCACAAGAGTGATGATCTCAATAGTTTTACTTGTGTTGAGGATTTTCTTGTAGAAATTGTTGCATTTAGGGAGTAACATCACAATAGTTGTCTTGTTCTCTTTCAAAATGCGATTGAGGAGGGATTTGTGTTTAGTTATTAAAAGACCTATTATAGGTCTTGTTTGGAGGGACTATGAATTTTATGGTATTAACAAAGGCTATCTACATTATTGTATTGAGAATGTGCTTGAAAGAAGGGAGAGTGTTGCATGGCATTTCGTTTGGGTACCATGGAGCTATTCCTTCCTTAGTATAAGCTAATCTTAACCTAAATCCTCTTCTTAACCTAAATCGTATTTTTAAGGTCTTTTGTTTTAGTTTTCCTTCCTTAGTATAAGCTAATCTTAACCTAAATCCTCTTCTTCTGTATAAGGTGGATTTGTGTGTGCATGTAGTGTGTCTAGATAATGCGTTGTTTTTTAAAAATGACAAAGAAAAACCTATAAACATAGATCAAATCCATAAAATTCAAAACTCATTTTTAGCCATCATCATCGGCCTATATGAAGGCGTAGAAAGAAATTGACATAAATCAGAATGTTAACCTGATGGATGACAATAGCTAAAACTGGGGGTGTCATGGCTGATCATGCTAGCTATGTGCATGCAAAGAGTCCAAAGGAAGGGTACAACGATTAAGAAAGACACTTTTTGTGACGTGAAGGTGGTAGTAAGGAAGGAAATCCATGACACATCTCGCAAAGTGTTGCAAAACAACCCATCTCAATCTTAGTGTATGTAGAAACATACACTCACGAAGATTAATATGTTGACAAACCATCAATATGAAAAATACCAGTAAAGCGAAAATAATGTATGCATATGTACCCCTGACAGTCAACACAATAATGTCATGATTGATTGCGCTTTATCATAAACATACTACCAAAGATAATAAATGACTGTAGTAAATGTGGGTAAATCTTAGATAAACAAAAAATAATAAATGCACATATGTACCTTCATTTACCTAAATGGATGTAAGAATCTTAACATCTTTGATCATTGGTGCTAGGTCACGTCTATAGAGAATGCGTTATGATGGGTCAGGTAGATTGATGCCAGAATGGGACTAAAATGCATACAAGATAGCTAATTTTTTGATTTTTCCTCAAACTAAATCATTAGTACCATGAAATTCCTTGTGGCATCATGATTCTAGTGCTTCTTCTAGTTTGTTGATAGGAGATATGATTGCAAAGATTGTCAATTTTGTGAAATATGACAGAAATGTGCTCCATAACAAATCTACTTAGATAAAATATACCCATGATTATTGGAGACATTTATTAACTAGAACTAGAGAGACTGATAGAGGGCAACAACATGTCTTCTTGCCCCAAGTTGCTTCTCAAAGCCTTGATCTTGATGTAGAGGCATGTGATGTATAGGATGTACCATGGCGACTCAAAATTTCGAGCTTATATTAGATATTTTTGATCCCACACTCTTGTGTATACACGTGTTGTATTTTTTATGATGTTATTATGAGCAAGATTATCGTGTAAAAATATGATCCAATGTATACATATGAATGCGACATCTAATTAAAATAAATAGGAAACATAATGAGACAAAAGATGTGATAAAATTAGCAAGGAAATGAGTTTCAGCTAAACCAATGTTTGCGCCACTTTCTCAATGGAAAACATGACCAATGCTAGCCTTTTTCAATGCCATCTAATGCCACAAAAATGGCGAGGTGTGTGATAAGATAGGAGGTGGTTACATTTTGGGAAAGCATAGTCAATTCCCAAGGTTCTTACAAACTTAAACTCACAAACTTTAGCTAAATTCTCATGAAAGGAGTCAAATTTGAATCATGATTTATAGAAATTGAATGTAGAGAAGTGGGATGTGGTCATCTAACATTAATGTACATCAAGGGGCAATTGGAAACAATATGGTGGAGAAATATTGAGGTGCCCAAAGGAGAAAAATAATAATTATTGGAGACAAGACACCCTAATAATTTGGAAAGACAAGAAAATTAAGAAATTTTTTAATTTAG
Source organism: Taxus chinensis (assembly GCA_019776745.2). Taxonomy (NCBI): domain Eukaryota; kingdom Viridiplantae; phylum Streptophyta; class Pinopsida; order Cupressales; family Taxaceae; genus Taxus; species Taxus chinensis. The sequence goes on along the minus strand of CM034151.1, from coordinate 283,034,085 downwards.
GATCCGTAGTTTGTAAGGTAGTGGTTTGGGATAATTATTGGAGTAGTAAATATATCTAAATAAGGTTAAATATGCACAAAAATGTAAAAGTTACTACCTTCCCATGATATGTTACCCGTGCCTTAAGACCCATCAGAGCCTCCAACCACTATAATGACTTGGGTAGTTGTGTGTAAAGGAAGGCACCGTATGATAGCTAAGAGGCCTCCTACCTCACTCTACTAGCATATTGTACTCCAATGGACTTCCAACTCAAATGTGAGGCCAATTATAGAGTTTGAGATTCTAACTAGAGTAGGGGTGTGCCAAGATGAGGTCTTTTATGGTTGTGATTGACTTGATTTTTCCTTTTGATTAAGATATTTAATTTTTAATTTTTAATTCATTTTATTGTCCTCCACATGGATTTAGAATGCCTACATTGGGTTTGTAAGATGTCATATCTAAATGGCTTGCACCTAGTTGGATAGAAGATAACCTACACACCAAAATTCTTAGATACTAATAGCCCACACCTTATCAAAGAGTGCAATATATATACAACCTTAGTGTGCCTCAAATAGGAAACATATGAGTAGTAAATGGATGCTTTAAGGAGTTTGCATGTGAAATGTGATGGGCCAATGGTGACATGACAATAATTAACTGGTAAAGGGAAATTTTTGCTTCAAAAAAGAGTGGGAATAAGGGAATTAAAATCAAATGTAAATATGTAGACTGTAATGTAATAAGGTTGTTGGAGGGTAGGCCCAAAATTCAGCTTTGGTGTATTTTTTCTATTGTAATATCATTATGTAATACTTAATATATAATGTATACAGTGAATACAACAAACTAGGATATTATATTTCTCCTAGAGCCTAAAGAAAGGAAGATGAAGGGATTAGAAGGTTGTATTTGCCTCAAAGTTGTACAAATCATGTAAGAACTACGCACATAAGGTTAGTTTAAAATCATTATAGAATTTGAAGTTAAATCTTGAGTTGCTGTGTAACCTCTTTCTAGATTGTATGTTTACATTTCTCAGTGTTCCCATTTTTAGCATAGTGCATGAGTATCAAGATGTGATAATAATTAATATTTACCATTACTACGCACTATTTAAAGGTATGTAAATGAATCAATCTTGTAAAGTCCTTTGAATACAACCTTAGCGTGTCCTAACGAGAGATTCCAAGGACCATTGCTAACAATGGTTCCATTTTTGGGACACAGAAATGTTAAAATGGTTGTTGGGACATAATGATGTGGAGAGATGGCTAGAGGATAAGATGAACCATTACACAAAAGCTGAAGTGGTTGAGATGGACATTTCTAACAAGAAAATAAAACTGGATCATATATATGGCGATGTCTATGAAATGTTTTGGTGCAAGCTTCCAAAATGACTAGTGTGCAGTTTTCAAGGTTGGAATATTAAGAATTAGAGTGAGAGATTAATTTGTGTGGAATAAAGAGATGGAAAAATTTCTCAACTTGGATACGAAGTGGGCCAAAGATGTTGACTATTGGCTAGAAATAACCATATATGGGTACATAACTGAATTTGATGTGTAAATTGAAGATGTTTTCGGTGGAAAAGTCCATGGTGCCAATTCCTTCCGACACGGAGTAGTAGGGTATAATAAATAGGGATATAATCCTAGAAGAGAGGAAATGAAGGGGAAAGGGATAAAATTAAAGACAACCTCAGAAAGTTCTAAAAATGATTAAAAATAAAGAGAAAGTTAGAGAAGCTATAAAGAGAAACTAGATAGAGGAATATATGGGATGTTGCAAGTTCTTTAGTAGGGTGTCTAAAGATAGTTGTGAGTATAGGTAAAGTAGATAAAGGGACTAAGGGAGGAAGAAAATATCCTCTAAGAGAGATAGAAGAGGAAATAAAAGTGACTGGGAGGGTGTGTAAGGAAGCACTGACCCTGAAGAAGAGATAGAGGAAAAAGAGGAAGTGAATGAAGAAGAGGAAGAGGAATAGAATGAAAAAGAATAGAGGATTAGAATTAGGTAGGAGCAAGTTTAAAACATAGCTAGAGATACAATTAGGTGGGAGTGCCTATCATACTTCAACTCGTGCAAATGTGGAAAGAACAACTTTCATAAAATGTGATGTGCCCATTTATCATAGACTTTAATTTCACCACACTATATAAATGATTATTTGTAAAATGTAGTTTTTACTGATATTGATTTGATTATTATTGATAAACTTATAAATGCTAAAATTACAAGATATTACATAAAAAATAACAAAGAAACAACAATAACTTTTATTAATAATTCAAGTTTAAATACATATATGAGATATTCTATAGAACAACATTCTTTCCCTAGGTACATCAGAGCCAAAACCACATTCAACAATGATGAATAAGATGTGAACTCATATCACAGTGCAATAAATACATTCACTAGCCTTGTACATGACACTAAGGAGTGAACTATGTGCTTCCCCTTAGACCCAATATGTGGACCATGTCTCATTGCTAAGAGTGTTACAAGTCTCCTTCCTTCCATTGGTTCTTTTACATAATTTGTTAATGTTCTATTCACGTGATCTCCACATACTCACTCATATTCATTCACAACATTACATGCCTTTTGTAATATTTTACTCCCCCTTTTATAGGGTTGAGAAGGTGGCCATTCATAATGGAAACACCTTTCCACTCACACACCTTTCAACTTTAATACAAGATTACAACACATTTTGGCTATCATAATATTTTAACACTCTTATTTTCTTGGGTATACATATTTTTATGTCACTTTTTAATTCTTTACACTTCTTTCACTCATTATTCAAGCAACTTGACTAGTACTTGCACCTCCCACAACACAACATTCATTATTTCACACAATCCCTTTACTAATGGGGATTTAGTCATGTAACATCAAAGATTCAATACAGGATCTGTGCAGACCCAAAAAGATAGATGAAATCTATTCTCTAGGATGTGCGTCCATGAAGACAGTTCAAGCAAAAATTATGTGGGATTGTTTGATTGATATAGAGAAAATTAGAATTTTGAGAGAACTTAGAGAAAGAGAAGAAATGTTGAAGGAAATACGAGAGAGGTTGAACATACCTTATTGTGCGCATGTAGATTTATATTTAGTGCTATTAAATATTGAGATAGAATGTCATTAGAAAAATTAAGAAGTCATTTTTGGTAAGAAACCTTTGTGCATTTTCTGTCCTAGCAAAAATGACTCAAGAAGTGGGAATTTTAGTGACACCCATTCAGTGAGTCCTAAATATAGAGTGAGCTTTCGTGAATCTGCAATGTATAGTATAATTTCATGTAACTATGAAAAGTTGAAATATGCAATTAGTCACACAAGTGTGAGCACGTCCCCAAGAAATAATTAATTGTATGTGTAAGATAATTTGTATTTTGTTAACAATCAACAACCACAAGGAGGAAATTGACCATTTGAAAGAGGGAGAATGATGCACATTGCTAGTCCTTTCGTAACATTACAACCTTATGATGGGTCTTTGGACCTAGAACGTTTTCTGTTGACATGTGATATGAAGTGGGAGAAAAAGGGATATTTTCTAATGATACCAAATAGTTCAACCTCATAGGAGATTTTTAGGGCATGACTCTAGAATTTGTATGTACTATGGATTTATGTAAAGGCATATTGAATTTTTTTTGGGATTCTCTAGTGTTGGAGTTTAAAAGAAGAAAATGTATTCGGAAAACTATTCATAAACCAAATAGGATATAACAAAAATGGGAGAATCGATATTGCAATATGACCTCCAATTATTTGATGTCATGAACAAAATAACTTCAAGTTTGATGATGCAAAAAATACTGCCTAGTTTGTAGGACTTTGCAATGAAACTACTATCATGAAAATGAAGTTCACCACAAAAATGTAGGATTTTCAAATTATGACAAGAGTCAAGAAGATTAAAGACTATGGTGAAAGGGTAGCCAAAAATTCTAAAACATAGGCCAAGTTATATGTGGTGATAAGGAGAGTAGAATAATTGCAAGAAGGGAAGAATCCCCACCACAATATTTAGTGCAAAAATTGCAAAGAAGAAAGAAATCAAAGGTATGAGTGCACAAGAACACACAAAAGTAAACCTCCCATTCCAATAAATGGGATAACATAATACTGTAATATTTTTTATGGTATGTGACCACCCTACATGAAAGTTTCATGTGATGTAGCACTATGTGTTCTGACCTCGGAGTGTAGTCTACAACTTGTGTAAATCTATAACACATGAGTCAACATATTGTAGGGATTTGATGGACTTATGAAGTAACCCAAAAGGTCTTCACAGTAAAAGTGTAAGTGAGATTAGATTTACAACCCCAATAAATTGTATAATATGTAAACGTGATACTTGCAAGGGGTGGGATCCTTTTTCCCCACAATAAAATACAAATTGGGTTATGCAATATATGTACATATGATGGGTTTGGCTCCTTATTCACACCAAAACCAGCCACAATGGACTGCACTTTTATCTCAAGGGTATTTGGAGGTTATAAGAATCTATATTGGGGATGGGGTGCTTTGTAGAGATTAGGTCCAATACTATGCGAGGAGGCTATCAGGGTGGTTACCAACATAGGAGGATAAGAACTTGACCCTAGAGGAAATAGTTTTTTGCTACATTTACAGAGAATTTAATCATATTACATGAAAATTTCCATCCATTACAACATGAGAAATGTATTTCACATATTGTAAAGTGGTTATGCAACATCACATAGAGGACTGTCCCACATTGGATAAACAAAAAAAGAAAAAAAAGTACACAACATAAAATTGGGCAAGGCGTTACCCAAAGAAAGTAGAAGTCTCTAGGACGTGACAAAGCTCCAAAGAAAAGAAGGGTTAGGACCTATGGAGATTATAATTGAGACTTAGATAAGGCATGCACAAGATGACATATATCTTGAACCAAGATGGTAGAAGGAATTATTATTAGAAGAAAAAGGCATGTTTAATTATATTCTAAAAAGGGATGCAAGAACTCCCAACGTTGAAGAAGATAGGGCATACGTATATGGTCAAGTGGTGTGCTTATTGAAATAGGAAGGGATTGCAGTTTCTATTACAAATTTTTTCAAAATTGACAAAGTGTTATGTAATGAAGATATCTCTCAGAACATATCCACTCTACTGTTTATACCTTAAAAATATAATGTGTATATATAAAGGTGTAAGCATGTTACATGTAGAATATTTTGAATAAATTAATCCACATTAACCATATAAGCCAAAATATATCTATCAATATAGTAAATGATGATTCAAAAACAAAATGATGACATAAAATAAAAGAAGGGATAAAGACTAAAAAGTATAGAGTGATACAAAAGTGATATGGGTGTGTAAATTGGTTGAGATAAATGTTTTGAATATGGAAACACTTTAAATTAGAGAACATTCCTATAAACTACTCTTGTATAAAACTGTGTAACTCAAGGTGGGTTGCAGTACGGGTTGGTCTTTCTTTGTACAGTTTAAAATTTGTACACATTGGGTTTATTTAAATTTTATTACTTTTTTCATTTTCTTGGAAATGGTCATCGTTATTTTTCTCTAGGGTATGCACACCTTCGATACCACCTACAATGACCTACAAAAAATATAAAACCATATATATACATGCAACAAAATTCATGAAATGATAAGATAACCAAAGGGTAAATCCACGTGTGTGTGAGGTTGGATTGACCCTAGTGGTCAACCCATATTATACTAATCCAATAACTACACTACATCATTTAGAGTAGGAGAAAGCCTCATTTAGTTCTCCTGGTGTTGTTACCAATAATGTATGCAATCTAGTCCAACCACATATTGTTATCTTATGTCCCTTGACACAACGAGCAGTGGGCATGACTATAAAGAGAATATAGATGTGATATAAAAAATTTAGAATTTGTAAAACCGTAATTACAGAGTCATGTATGATAAATAAATGCTAAACAACTGCTGGAATAACACAAGCAGTAAGATAGATAAGAATTAAATCCTAAGTGCAAGAGGGAGAAAGGAAAACTTAGTTGATTTCAAACTTGATCCCGAAGTATTATGGACTGGAAGACTGATGAACAAGAAAAAACTGTCGCAATCAAACACAAATCATCCTGGAACCGCCAAATGATTCTGGATTAGGATTAGGGCACTTAAGCGCCAAAGACCTCTGTTGGGTGCTTGTGACCACACATGGGCTCAGAAATTGATTCTTGCTGTGTCACTAACCTTTAATTTTGGTTACTTGTATGTCATTGGATGATCCTTGAATTCTCTTGTAACCTGGAAAGAGAAGATGACCTGTAAAAACCTCAAACGACATCAAATCCCAAAAATAAAAGATGCAAAATGAGGAGTTAGATTGACCTCCGTAATCACCCAACTGAGTGAGCTTACAACCAAGTGTTGCACTACATTTCAGACTCCATGTAGTTCTTGTGCATGTGTGATAGAATTTTTCCCTAGGAAGCCCTTGCGCAAGTGTGCATGACAACAAGAAATAAATAGATATACCAATGTAAATAGATGTGTTGATGGAAAAATGAACTTCCCGTCCTATGCATGTATGCACTCCTTTGTCCCTTGAGTGAGTGCTAGATGAATGCCTTGATTATTTTAGAATTCCTTTAGATGAAATCTTAAGTGATGATAATAGATGCTTAATGCTTGGTCTTTTAATTTGGTCACATATCTTTGTATTTATATGATTCCCTTGGTTGAATTTCATAATTGACAGCTGGAAGGTTGACCATAAGAGAATAATATGCCTAAAATATAAAAGAGTCCCAAAATAAGTGAGTAAGGTAGAAAAGGGTCAGGGGCACGTAGAAGGACAGGGGCACTTGGACGCTAACGTCATGTCTGGGTATTACTGTCCAGAGTCATAAAAGATAAACCGATGAAGTACCGACTGGGCTGTAGGTTGTAGAAGGACAAATAGAAAATAAGAAACACAGACAAAAGGCCAAAGATAGTTGTCAATTGCTAGTTTTCTCACTTAAAAACCATATGAATAGTAGTATGTGATTAGGACCTAGAAATGTACTCATGTTCGTGATTTTGTGACTACATTTCCCCCCAATTTATGTTGTTGAGTGAATACTTGATAACATAAAGTAGTTTAGAATTTGCGTACCTTTGTTCCTTATAGAACAATGGCAAAAGCATGCCGAAGAGATAAGAGAAAGCGTGGAGTGATAAAAATGAAGTGTGGAAGCTAAGAAAGTGTGCACCTAATTTGTGTAAAGTATGGATAAGTATGTAAAAGTGTATAAAAAGGAAAGTGTGCACCTATATGTAAGAGTGTAAAGGATAGAAAGATGTGAAGAGCAAAGAGATTTTTTTGGGTGATATCAAAGAGCGATTTTTTGGGCGATCTCACACCAAGAAAAGTTTTTTGGGTGATATCACGCCAAGTGCAAGTTTTTTGGGCGATCTCATGCCAATGACAGCAGAGTGTTAGGGAGAAAGGTATAGTGTTATATGTCTGCTTCCCAATAAGTGTTAGTTAGACCATTATGTCAACTTGATTTTTTCATTTGTATCCCTAATTAGTTTTTTATTGCAACTGAAAAAGGAGATATAATGCATTCTATAAGTACTATGCTTATAATTGTGAAAATTTCTCTAAAGACTTTTGCCAATTGTGTTAATCTATAAAAGTGACTATAACTGTACCCTCAGGACATTAGGCACCTAATGGAAAGGACACAAGTCCCCCAAACACTACTGTTCGTATCTATTCATTGGTTTTTGTGTTAAAGTTAAGAACCCAAGTAGGGCTCATTATATGACTGCTATTCCTATAATGTGTAGGATGCTCTGAGATGGTAAGGGGTGACTGGTATGCCCCCCTTGTTTGGGGTGCATGTGAGGATCATGTGGTCCTAAGGAGAGGACTATGATGACTGAGCTGAAATGGTAACCCTGTAGGGGGTAGGGGAGGTGCATGGTAGAAATCAAGGCAAATTAAAGTGGCTAGTAACATGTGTTAAGGCAAACATGTCATGTAAGAAACAAGACAAGTGTGCATACAAAAGAGAGACATGGAAAGTGGGTTTTAAACATGGGACATCGCTCATAATGTCATAAGACAATATGGGCCAAAGTGGCCAAAAGCATATAATGAGCATATAGAAACAATGGCATAATGACAAAATGTAGTGGTGGCATATATTCCTACAAGAATAAATTTGAAGCACCCGTTAGCATGTTAGAAAGATAAAGTATGTCAAAGCATGTATGTATCATGGAAAGTAATGTGCTAGAATAGTAAGTATTAGAAATGATGAAACAAAACACATGTAGAAGTAATAAAAGGTAGATGCCCCCAGGAGCCTCGGTGGGACAACCAAGATATGCAACATGTTGTATGTGTATATAGAAATGATAATGGCATAGTGGATATCCATTTAACATAGTAAGAAAAGTGTAACATGCGAATGAAATGGAATGCAAAGTGAGTGTGACAAGAGTGTAGAAACTAAATCACATAATTTGGGTATATTTCTAGTCCTGATCACATACCACTATTCATATGATTCCTAAGCAAGAAAAATACTAATTGACCATTGTCTTTGGCCATCTTTACTTGCTTTCTATTTTCTCTTTTGGTCTTACACTCTTTGCGCTATTTTTCTTTTCATATTTCAAAATTTCTCATTGTGAACACCATTGCCTAGCCAGGATGGTAGCGCCAAGAACCCCTGTCCCCTTTGGGTGACCCCAACCTCTTTGTACTTCGCTCAAATTTTATGGGTCCTTTTTAGCCATTTGGGCATCTTGTTTTTTTACTAGTCAGCATTTTAGTGGTTAATTACAAAATTCAAACAAGGGAATCATATAAATACAAAGCTATGTGGCCATAATAAAGAACCAAGCACTAAAAATGATCTATCACCACCTAAGGTTGCATCTAAGAGCGTTCAAGCATCCATCGAGCTCCACACAAGGGACAAGAGAATGCCATTTCTGCATACACACATAGGAGGGGAAGTTCATTCTACACGGGGTTTGTAATGCAGTGCAATGCTCGGTTGTAAATTCCATTTGTTGACAGCCAAGGACAACTTGACCTCCCATTTTGCATTTTTCTTTTTTAGGATTCGATGTGGTTTGGGGGCTTCACATGTGATTCTTTTTTATCGTATTTTTCAAGTGAGTAACAATGAAGTACAATGACATACAGGAGATCAAATGCGATAACCAATGAACATATCACAACCTTGTAAATTTGAGTTTCATAGTTTCTAAGTAGTCACAAGCACCCAGAACAGGTCTTTAGCGCCCTTGACCCTCCATAGGTGCCTTGGTCCTACCATTCCTGACACTCCTGAAAATTTATGTGTTTGATTATGACACTCTGAGTTCCTATTCCAACAATTTTGTAGTTTGGCATACCCTTGGGATTGTTGCGAATCAACTAAGTATTTTATTCCCTTCATTTGCAATTAGGGTTTCAAGTTTAAATTTAATATTTTATTGAATCAATCTATACTTAATTGTCTATATTCTATGTCAGTACATATTTAGAATTAGGCATTTATTTATTCCAATATTTTCTAATCATTTGGTGAACCCCCACTTGTGATCGGTCATTCGGATCCTTCTTTGGCACATCAAGTTGCTCAAATTTATTCATATGATTTAATTCAAATGCATCCTAATTGCTAATTTGTTATGAAAAAATCCCTAGGCACCACATATCTCCCTAGAGATACGCCACCACATCAAGTGAGTGCTATTCTAGATCATTTATCTGACGACCCTTGTCTTTGTGATCCTCCATCTACTCAGCCTATGTTGGAGTCAATTCAAGATTTGTATTATTTATTTCAAGACAAATTTCAGGCTATGGAATCCACGATTGCATCTCTAAAATCTGAAATCCAACATATTAAGGATGCTTCTCAAGCTCATGTTAGTTCTTCTTGTCATCCTCATTCTATGTCTTCTACATGTGCTCATATCAGTGATCCTTAGGTATTTCCATTACCAGAACCTCTCATGTTTGATCACAATTCTAAGAAACATGGTATTCTTACTGATCTCCTTAGTCATCAATTGATTAGTTTGCCAATTAATCATTGCTATACTCCTTATTGGCTGATAAAATATCATGGTCCCCCATTTTGTGCTTATCATCAAATCAATGGACATAATGATAATGACTGCTATGATTTACAATGAAGATTCAAACATCTTGAGTGTCAAGGTTTTATATCATTCGTTGCACAACATTCTATTTGATGCCCATCTACCAATGCTACATCCAAATGGGATCCTAAATATTCTCCTTTTATGTCTCATGAACATCATGCCATCACTTCTAATATGTCTTCTTCGTCGAGTCAAACACCACCTATTCAACCCAATATGACTAATAATCACCTCTCAAGATCCATTTTTCATCACCTCCTCCTACTGAGTCATCTGCAACATTGCCAAGTCAAACAAAGAAACCAACATCTCCTCCTGTCAAGTATTCTATGACATTACCAAAAAAACAACCACTCACTATGCAAGACAAAAAAATATAGCCGACCTCTTTCAAATTCTGCCACTCGATGTTCCTAAGCCATCACCACTTCAATGTCCAATTACTTTTCTCAAGGAAAATACTCCTTACATTGATTCACTTAGTGTCATCGACTAGATCTCCATCACTTACATACTTGGGGGGCACCATAACTCCCCCCTTGCATTGTTGTTAAATGTTTCTATCACCTCATGCACTTGATGCTCTGCACTTAAATGTTTAATATTTCCTTAGCATCATACACATCTTAATACACTTTTGTATTGTCATTATATTTCCTGATGAACCACTCTTATGTTTTGGTTAACACTTGGCTGTTGAGGTCATACTATATACATGAACCTCACACACTGCACACTTCACACATCGCACACTCATCACATCTATTTCTCACAACTTCTATTACACATCATAACACACTGCACACTCTATACACTCATGGGATATCTTTCTTGTATATACTTTTACACGCTGCGTTTATTACCCTATGACACACTCTAGTTCCACGGTTCATATTTGATTGCTGAAGGTCTCAAATATGAAATTAACCTCACTTCACATCACTCACACTATACGATCTACACTTTGTTGATCACATATTTCTAGCGTGCATAATTCAAACCATTTCCCGATGACACACTCTTATTCTATGGTTCATTATTGACTGCTGAGGGGTCTTTTCTCAATGAACCTCATCTCATGCATACACATACACTCGGGGGCACACTACTCCTATCACATTCATAATGCATTCCATTCCATCTCATCCACAACATACTCCATATCTTGGTCACATTTATTCTTTCTTTCTTGTGCTTACATGTACACTTTATTACACATGCTAGATAAATATCTTATATGTCATTATCTTTCTATATACACATGCACATTCACTTGCCTTCTAGTTGTGGATGTATATTTCATACAGATCGATACATGCAACACAGATGCTTGGCGCAATACCTATTACCAGTTCTGTAGTGGCTTCTGGGAGCATTCACTTTCATACATTACAGGTGCTATTGTTTCATTTTTCATAACACACTACTATATCGGAATATGCACGCTTTGACATACTTACTATCTTTCTAACATGCTATCAGGTGCTTCATATGCAACATTTTTCTTGCAAGTCTATTTGCTTCCATGGTTGCCTGATACATTGTTTGCTATTGTTTTCTCTTGTCTTCCTTTGTATGCCATTTTTGTGGGCTTTTCCCTTGGTCTTGTGTGCACACTCTATGCTTTTGGCCACATTGGATTTGATTCTATTGTGACATCATGAGTGATGTGCCATGTTTGAAACCCACTTTTTGCAGTCTACTTTGTCTACATTGTCTTCTTACTTGCTCAACTTACATATTGTCTTCTACATGCATATTTATCTTGTTTGCACTAACACTTATTAATTTTTTTTTTTTTTTTTTAAGATATTTAGATTCAGAAAAATGGATACACCATTAGATAAATTTAATGGGTTGAAATTCCATACATGGAGAGTAAAAATTCAGATGCAGTTAATGAATGAAAATCTATGGAGGATAGTAGATGGAAATGAAAAAGCACCTACAGATGTAAGCAAAATTGTAGAATGGGAAACTAGAGATGAAAAAATAACAAATGAAATTGACTATAATTATGAAGAATTTCTATACTAAGTGAATTTACTGGAGGATGGAGGCAAACGGAGGTTGGAGGTCATTCAGCGACCTCTCGTCAGTTGCCAACGACGAGGCCGCATATCAGCTTTGGTGACAGGTGTGTGTGCAGTTTGATTTTAGTGCTTCCAGTGTGGTGTGCCTCAGTTTGCAGTGATCCTGTTTTCAATAAGTGGAAATTTCACATTGAGGGGGGGAACATGATCCAATGTTCCATTTCCATTATGTCAGCTTTTTCTATGTATGTACGAGCAACATATTTCAGTAGAATTTCCTATGTTATTCCCTGCAGTGAGATAGTGATGAGAGTTGTTGATACTACTGCATCATCATGATATTGTGGTTAGTTATCCAAAAAAAACTATCCAGAGGTTGTTGGTACTATCCTCAAAAACCATCTGTTGTGTGGTTGTTGGTTAACCACTTGGAAAACCATCCAGAGGTTGTTGGTATTGTCCTTGAAACCATCCAGATCATGAGCATGCTACGTAGCGGCACGTTGCAGTACAAAGCAGGTTTTCCCATGTTCGCACTAAGGGGGGGAATGTTAGGAAATATATATTAGTGCTCCATTTGTATGGGTGAATAATAATTACATGTGTAATTATTACATGGTAAATTAGTGAAAGTACATTTACTATGTAAATGTAAATAGTAAATGTAAAATGTGGTTAGTATGTGGTAAGTTAGTAAGTTAGAATAATAAAACAATTAGTATTGTTTTATTATTATATTGGTGAGAGGTTGAAACCATATGGGTGTATGGTTGTATATGAAGACAAATGTTGTTGTAAGGATTGTTATTTTACATCTCCTATATAATGGAGTGTATTGAAATAGTGAATTAATGAAAATATAATATAGAGTTGTTGATTTCAATTATTGTTTGTAGCTATTTCATAGATTCTTTGTATTAGATCAGATTAATTTCTACACTTTTCTTACATGTGCCTTGGTTTCTACTAAGCACACTCCCTCCCTCTACATGGAATAAGTTACAGTTCAGCGGTTGGTCTTGCTTTGGGCCACATTCTCCTTACAACATCACATGCACCCCAAATGAGGGGGGAATCTATTGGGTGAAACATTCACCCCATACAACAATTCACTGTCATAGTTCAACACAGCTCAGTACACCATCATCACAGTATTCTGTCTCAACAACGACCCAGATCTTGACTTGGGTCCTCAGCATAGCACAGTCACTAGTGCCCATACCCAGACAGTAGAGCCTAGGTTCCCTTGACCCTTCTTGAATGCCTGTGACTAGCGGCTAGTTACACAACTTTTCTCAGTTTACTACAGTTTTGGTAGTTTACATAGTGGCTTTTATAGGACACACATTTCTTCAACACTTGACATGCATGCATTACATCTTCTTTTCTACTTTCATTTTGGATCGAACCAGTTCATATTTTTATACATCATCTGTAGTGGTGTTTACACTTGGGGAGGAAGTCAAAGGTTGGAGAATAACACTAGAACTTTCTCCCTAGACTTATTCTGCACTTGGCGTGAGATCGCCCAAAAAACTCGCACTCAGTACAACTGGCATGAGATCGCCCAAAAAACACGTTCTTCTAAAACATCTTCAAGATCATTTCTATCTCCTTTGCACTCATCATGGATCAGGTAAACATGTTCCTTTTTCATTTTTTACATGTTTTGATCATATATACACGTATTTGACTACTTGTTTGTTATTCTCTTTTACAGGTTTGTCCTTATGGGAAGTGGTAGTCACATCAATGACACATCATCAAACATCGATCAACATCAACAATAGGTATAATGTGATATATACACATACACTCTCACCCTAGGGTCATCATCATCATTTTCAATTCATCTTCTCTAGCTTCCACACTTCACATTTTTATCACTTCACACTTTTTCTTGTCTCTATAGGCACACTTTTTGCCATCGATCTACATGATAATTAGGTGTGCATATCTTATCTAATTTATGTTGTTGAGAATTCACTCAACAACATAAAGGGGGGGAAATGTAGACATTAAATCATTCACTTTTGGTATATTTCTAGTCCTGATCACATATAACTATTCATATGATTCCTAAGCGAGAAAAGTACTAATTGATCACTGTCTTTGGCCATATTTGTTTGCTTTTTGTTTTCTTTTTTGATCTTACACTCCTTCTTGCTCAATATTTCTTTTCATACTTCAATATTTATCATTCTGGACACTAGTGCCCAGCCAAGGTGCTAACGCCAACACCCTTATCCCCTCTGTGCACCCTGATCTCTTTGTACTTTTCTCACATCTTATGGGTCGTTTCTAGCAATTTAGGCATCTTGATTTTTTACTAGTCAACCTTTTAGTGGTTAATTACGAAATTAAAATAAGGGAATCATATAAATACAAATCTATGTGACTATAATAAAGAACCAACCACTAAGCATTAACTATCACCACCTAAGGTTGCATCTAAGATCATTCTTAGATCATTCAAGCATCCATATAGGTCCACTCAAGGGACAAGGGACTGTCATTTTTGCAGACATGCATATGAGGAGAAGTTCATTATTTCATACACACATCTATCTACATATTTTACATCTAGCTATTGCTCGCTATCAAGTACGACACACACAATAGCCACCTAGGGCACGATTTTGACAAACACACACATACCACTACATGGGGTATGAAATGTAGTGCAATGCTCAGTCATAAGTTCACTTTGTTGGAAACCGAAGATAGTTTGACCTCCAATTTTGCATATTTATTTTTTAGGATTTGATGTGGTTTGGGGGTTTTGCAGGTGCTTCTTTTTTATTGCAGGTTTTAGGTGAGTAAAAAGGAAATCCAATGACATACAGGTGGTCAAAGGTGATAACCAACAAACATCTCGTGACCCTATAAATTCAAGCTCCACAACTTGTGAGAAGTCACAGGCGCCCATAAATAGTCTCTGGTGCCCCAGGCACCCCTGACCCTCCATAGGAACCTTGGTTTTGGCATTCTTGACACTCCTAAAAAGTTTTGGGTCCGATTGCAACACTTTGAGTTCCTTTTCCAATAGTTTTCTAGTTCAGTGTACCCACACAATTATTACGAATCAACTAAGTATTTTATTCCCTTCGTTTGCAACTAGGGTTTCAAGTTTAAATTTTTTATTTACTTGGATCAAGTCTATACTTAATTATATATATTTTGTGCTACTATATATTTAGAATTAGGAATTTATTTAATGAAATATTTACTTAATCAAGGAGAAACGTTCCCCTCAAGTGGATGTGTATGAGATGAGGTTCATTTATAAAAGACTCCTCAACAGTTGAGAATTAACCATAGAACAAGAGTGCATCATCGAGAAATGGTTTAATTTATGTGCATTAGGAAGATAGGTCAATGAAGCATAAAACGTAGAGTGTATAAGTGAATAGTATACTATGTGAGAATGGAGTGTTAGAAAGATTTGTCGTGAAGTGGGGAGCATGAAATGTGTAGTGTGTGAGGTTCATGGATGTAGTATGCCCTCAATAGTCAAGTGTTAACCTTTGTACGAGAGTGCGTCATAGGGTAATGCCAATACAAAGTGTATCAATTTACATACTGATTATAAGAAATAGAAATTATGAAGCATAAATCATATGAGTAGAAATAATAGACACCTTAAAATGTTAGAAGGGGGAGAGAAGTAAGCGTGATGCCCCCAAGTGTATGATGATTATCGGACTAGCCAATAAAAGTGGAGGGAAAGGGTCCTCCACCTGATGTGTGAGGAGATAAAGGTGTGTGACCATGCTCTAAGATTGGTGGTGTATGAGACTGACGTTGTATATGTGAAGGAGACCTAGATGACAAACAACCATGTGAAGGAGATTGAGGAGGTGATGAGAACGTATGTAAAGGATACCAAATGGGTGAAGGATGTGATGTATTCCTATGTGAAGGGGTTTCTTGAGAAGGGGACTTAGGCCAATAAGATGTATGAGTATAAGTAGGTCATGTGCGAATGGGTGATATAGGTGTAAAAAATGCCTTAGATTCAAGAGGTACAGGGGACCTAGATGCCTTAGCTAGTGCAATGGTAACCTCAAAAGGAGGTTGTGGCCACGGTGTACATGGCATAACACCCTTGATGGTGATAAATTTATTGTTGTGAATGAATTTTAGACACACGTGACTCATATAAATGATATCCTTAGTGGTATACAACCAAGGAATACCTAAGAACATGTCAAAGCCTTTGATTGAAGGTTCCATAATGAATAACACAAGCATGGTGAGAGGTCCAACTATAACTGGAAGCTTGACATAACCTTAAGATTTAGGAACTAGATACATAATATGAGAGAGTGGATAGTTGATAACGAAAATGAGTGCAATAGAGCACACACCCATATGAATTGATGGATTGATCATTGTATTATTGATGGCATGAGTTTTAATAGAAGCCTTGATATGTAGTGTATTAGAAGAGAATGTAGCATGAAAATCACTATCATAGAATGTAATGAATGGTGGTGATGCATAAATATGAGCAACGAGAAAAATGAGAGCCCTCGAATGTGCAATAGGATATGTATGATTAACGAAAGAGTTAGCATTTTGGTAATCATGCTTAGGGAGAAGATCATTAAATATTTTTAGCTTTTTTTTTCATTGACCGGTGTAGATTTCGAAGGCTCAGGGAGATCGATTGCATTGTTGTCAATAAGATCCTGAATAAGATGTCAAAGTTTGAAACATCGATTGGTAGAATTCCTAATGCATTGATGATAATCACATCTAGTATTTTCATTATAATTGCTTCCTTTAGGGAAACATGGAGCCAGATTAAGTGGAGAAGGAAGCATAATAATATTTATCTCAATAAGTTGTGGCAATAGAATATGTGGAGCACAACGTAATTTTCTAAATGTAGGCTTTGGAGGCTACCATTGAAACATTTCAGGAGTAGAGACAATGTTAACAATAGATTTTTCTTTAGTGGGCTTAGTAGATGGATTGAAAGTAGATTTTCCTTGAAACCGAGTAGAAGATTAAGCTTGATCATGATATTTAAGTTTTCCCATAGATAATAGTTTACTTTCGCATAACTTTAGAGTATGACATAGCTGATCAAATGAAGGAGATGTCTCAAAGATGACATTCTCTTACAGTGGTGGTAACAGAATTTGGATAAATAGATCTTGAAGTTTCAATTCAATGAGAACATTGGTCATCCTAGTTAGGTTGTTCTTATATCATAAAACATAGTCCACTAGATGCTCATTAGATCCTTGTTTAATTTATGTGAGTTGAGAATATGATATCTTAGAACCAATATTGATTGAAGAAAGAGAGAGAAAATCATCTGCCAAATGCATAAATGATGTTACAGAATGGACAAGTAGATCGTAGAACTAACACATTGCATAATCTTGGAGGATTCTAGGAAAGATCTTTTCTAGTAAAGTATGATCATCCACATAATATAGACATGCCACATGAAATGATCATAGATGCTCTTGAGGGTCACCATGGCCATTGAAGATGTGAAAATTAGGAGTGATGAAGCTTGGAGGAAGTGCATAAGTTGAAATGGAGGGTGCGAAAGGAGTATGAAGGAGTAAGGTGGAATCAAGAGATGGAGATGCATGAGAAGTATCCTGTTGAAGTTAATGAATTTGAACTTGGATTTCCTGATACAGAGAGGCTAGGTCTTGATTTCTAGTGGAAGAGACTTGCGACATGTGAGAAATAAGAGGTGGAGTGAAGTGGTTAGTGGGGGTAGGAACAAATATAGGAACAATAGAAGTAGGTGGAAGGGTAGAAGTAGGGGGTTGAGTAACAATAGGCATAGAAGTGGGAATGGATGTAGGAACATTAAGTTCAGCCAGATTGGTGGCCTTCTCATGAGAAATGAATAAGAGAAGTTCTAGATCTTGGGGATGTTCAGCAAGATGATCATTGAGCTCTTGGAGACGTTATTCAGTAAAGGGTTCGTAAGCTTCAGCCATGAAAAGAATATTGAAAAATTTTCTAGAAGAAAGGTTGAGTCTGAACGGATGGGTTAAAAAAAATGATTTAACAAATATAGAATTTGAAAAACCCTAATTGAAGAGTCACGTATTTGAAAAACCCTAATTGCAAAGTCACGTATGATAATTAAATGATAAACAAATTCTAGAATACAAATGACACAAATAATAAGCTTGATAAGAATAAAACCCTAAGTGCAAGAGGGAGAAAGGAAGAATTATTTGATTTCACACTTGATCCTGAAGTATTCTAGATTGAAAGAATGATGAACACGAGGAGAAAACTGTTGCAATCAAACACAAAAAATCCTAGAACTGACAGATGAGCCTGAACTAGGTTGTCTAGAATAGGACTGGGGCACCTAAGCACTAGAGACCTTTGCTGGGAGCCTGTGACTTCACAGGGGTTTAGAAATTGATTCTTGTTGTGTAACACAGGTGTCACTAACCTTCACTTTTTGTTTTCTGTATGTCATTGGATGATTTCCGAATTAGCATGTAACTTGTAAATAGAAGATGACCTACAAAACCCTAAAACTACATCAAATCCCAAAAAAAATATGTAAAATGAGTATTCGGAATTCCCCTGGCAGTCACCCAACTGAGTGAGCTTACAACCAAGCACTACACTACATTTCAGACTCCATCTAGTTCTTGTGTGTGTGATAGAATTGTGCCCTAGGAATCCCTATTGCAAGTGCACATGATAGCAAGAAATAACTAGATATACCAATGTAAATAGATGTGTGGATGAAAAAATGAACTTCTTTTCATATACGTGTATGTAGAAGATACAGTCCCTTGTCCCTTGAGTGAGTGCTAGATGAATGCCTTAATGCTCTTAGAATTCCTTTGGATGCAACCTTAGGTGATGATAATAGATGCTTAGTGCTTGGTCCTTTATTTTGGTCACATAACTTTGTATTTATATGATTCCCTTGGTTAAATTTTGTAATTGACAACTAGAAGGCCAACCCATAAGAAAATAAGATGCCCAAAAGATAAAATAGACCCAAAAGAAGTGAGTAAGGTAGAAAAGGTCTAGGGGCTCCTGGGTGCTAGTGTCCAAAGTCATAAAAGATAAAAAAGTGAAGTAGCAACTGGGATGTAGGTTGTAGAAGGCCAAATAGAAAATAAGAAACACAGACAAAAGGCCAAAGCTAGTTGTCTATTGCTAGTTTTCTCACTTTGAAATCATATGAACAGTAGTATGTGATTAGGACCTAGAAATGTACCCAAGTGCATGATTTTGTGTCTACAAGATGTACCTAGTGTGGTGTGATGTGCTTCATATGTTGAAATAGATTCCCTTTTCCCCTTAAGACTATTGTACATGATTGTAGTGACTTTCTCTTTCTAAGACATAGCTCTAAGACCTTTGAATGCTTAGTAATGGAGGAATTTAACATCTTGAACATGGCTTGAGTGCTTTAGACCTATGTGGTGGCTATACTAAAGGATGTGCATCTGCTTTAGGAAATAATCTCGAACATCGTTTGAGTTCTATAGATTTTTGTGGTGGCCACGCTAAATCATGTGCATATGCTTTCAGAAGTTTTAAGAGATCCTTGAGTTGTTTAGTGTGTATATTTTGCAATATGAGTGTTTAATAATTTTAGGTGTGTTATGAAGTGAATTTGAATTGCTTATATAGGAATTTGAAGGTTATGTATCACATTAAGGTAGACTTAGGGAAGATGAAATAATGCACATAATTTATTCAAATTAGGAAAATGGTCATTAGAAGGTAGAAGATAGTTTGTACAGTTCAACTAAAACTGTAGTATAGTATGGCCTTATTTTGTATGGTCCCATACAAATATTTAGTGATGACACAATCATATTCTAAGAAATATCCTTATGGATTGAGTACTAACTTTGATAATTAATATTGTATGAATGATTGACAGAGAAATGTGTATATATTAGCAAGTCATGCAAGAGAGAAAATGATATATCAATTGAGATTATAATGTGATTATGGTGTGGGAATATTTAGTATGTTACCATACATGGATTTAATGATGAAAGATTCACATTTTGAGAAATATCCTTGGTGTTTGAGCACTACTTTGGAAAATTAATATTACATGAACGAGTAATAGAGAAGTGTGTAGAGATCAACAAGTCATGAAAAATAGAAAATGATATGTCAATTGTATTTAGATTGTGAACATAAGTTTAAGTATATGAATAAATCTAAAATTTCATTTCCAAAAGATAAGCTACCAAATATGAGTGTCTATATTCCCCCAATTTAAGTGTGGAATTAAAATTTGCACACTTAAAGGAAAAACATACATGAGTGTGTGTTATCACTTGAAATAAATCTAAAATTTTGACCCTTGATTTTAGATAATTTGTTTTACTAAGTGCATCAAGTTCTCTTATGAAAAATTTCATGTTTTGGACTTAAGTCTATTTTCAAGGTTTTTGGGCCTTAATAAGAAAACATTTATATGTCATGACTCAAGGAACTATAGGAATTATTCCCATAGTTTATGTGTTTCATAACTTAGGAAACATGCATTATTAAAATGTTTTAAAAATATTTTTTGTCACCACCTGAGTCTCTTATGGCACACCCATAAGGAAAACTAAAAACAATTCAACTCAAATGAAATACAAGGGGTTCAAAACACGTGGAGTCACCTATAGTAATTGTGGAAGGAAGTAGAGAAATTGTTCTCATAATTCCTATATTTTGTGAAATAAGTGATGAGGTGACTCCCATATAAAATTTTCATTGTTTTTGAACGAGTTCCAAAGGTTGTGACAAAATATTTTAAGGCCTTATATAAATAATTTTCTTTCCATTTTAATTCATCTCAAAATCATTTCACCCAAACTTGTGCTATTCGCTACTAAAACATAAGCTATCCCTAACCATTCCCATTTCCTCCATTTTTTCTTTGTTTACGAGGACTTAGCCACACAATTCAAGTTATCTTATGAATCTTCCTATGTTTGCACACCATTTCACTAGTTTTTTGTGGGTATTTTCATTGTACTCTCTATTTTTCCTATTTTGGTCACAATTTTTCTGTCATTCCTTATTTTCCATGTATTTTCCTCTAATTTCTCCACTTACCTTGCAATTATAAACACCAATTTCAGGGTTAATTTTAAGACCCCACCTCTGAAAAATTAGTTTAGAATTGGTGGCGAATCTCTAAAATTGAATTTCAAATTGATGGCGAATTTACGAAAAAATGTTTCGTGGCAAAGTAAATTTGACAGGGCACAATTTTCTTGGATTTCACGTAGTTGTACGGGTAGGATGGACGGGTAGGTTAGATGGGTAGGTTGGATGGGTAGGTTGAATGAGAAAGCTATACGGGAAGGCTGGATGAGCAGGTTGGATGGGTAGGTTAGACATGTAGTCTTGACGGGTAGGCCAGACAGATAGGTTGGATGGATTGGTTAGATGGGTAGGTTGGACGGGTAGGTCAGATGAGTAGGTTGGATGGGTATGTAGGAGGGGTGTGTTGGACCATAGAGGAAAACAAAGGTGGCTCATTCCTTCTGCACTAAAATCCCGGAACTATTCTAATCATTTTACCAAGAGTTGGATGGGTAGGATGGATGGGTGGGTTAGATGGATAGGTTGGACGATGGGTTGGTCGGAGAGTTTGGATGGGTAGGTTGGCTGAGTAGGGTGGATGGGTAGGTTGGATGGGAAAGTTGCCTGAGTGGGTTAGACAGGTTAGTTCGGTGAGCCACCCAACTTGGGTAACGGGTTGGATGGTCACCCAATATTTGTTGCATGTACGTCTAACATGGGTTGGACTACCAACATGTCAAGAAAATTATTTTTCACCACTTGTCCCTTGAATCCTTCTCAACCCTATATATACCCCTACGAGGTTCCTTTCTTCACTTTTCCACGAACATTTCCAACGCTCTGAGCTCTCCAATATTTAAAGTTCTCCCAAACTTACATCCACCTTTTAAGTTTATTTTCTTCCTCTCCTATAAATTTCAACAATGGTAAGCACTACGTTTGCTCCTACACCCAAATTCCAATACAAAAACCTCATGTTCCCATATATTATAACTCTGATGAAACTAAAAGACACCAACCAAATGGTTGTAAAAATCACAATTTACAGGGCTTGTCAACAGGCCCCAATTTGAAATTGATACTTCCGTTCTTGATTACCTTCTCACCTCTTACAACCAGAAAGAGGGATATTTTTCCATTCTTCTTATGGTTCATCGAATTTCTTTCAAAATTGGGTCAATAGATGTACATCATTTAGATAGCTTACCATTCAAAAACCATTCACCCGTGACTAAAAAGGCTCTTCTTACAGATGAAGACACATTTTTTTTTGGAGTCACATTACAATGTGCAGGTTGATGGTAAGTTTATTATTTTTAATTTATTTTCTTAATATTACTCAATCACCGAAGCATCTAACATTTCTTGTCTAGTATTGCATCTCTTCTTAATCGTTCAACAAGAGGCCTTCTTATACAAGGTATTACAAACAAATTCTTTCTTGCAGTTGCATCACTTTTTCAGGATAAGATTGTGTCACAAGGTAGATCTGTAGACATTCCATTTTGGGAAGTTCAATTTATAATGTGAAAACTAGTAGGGCAACATTTTGATTGGTGCATATATTTGTCCAACTGAATAAAAATAGATGTCTCCTGCACCTAAAGTGCCAATATGTTTGATAAATCCAAGATTGTCACCGTATTCTCCTCTTGTAATTATATACTTGATTTCTATCAAGAATATTTCTTTCAATTGCAACATGCAAAAATTCCAACTGCAATCAATGATAAAATGAATGGTCTCTCTCTTGAAGAACAACATGTAATAGTTACTTTTAACATTTTTCATGTTATAACGATTTTGCATTCAATATTTTTGATTACAATAATAATTCTAATATTTTATTTTGCAGAGAAGAATTATGGCTACAATATCTCATAAGGAGGCTATTGCTCAATGTAAAGCCCCTCTAGAGGTCTCTGCGGATTCTGGCATGTATTCAGCATAATCAACACCAATACGAGTTCCTCGTCAAAAATGACCTAGGGGTCAGTATGTGCATCACGCCTACCATCACATTCAACTACAAGTATAAAGTTTACTTTTTATATAATTAACCAATTCAAACTACTAGTATATATTATGTAAGTAGTACAATATTTTAATATTTCTACATTTATTGTATTAAGAAACTAAAAAGTTTGATGATGAAGATCAAAATCATTCCGGGTGCCAAGATCGAAATGCCACGATTGTGTTTCCTAGCATGTAAGGTAAATTGTAATGTATAATATTTAGCATGTTTTGTTTAGTTACATATTTTTAGCATTTTCAAGGCCCAAGCCTATAATGATAATTTTCTAATAATTTTTTGTTTTCTTCTTGCAGGTAATAGAACTTCTCAGCACATTCCACTTGCTAATAGGCCACCAATACCACCAACACATACAGTCCAAACAAATAGAAGATCTTCAGGAAATAATACAAGGTTTCTTGCAGACTGCGCAAGAACACTTCATCCTGTAACCACCGAATTTCCTGGACTCTCACTAGGCGGTGTCTTAAATATAATGGGCACCTAAATTTTGAACAACATTGATCTTGATGAGGAGTATTTGGGATTCGATAGTGGTGATGTAGACAAGGGTAACTATTTTGACACCCATGATATGATTCAATCTACTTCGCCTCCTCCACTACAACCCCAACAAAATGTGCATGAAGTACATGACTCTCCTCCTCCTCCGAGTAAATATCCATAAACCGATGATGAGAAGACACATTTTTCATTTGAAAATATGATATCAGATAGTGTGGGGGCCACAATTAAATAAGTTCTAATGTCATATGTGGATTTGGTGCACACTTGGGAGAGGAGGGCTAAACTTTTTATTAAAGAAATAAATACCCGATACCATAATCATGCTCAAAGGCATTCATTGTTCACTTTCGTAGAGAGCCAATTGGAAAGGCTTGACATTTTGCTAAACAAATCCCAGTTAGACACAATTGATAATAATAATGATTATGCGATATATAAGACGGGGCGCACCACGAGCACTCGCGATAGATCCGAGTAACGGCAAGACATGATGTGACCGAAAAAGATGGCGGTAAGAGGCTATTAGGTGGAACTGCCCCGAGAAGCGGGTCCCGGGAAGTGATAAGCTTCCTAGGCGGGATGTCGTCCACGTTTTCATTAAGAAAAGAAGCACACATGTAAAAGGATGTAAGTTTAAAAAGCAAGATTTTCTGATTGCAGTATAAGACAAAAATCTAAACAGTAGAAGAACGTACCGAATAATAGGGAACTATTGAAAAATGCTGGATGCGTGTTACCTGTGTCTGTTACCTGTCTGCAGGGAATCAGCGTCGACTGGGTAGAATCGGCGGCGATGATGTGGTCTGCGTCAATTGAGATGAATCGGAGGAATGGGTGAGCGGCGGCGTCGACTAAGGCAGATCGATCAAATCAGGGATGTGCGATAAGATTCGGGAATAGAAGGTGAATGTGTCTGCTGGATGTGCCGAAGTTGGCGAGATACTGGAACAGAGTCACCAGATGAGAGATGGGTGTGTGCGATGTGGACGTGATGTGGGGCAGAGTAACGGTGCTCCTCTCAGGGATTGATTCAGACAGGATCTGCCCTTACTTGACACCCTTGATGCTAAAAGATCTCTCTTTCTTACAACCTGTGTCTCTCTCGCTCTTTGTTCATGCGTAAGTGCTTCCTTTTTTCATCTGTTCTCTTTTTCGCTCTCTCTTCGGTCCCTAGAATTGAGTTCTGGACTTGCTTTATAATCGGCGCCCGCTCCTAGAAAATCGGCGCCGACCATATTGGGTCGGCGCCGATCGCGGAATAGACTCCCGAGATGGCCAAAATGAGCGATTTCAAGAAAGATAAGACTTACCCTGAATATGGGAAATATCCCGCTTAGGGAAGAGGAAAAATAGATGTGATACATAGATAGAATAAATTTGGGGTAGATAAGTGATTAAGATGCATGGGAAGAAGCGTAATTAAATATTTAATATTTAATCACTCATGGGTAAGATATGATGGGGGGAATTAAATTTAGAGTAAGTGATTAAATCACAAATTGGATAATATCCCAAGGGGATAGTTGGTGACGTAAACGTGGCCCCAGGTTACCTAGGCAGGTAAACGAATGTGAGGGACACTAAATTGAGTAACCAATTTTAAGTGTCTACATTTTGCCCCTTTTGTCAAGTAACTTGCGATAAGCAAGGTTATGAGACAAAACAAGGGATGGAAGAAAGGGAAGAATGTGTGATGATGTGATCCCCCCCTAAAACTAGGGATGGGATGGGGTGAGAAACAAACGATCCCAAGTTTGAAAAAGGTAGATGAAAAATGCCAGGATGCCCCAGTCAGATGTTTGGAGTAGATCTGATCATTGATGACGCATAAAAACAAATAAAAAGGCAACAACCTAAGGAATTCACATTGGTAGGACAAACTAGACGGTCTCCTCATGAGACGACGTTAGAGCCTACAGACCCACTTAACTATAAGTTGTCAAAAAGTACGAGTGTCCCATGCAAGGGAACAAACCCGAAATAGATGGTGATATCAAAAAGATGTGCCAAAAGGCAAAATTCAGCACACAACAATGATCAGATAGATAAGTAAGCCAAGCATCAACACTATGGGCAAACAAATTATGGAAAAATCGGCGGCGACCAAATTAATCGGCGACGACTAAAACAAATGGCATCGACCCAAAAAATCGGCGCCGACCAATCCAGGCACATATAAATATGTGAACGGAAAACGTAAACGATTTATTTTCAACGTGACGATTGATTCAGAGAGAGTCAGAATTTGATTTTGAGCGCCATGGAAGCCTCTGGGAGCGGTCAGAAGCGCAGGAGGACACGACCAGGGGTAAGTGGTCATTCTTGAACCCATTGTACTTGAATTTTTGTTTTCATTGGATTTTTTTTTTGTTTTTGGGAGGCCGGGGTCCGGTTTATGTCCGGACAGGCAATCGGCGCCGATTGGTAGAATCGGCATCGATTGTAGCCTGAGCGGCGTCGATTGATATAATCGGCGTCGACTCACATAGATCGATGCTAATTATGTTAAATCGACGTCGATTGGATAAATAACTTCTATGATGATAGAATTTTGCTTCGTATGTTCGGATTTGGGGGAAATAAGAGACTAATGATGCTTTTGATGTCGTGGATGCAGGCCATGAGAAGGCTCTACATATGAGGGATGCCATTCCTGAGTTATTGGAGACGATTCTCCCTGATGTGACTGATGCAGATTGGCGACATTAGAGCTAGCCGGGCTCGGGGGTTTCCGGTATTACAGACGAGTGCCACAAGATGTGGAGCTCATGCGGGCACTAGTTGTGACGGTGGACAGCCATAACGTGCACTTTTTGGTTTAGGACGGGTGAGATGACCAGCACCCATGAGGATATATTCAGGATTCTGAGACTGGCCGATCACTGGGGACCCGATTGAGATCACGAGCCGCGAGAGCAGCAGCAGAGGGCCCTAGTGCGATTATACAGAGACAGGGTAGATGACTCAGAGATAGTATCTGGGGTAGTGAGGATAGCCTCACAGTACAGGCAAGATAGCCCTCAGAGTAGGCGGATAGCCTTGATTCAGATGGCTATCTCCTACTTTGCCCTGCCAGATTCAGGAGGTGGGAGATTCCCATTGTTACTGTTAGACTGTGTTTGCAACATCCTGCAGTACAGACAGGTTTTTGCCTTCGCTGATGCCCTGATAGCTCAGATATATCATGAGCTATGGATGTACACCACTAGCCGGAGGACAGGGATTGACGTCAGTTTTGTGCTCCATTGCTGGGCATATGAGCACATAGCAGTGATCAGGCCATCCGGGCTTCCTTGGATGCCAGCAGGAGTGGGAGGTGATTGATTATGGATTTCGGAGATGGCGGGTTGACATGGCCGCAGGGGATACAGGTAGATCGGCCGAGTGGTACTCTGAGCGTTTCAGGACGCTGACACCAGATCAGGTCATCTGGAGGCCATATCGGGCTTCTGACATGGGCTGGTCAGGATGCCCACTTGGTAGCATTGAGACGGAGTCGGGTGGTCAGGGGCCATAGGCCGGATATGTGGGAGCGAGTCCTGTTTATGCGGATATTGAGGCAGTTCGGCCTAGTACAGACAGTGCCGACCACCTACACGCCATATAGGTGGGATAGCAGGGAGATAGATTTTCCGATTTTGATCCCGGCAGACCCATTGAGAGAGGCCCCACCCTCTACAGATAGCGATGATGACGCAGGGGTAGATGAGGGTTACGCAGCATGGTATGACACCGAGCTACCACGACATCTCCTGCCATCTATAGATGCCTGACGAGGAGGACATAACTGTGATGCTGGATAGACTAGAGGGAGAGCATGCCACCCTTACACAGACACATCAGGTAGCTCTGGAGGAGATCAGGGCCTTTGACAGAGGAGAGGGATGCCCTGATTGTGGAGAGGAGACACCGCTCGCCAGGAGTGAGATATAGCGATCCAGCAGAGGGATCGCTACTTTCGACATAGGGAGGCCCTCAGGGCCAAATATGGAGAGACTGGTGCCACGTCAGAGTCCGGTACATAGGGCACGACCCTAGGAGGAGCACCACCAGCAGTGCCAGCAGCCCCAGCAGCACAAGCAGCATCATTACGAGCACCGGTACTGTGAGCCTGAGCACATAACCAGTCTTCTCCTCGCTGAGGTGAGATACTATGAGGATGCCCTAGCGCAGCATGCCCCAGATGTGCCTCGGTACGGGGCGAGGAGGAGAGCAGCGACGGCTACAGCGAGCGGGAGCCTCAGGTGGTGGGAGCACTGGGAGAGATCGATGGTGCGCAGAGACCTCCAGCAGGCAGGTGCATCGAGCTCGATAGGCGGGCGGCCAGAAGAGATAGCTAGGTGCAGAGGAGGGTGGAGGAGATAGTGTCCTCCATCCGTCGGACTTTACTATATAGAGATTGATAGATTTCGTATCTGTATAGTGATGTAGCCTCGATTGGAAGGCATTGTATAGATGGCTTGATTGAAAGCCACCCATTTTTGTACAGACACACATGTATACATAGATTCATCATGTTATTTGTCATATAATTGTACTCATGCTTTTAAATTTTGATATACATGATAGATGGATATAGATATAGACTGATAGAGGATAAAATAGATTGATTGGATAGATATAGACTGATAGATGATAGAAATAGATGTGATTAGATAGATTGATAAGTGGATATAACTTTGATAGATGGATGTGATGTAACTTGGATGTACATGTGTTTGATGTATGGATTAGATATAGATAGATGTAATGTACCTTGGATGTACATTTTGGTGGATAGATAGATGGATGTGTTTGATGTATGGATTAGATATAGATAGATGTAATGTACCTTGGATGTACATATTTTTTGATATTTTGATGGATAGATAGATAGATGTGTTTGATGTATGGAATAGATATAGATAGATGTAATGTACCTTGGATGCACATATTTTTCGATATTTTGATGGATAGATAGATAGATGTGTTTGATGTATGGATGTAATTTTAATGAGAAATGAATACAGATAGATGTTTTGATAGATAAGATGAATTTAGATAGAAGATAAATTTGATTGAATTAAACATGTGAAATGTCAATTTAACTGGATGCAAGACAAGAAAATGGGGAATACTCTTGCAAGAGCCAAAGATGTAAATGGAAACAACCTTGACTTAGAAGAGAAGATACTCGGATAAGAAAAAAAAAAGATAAGTTGGACTTCCAACCGACCATAGATAAAATCCAGATAGGAAACCGACAGACCAAGCATACAAGGCCCTATATAAGATTAAAATAAAC
The DNA here is from genome assembly GCA_019776745.2 of Taxus chinensis. Classification (NCBI taxonomy): domain Eukaryota; kingdom Viridiplantae; phylum Streptophyta; class Pinopsida; order Cupressales; family Taxaceae; genus Taxus; species Taxus chinensis. The sequence goes on along the minus strand of CM034151.1, from coordinate 283,004,990 downwards.
CTGACACTAACTAGTCGCAAACCATATCTAGGATAGAAACGGAAAGAAAAGTAAGTATCTTGTCAGAATTTACAAGGGACAGAATACATGTCCATAGTAGGAAAATAGGATTCTCCATATGATCGACAAAAGGTCTTAATCTCAGCTTCATGATTTGGCAGAAAAGCAAACTGATCAATGTGGGAAGTTTGCTTGGTATGGAAAGACTGATCGATACGGGAAGTCTTTCAGTGATGCTAAAAAAGTGTATAAACTGATTAAAAGACTGATCAAGAAGCCTTGAATATTTCTTTGAGGAACAGCCGTCCTTCAAGGGAGCGGTCTGTATTTTGAATTTTAATGATAGCCATCCTTCGAGGGTATGGTCTATATTTTTAGAATTTTTGATAATAGCCATCCTTCAAGGGCATGATCTATTTTCTTTTTGATTCACTTGATAATGTATGGATAGCTGTCCTTCAAGGGATCAGTCTATCTTTTGGATAGTATCTTTTTTTTTGAAACTCTTCTTGGAAGAAGCTGAGTTTAGACCTAGATAGATCAGATGGAGAGGAAGAGAACATAGAAGAACATGCACTCATGCCCCGAGTAGATCCGATTAAGATAAGTACTTGGGACGGATGAAGTGGTGATTAAGGTATTCCTACCATGAGGAGGAACATAATCCAAAAGAAACGTGCAATGAGTAGAGCCGCGATACTCATATTTAAGGTAAACGAGGCAATAGGCGGAGAACCACACAATTTCGAATCACCACGAAAGTAGATGACTGGTTATTAGGACGGATGAAAGATCTGTGTTGCGACTAGATTTGTGTAAGATAGATTTTAACAGTAGAAGGGCCGTAAATGCAAAGCATTAAGAGGTTCCGCTTCAGGTATACCATCCATGGAAGATAAACGATAAGCCCCAGACCCATATTTATGAGTGATAATGTACGGGCCCATCCAGTTGGGAGCAAACTTACCCCCGCTGACTTCTTTCGAGTGTAGTGACATTTTGATTTTCCTTAAGAACAAGGTCACCAATTTTGAAGTCACGGTGTTGCAAGTGCTTGTTATAAGCACGCTTGACACGTTCAAGATAGACCTGATGATGCTCAAGAGCGTTGAGACGCCGCTCATCTAATAATTCAAGTTGTGCTAGACGATTTTGACGATAATCCTCATCGGAGACAAATTCTCTGAGAGAAACACGGAGAGATGGGATTTGGACTTCCAAAGGAAGGACAGCCTCAGACCCATAGATGAGAGAGAAGGGAGTAGCACCAGTAGGGGTACGAATGCTAGTCTGATAAGCCTAGAGAGCAAAAGGGATATGTAAATGCCAATCCCTACCAGCTCGACTAGTTACCTTTGCGAGGATATTACGCAAAGTTTTATTAGACGCTTCGGCTTGACCATTAGCTTGAGGATAGTATGGAGAAGAAAAACTGAGCTTGATGTTGAAAGTGTTGCAGAGATTCTGCAAATCAGCGTTCTTGAAAGACTTACCATTATCTGTGATGAGCTTATGTGGAATGCCAAAGCGACAAATGATGTGTTGATAGACGAAATCAACTATGGGTTTAGCCTTTGTTGAAGAAAGAGGGATAGATTCTACCCACTTAGTAAAGTACTCAGTGGCAGTAATGATAGAATGATGACGCTGTGAAGAACGGGGATTAATGAGACCAATAAGATCAAGACCCCACTGTGAAAAAGGCCACAAATCCGCCACAGGTTGCAAAGCTTGACTAGGGATGTGTGTGAGATTGGAATGTTGCTAACACTTGACGCATTTCTTAGTGTATTCACAACAATCTTGATTAAGAGAAGGCCAATAATATCCCAAACGTAAAATGCGCTTGGCTACAGCTAAGCCACTAAAATGTCCACCACAGATACCGTCATGGACCTCCTGGATGGCTTTAGATGATTCACGGGTTTTGAGGCACCGAAGCAAAATACCATCAAAGCCGCGTTGTAAAGAAGGCCGCCTAGAATAGTATAAGCGATTGGCTCGTTGGATAAAAGACCTTCTACCATTGGAAGTCAGATCTGGAGGAAGCACCGAATGAGATAGATAATCAACTATCTGTTGATACCACTCATCCTGAGTATGGGTTGTGACAACATTAATCGAAGTTAGTTGCTCAAGATGAGATGGTTGATCTAATCGTTGCACAGCCACATAAAGACGTGAGTCTTCGGTAAAAGGTGGGATAAGTGAGGCTAATGAGGCCATTGTATCTGTGAATCGATTTGCAGTGTGAGGAATAGCTTGGATAGTGAACTTATCAAAAGATTGGAGTTGAACGAGAACGATATCACGATATTTTTGAAGGATATCATTTTTTCATTGATAGACGCCCGTGACTTGATTAACGATGAGTTCAGAATCACCGAAGATGTCAATATGACGAGCGTCGAGATTAATGGCATTTTGAAGACCTAAGACAAGAGCTTCGTATTCAGCCATATTATTGGTGCACTCAAAGTTCAACTTGTGTGCGACTGGGATAGGCGTACCCCAAGGAGGAATCATCAAAAAACCTGCACCTCCCCCTTGCTGGCATTTGGATCCATCAAAGAAGAGCTTTACTTTAAATGGAGATAGACCAAAATCAATTTGTTGGATATTTTCATCGGGGAATTGAGCAGGGGGGTCTTGAGTGTCCGGAAGAGGAGCATCAGCTATTGATCTGCAATAACCTGACCCTTGATAGACTTTTGCGGGATAAATTCGAGGTCAAATTCTGTCATGAGCATAAGCCAACGAGTGATACGATCATTGTGATAAGGCTTTGCATGAATCATCTTAAGTGGATTGACACTTGTGACAATGTAAGTTTTGTGATTAAGGAGGTAATGACGAAGCTTAGAAGTTGCGAAGAAGAGAGCACAACATAGTTTTTCAGCTTCGGAAGTAACGTGTCTCATACTCATGGAGGGTACGACTGATGTAATAGACAACTTGTTCTTACCACAAGTGTCCCGCTGCGAAATCATGGCTCCCAGAGCATGGTCAGTCACAGAGATTATAAGATAGAAAGGCTCCCCTCGCGTGGAGGTGTAAGCACAGTGGAGAAAGAAGATAAGCTTTGAGATCATCAAATGCCTTTTGGCAATGCTCATCCCATTCAAAATGAACATTCTTACGGAGGAGATGGTGAAAAGGTTGACAACAGGTCTGAACATTTGTGAGATAAAATGAACGCACTGATTGAAGATGTCCTTGGAGACTGCGGAGTTGCTTTAAGTTAGAAGGTGGAGGCATCTCAAGGATAGCTTTTATCTTTGGCGGTTCTACTACTTCAATACTCCCCTGATGGAAATGATAAAACCTAAAAGTTTACCAGTGAGAACGCCAAACACGCACTTAGATGGATTTAGACAAAGACAAAAGTGGATAAGCCTCTCAAAGAGAGGTACAAGGATGAACAGATGATCATGACGACGTTTGGATTTATCGAGGAGATCGTCAACGTAATCTTCCACAGTTTTGTGTAAGAGATCATGGAAGATGTAGGTCATTGCTCGTTGATAGGTTTCTCCTGCGTTCTTAAGACCAAAAGGCATGACACGATAACAAAAGGTCCCCCAAGGAGTTATGAAATAAGTCTTATGTTGGTCTTCTGGTGCGATGAGAATTTGATTATATCCAGAGAAACCATCCATAAGAGAAAGCATCTCATGACCCGCAGTTAAATCCACGAGTTGGTCGATATTAGGTAGAGGAAAATCATCTTTTGGACAAGCCAGATTAAGATCCCGGAAGTCGGTACAAATGTGAATTTTCCCAGTAGCTTTAGTTACTGGTACTACATTGGAAACCCATTGTGGATAATCAATGGGTTGGATAAAGTTAGCCGAGAGCAAGCGCTGTAACTCTTCTTTAACAAGAAGGGCTATTCTAGGGTGCATTTTACGTAATTTTTGTTTAACTGGCTTGATGTTAGGAAGAGTAATGATATTGTGGACCACAATATCGGGATCGAGTCCAGGCATATCCTCATATGACCAAGCAAAGGCTTGACGATGGTTGGAAAGAAAAGTGGTAAAATCTCCTAACTCCTGTGGATTAAGGGATTGGCTGACCTTAATGATGCGAGGGTCTTCAGAAGTCCCTATATTAAGGTCGATAGTGGCCTCGTTGAGAAGCGTAGACGTGTCAGAAGGAATAGTCTTGGGAAGATATGAATCCTCTGCCCCCAGATAGGTGAGGACAGAATCATCATCCGCACAGTGGATAGTGTTGATAGTAGGAGAATCGTCTCCAACTATTTTAGGGAAGATTAATGGTATAGAAGCGGACCGATTGTTAGTCTCATAGGCTAACGGCCCTAAGGAAATGGTATTGATAAAAAAAAAAAAGTTAGACGGGATGGAAATTTCATCGTCCACATCAAGTGATGTTTCTGACTTAGCGGGAGAAGATGGTTCCTCAGTAGGAAGAGGCTCATCAAGAATAGTGACGGTGGCTTTTGAAAGGGGTTTAAATCCTAAACCAAATTTTTGATGTGGCATGAGAGTGGGAATGGATGTGAGGTCATGTATACCTTGTTCATATTTTCCTAGGCCAAAGCCTTTCCACGTGCATCGATATAGATAAGTTTTTGCAAACGTGGGATTCTGTAGATAATCAAACCTTGTTAAGTAAGGCTTGGTCCTAAGAGGAGAATCTGGGCGATAGTGAGGCGTATCAAGACCACCGTAGATGAAATTAGTCTGTTGATTGGGCAGACCAATGGTGACGATGCGACCGAGACCTGGTTGATATTTAGGTTGTTTGTCTGGTCTACCATACTCATTAGGTTTGAGATGGGCATCAAAAGAAAAGAGAGGAAGCTCTCCTAGTGAGAAACGCTGCAATGTCTCTTCTGGATTTTGTAAATCCGGTAGTTTGGCTGCAGGTATGGAAGAAGATGAGGCCCCGTCAGGAGAACATGCATTTTCTTTTAAAGGGGCAGATCTTGTGGTCATGTCGCATTGTGCGGAAGGAAAAGGATCTCCTGGATGAGTATATATTTTGCCCTCATATTGATATTTTAAGCATCGATGGAGGGTGGATGGGACACAATGTATTGCGCGAATCCAGGAGCGTCCGAGGATCATATTATAGTGGAATTTTCCTTTGACAATGTAGAAGAGTTCATGAAGCAGCTTCTTACCTACTCGAATGGGTAAGACCATAGTTCCTAAAGTAACTGCTAGCTGATCGTTAAATGATCGAAGGGCGAAAGGCGGGGGTGACACTACATTCTTTGGTAACTTAAGTTGCTCAAATGTGTGCGAGGAGATGACGTTGAGTGCAGCTCCACTATCGATCATAACACGTTTTAAGGTAGTGTTATTGATTTGGACTGTGATAAAGAGGGGAGCCTCCAAATCCTCTGAAGAAAGAGGAGGAATTTCCGAATCTTCAAAAGAAATGGCGGTTGATGGTCCATTCAATCCAACAACCAACTCGAAGGGCTGGGGCTCATCAGAATTCACTGCGATGCGGCGCAGATTATCGATTAGAGCCTGGCGATGTTGTGGAGAGGATTGGATGAGGTCAAAAAGAGACATTTTGACCGGAGCCTGGGTGAGTTGTTTCATAACACTCTCCTCAACAGACACGGGAACTTGAGCCCGAGGTGCAGCACGAATAGAGACCCTGGGTCATGGGGCTGATGAGGAAGGAGAAACACCTTCAGGGGCTGCAGAAATGACAACCCGTGGTCGAGATGCTGAAGATGAAGTTGGGTTATCATAGTGTTGGGTTCTAGTGGCGATATGGATTGTGTCAATTTGAGAAGGTGGAAGATCAAGTGGAGTGGAACCACTAGAGGTCTGAGTGGATCGTTGGGGCTCAGATGGGGCTAAGGTGACAGGAGGTACTTGTTCCTCCTCCTCCAGCAAAAGATCGATTTCTTCCAAAAGGTTGTTCACAACAACTTGAAGAGCTTTACATCCCTCAGTATCATGACCAGGGGTACGGTGGTAAGCACAAATCAAATCAGAGTTAAACCAGGTAGGTTTCACTCCTTTAGGGTTATAAGGTTTAATCGGAGGAAGGGTTATGGATGAAGATTGGATAAGTTGATGAAGGATTTCGGTGTAGAATCTGGTAGACGAAGATGAGGACAGAGATGATGAAGGTGGTTCTTTTACATTAACCGACTGCCGAGGTAAAAGAACTTGCATGTTAGGTTTAACAGTCTTTTTAGGGATCCTCTTATTTGTTTGGACATTTGGATGAGCAGTCTTGGGCACTTGAGATAGGAGTAAGTGAGACATGATTGACTTTGGTGGAGGAGGAGCCCCTAAAATAGATTTTGAAGATGATGGAGATGTGACAAATTTTGCGGTCTTTGGAGACAAAGGGGGTTGCTTGGTCGAATTTACTGATGATTTAGATAATGTCAATTTAGATGAGGAAGAAGCTCCCAAAGTAGGTGTAATCGGAGGAACATAGAGTGCCTTGGTTTTTGGTAATGAAGATGATGATCCTGATAGAAGAGGTGACGTCTTTTTAGTAGGTAAGTCTACTTTTCGGGGTATTGGTGAAGAATGTGTTGTAGAAGAAGATGATGGCTTTGATAAGTGTGTAGAAGAAGACACCTTCTCAACGGGAAAATCCAATCGTTTATGAGGCGTAGAGAGAGATTTTTGTGGAAGAGCACCAAGAGTCTTGATGGTCTGAAATATGGGCTTTCCTTTTTCAGGGATGGTGACAACTTCAACGGCATAAGGTGATTGTAACCTTTTCGGGGGGAGCAAATGGGGAGAGATACTGATGGTGTAATGTTAGATTTTGGTTGTCTCGGTTTAGGTTCCGGAACCGAGCGTATAGGTGTTGGTACTACTTCTTTTGATTTTTCTTTAATAGGCAAAGTAACATTAGTGATGGAAGAAGGGGGTGATGAAGAAGCAGTTCCTTGCGAAGGGACTACTTCTGATGCAGTAATCATGGGTGAAACTACTGTAGGAAAAGAGATAGGAAGGGTCAAAATCGAAGACGCTTCCATCGAAGTCGGCACAATTATAGGTACGTTCGCCAAGGGCATAGTTGCAGCAGGAATGGGAGCAACAGAAGTAGATGTGTCTGCAGTGGAAACTCGAAGGGATGTAATTGCCTCGAGTATTGAAAGAATGTCTGACGATGAGACAGATGAGGATGACACTGTCTCGGGTATGGATGGAAGGTCAGACAAAGGAGCGGAGAGAGATGACTCCGTGCTTAATAATGTAGGAATATTCAAAGACGGGCTATCTGAAGATGGTGGAGTTCCAGTGATTGATGAAGTGGAAGGAGGTTCTGATTCGATTAATGTGTTCGCAGATGGCTTGGTTTCAGAAGAAGATTCTTCAGTAGAGATGAAGTTGATAGTGTGGGTGTTTGGTTTTTGAGACTCTAAAGCATTATGGTTCGGGGCATGATTGGGAAAAGGTTGTTTAAAAACATCGAGTGCCTGATTTGGGGGAGCATTTGGGTTATCTAGAATGAGCTCGCCTTTATCAATGAATTTCTGGACAAGATTTTTGAAAGTCTGACATCGTTCAATGTCATGACCTTTGGTTCTATGATAAGGACAGAAATCATTTTCCCTATACCAGAATGGGCGTTCTCGGCTTTCATCAATATTCCTAATGGGGGGAAGTTCGATCATGCGAACTTCCAACATTTTTTCTAAGATAGAGGCATATGATTCCCCCAATGGAGCGAAGGATCGAGATGATGAAGTCCCTTTTCGAGAAGATGAGGAGTCTCTTCATGGTGTTTGATTAGGAGTCTTATCGGCTCGTGATGTTTTTAATACGATAGCGTTGGTGGATCCCTGATTCTTGTCTTTAGAAGGGGAAGAATTTGGTTTGGTAAACTGAGAAAAATCAGGTTTAGATTAAGAGCGAAGTTTTAGCTTCCCTTGTTCAATGGCGCGAGATTCAAGTTTGCGTGCCATCATAAAGGCTTCTTCAAAGGTATGAAAAGTTTGGATCCTTAAAGTGGAAGAAATGTGATTAGCACAAGATCGAGTAAACAACTTGATTTTTTGGGATTGAGGAAGGGAGAAAGACAATTGGTTGATTATCCCTCTCCAACGAGCGACAAAGTCTGCAATAGACTCATCATCGAATTGACGAATGTTATAAAGATCTGTAATCGAGATCTTATGCGCGATATTTATTGAAAAGTTTTCAACAAACATTTGGGCCAATTGAGAGAAAGAAAACAAGGAATGTTGAGGAATGTTATTGTACCAGTCTAAAGCAGGACCTGCTAGAGACATAGGAAAGGTACGGAGCATAAGCTCCTGATCCTGGACTATGAGGGTAGCAAGCATGTTTGAATGCTCGCAAATGTTGTTGAGGGTCCTCTCGACTATGAAAATTTGAAAATTTAGGAAGTTCCCATTGGGGAGGATAAGGCTTAAAAGCCACTGAGGGGTGAATGGGTTCATTACACACTTCTTCAAAGGAGTATGAAGGACGAGCCCCTTTGGTGGAGGCTTCCAAGTCTGCTATCTTCTCGAAGAGAATTTGAACCATGTCAGATTGAGGAGGAGGCACACTGGCATGTCCTACATAAGAAGCAAATGGTGGATGTTGTTGAGGTGTCAACGGGGGATTCATCTGTTGATGGATAGGATGATAAGAGGAACAACCAGGTGTTCTGGGTGACACCGAGTGGGGTATTTTCTGTGAAGTAGCTTGCGTATAGGCAGGCTGTGGGATAATAAGTGATTGAGAAAATGAAGGTTGGATGACGGATGGAGCCTGTGATTGGTGGACTCCTATGTTTGTTGATTGGATCGGGATAGATTGAGGAACATGAGTGCCGACTTGATTGGACATATTGGGGAACAAGACCTGAAAGGGGCCTTCTACTTCCGGATTAGGTATTAAGGGTGCCGATGTTAGAGGATGGGCGAAGGTCACAGTTGCTGGAACATTGGAAGAAAGACCCCCTAGAGGACGAGAAGTAGGAGCCAATTGACTATTTGGAGGGGGTTGGCTCATGAAGAGGTACTGACCTTGGGACACGATGGAGGGCATAGATGAATTAACAACAATATGTGGGTGTGTAGACGCATTCATTATAGTCAGGGTAGAAGACCTCTCAGAAGTAGGTTGTGGAATATTCAAGGTAACTGCAGTGTTAGGAATAGGTAAGACTATTTGGGAACTAGTCAATATGGTCAGGTGGAAGAGAAAAGGGAGGCATAGTGGGCCTCGCCCTTCTCCGTGGCTTGAGGCGAGAGAGATGATGCAAACTGTCTCTACAAAGGCCTGGGATGGTCTACGAGGATAATCATACACTTGCTGGATTGGTGGTCCTTGATCAGATATTTGAATAGATTTGTGTATTAGGTAGTCCATGAGGGCTATCGGATTGCGGTCGAGGAATGCCTGGAATTCAGGATCCCCGCGGGGAACATACTTCGAGCCAGATGATATTTCCGAAGGACTAGGGGAAGCTGGACGTGATGGGATTACTTTGGCTTGATAGAAAGGATTATATGACCAGGATGGGGAACCAACTAACAGTGGTCCCGAGGAAGATTGGGGGGTGCCGAAACCTCCACACTAGTGGTGATCTCGGAGGAAGAAGGAACCAGTTGAGCCATTCTTCTAGATTGTGACCGAGTGATAACCGTCATAAACACGCAGAAAAGAAGATTGACCTAACTAATGCATAGACAATTCAAGCAGCGCAAGTGATTATCTCCTTTAAATTTTGATGTTTTTAAGAAAAGAAAATGTTAGGGAAGGCTTTTTAGAACAGGAATTACTCAGATAGCCAAAATAAGGATGGTTTGGGTAATGTTTGGTGAGGAGTCCCGAAGGCACTTTAGTAAAAGACCGGTACATGGCTTGATATAGGGGCCTACCCCCGCACTTCACACACCGCTGCGATAAGGGAGTCGGGGTGCTTTGCCAATATATACCAAAATATTTCCTGAATTTATAGCGCGGCCCGGAGTACCACGTAGGCTCTTCCTCTTGGATATCACTTCCAAGTAGGCGAGGCCAGGGAAGGAATTTTTGTTTAAATGCTTTATACCTAGTGATTTTGGCTTTGTGTGCAAGGGTGAAAAATAAAAATCAAATAGTGTCACTACTGATTTTGATCAATTTTCCAGCCTAATTAAAACTAGATGAGAAACATGCAGCAATGACAAAGGAAAAGTTCTTTTTAAGCACTTAAAAACGAAGTGTTTGATTTCGATGAAGACAAGTCAAACAGATTCTTTCCCAAATGTGATTAAATTCCTTTTAAGCACCAAAAATTGAAGTGTTTGGATGTGATATGCAACCGACAAAGAAATCCTAAAAAGGAGAAAACACCGTAAAAGAGGAATACCTGTAGATTTAGCTCTCCAAGGTGTGTGGACTTCAAAAAGCGCGTTGTTGAGCTCTTCCCCTCGAACAATCCCATGAACAAGAAAAGTGCTCTGCAAGAAAAGGTTAAGCAAACAACAAACAAGACCCAGAAAGATATATCCGGATAATGGTGGAACGAAAAATTTCTATTCTAAGAAAATAGAAAAATTTCAGAATAACGATTCCGCATAAAAAGCAAGATTGGAATGATGAAAAGAGATGCTTAAGCAGAACCGATAGAAATCAGTGAAGAAAAAGAACAAAGCTCAAAACTAAAAAAGAAATTAACTTACCAATAAGGGACTTTGGTTAGGTCCCACCGGGCGTGCTAGAATGTAGATCAAGAATTTTGCGCTTGTTACCTGTCCAAGTTAATGCACCAAACTAAACACAAAAACCCTGAAAAACTCCAATGAAATTGATACCTGATGGATAAGATCCGAAGATGTAGACGGATAAGGAGGTTGATGTAGATAAGACGGGCGCACACGAGCAATTCACACAATAGATCCAAGTAACCTGCAAAACACCGATGCTTGACAGAAAAAGATGGCATTAAAAGATATTTGGGTGGACTGCCCGAGAAGGGGGTCCGAGAAGCGATAAGCTTCCTCGGCGGATGTCAGTCCACGTTTTCAATTAAGAAAAGAAGCATACATGATAAAAGATGTAAGTAAAAAGCTAGATTTTCTGATTGCAGTAATAAGACAGAATCAAAACAGCAGACAGAAAGTACAGAATACAGGGAATTATGAAATAATGCTGAATTTGTGTTACCTATGTCCTTTTACCTGTCTACAGGGAAATCGACGTCGATTGAGACGAATCGGCGTCGACTGGGTAGAATCGGCGTCGACTGATGTGGTCGGCGTCGATTGAGACGAATCGGCGTCGACTAGGTGAGATCGGCATCGACTAAAGGTAGATCGATCAATCAGGGACTGTGTGATAAGATTCGGGAATTAGAAGGTGAATGTGGTCTACTGGATGTGCCAAAGTTGGTGAGATACTGGAACAGAGTCACCAGATGATAGATGGTTTGTGTGCGATGTTGACGTGATGTGGGCAGAGTAACGGTGCTCCTCTCAGGGATTGATTCGGACAGGATCTGCCCTTACTTGACACCCTTGATGCTAAAAGATCTCTCTTTCTTACAGCCTGTGTCTCTCTCGCTCTCTGTTCATGCGTAAGTGCTTCCATTTTTCATCTGTTCACTTTTTCGCTCTCTCTTCGGTCTCTTAGAACTGAGTTCTGGACTTGCTTTTATAATCGGCGCCGCTCCTAGAAAATTGGCGCCGACCATATGGGGTCGGCGCCGATCGCGGAATAGACTCCCGAGATGGCCAAAATGAGTGATTTCAAGAAAGATAAGACTTACCTTGAATACGGGAAATATCCCGCTTAGGGAAGAGGAAAAATAGATATGATACATAGATAGAATAAATTTGGGGTAGATAAGTGATTAAGATGCATGGGAAGAAGCGTAATTAAATATTTAATATTTAATCACTCATGGGTAAGATATGATGGGGTGAATTAAATTTAGAGTAAGTGATTAAATCACAAATTGGATAATATCCCAAGGGGATAGTTGGTGACGTAAATGTGCCCCAGGTTACCTAGGCAGGTAAACGAATGTGAGGGACACTAAATTGAGTAACCAATTTTAAGTGTCTACATTCGAATAGTCCTGGAGCAACACTTTCATTCGTGTCTTGGAAATCAATTGTACCATGATCTGTGGATGTGTCCTGATCCCCCAAATTAGGAAGAATATTACCAACTCCTCTTCTTTCTACTAGTGAATTTCATAATGCAAGTTCTCTCTCATAAGGAAAAGTCTCCACTGAGTAACGTGATACATACAACCTCAGAAAAATTTCTAGATTCCTATCCAATCTGTTTCAAACTTTCGACTTTAAAAAGGATAGTGCACTGAAAAACCTCTCATCTTCCATAAAACCCAGAATCATTGTTTAATAGAGTTCATACAACTTAATATAATCGCTCAAATATTCACGCAAAATACTACTGGAACAAATATCCTTCCAAATATTTTTGATGACACTATATTCTTGTGGGTTTTGTAGAAGTTGAACTTGTCGTATCATAGTATTAACATAATACATTGACGGGGAGCTAAGTATTTTTCTTTGTAAAATACCTTCTACAGAAACTCTGTTTATCTCTTCAGTCTTAGAGAAATGGTCAGTTAGATCAGTCATGTTTTTGACAAATAAAGGACTGATGGGTGTATAACATATGCCACCAACTAAATTCCAAAACTGCGGATTTACAACTCCCATTGCTTCAAGTATTTTATCATTTTTGAATCTTTCCCGGATCTATTTAGATAACGATTCAGAGATATTTTTCAATTTATTCCTAGTTTTGGATAATACTGTGTCAAATAAATTTCATGTCACTCTTACTTCTTCTATTTTTGAGCTAGCCAAATCACTCTTTTTGAAATTTATAAAATGGAATCTGTTTCCCATGTGCTGTTATATAGAGATGATCATGTATATTGTATTTTAAAAAGCAACTTTAATTTTTCAATTCTGTCAATGCATTCCAAATTTTAAAAGCAGTACCCTGAAAACTTCCATTTGAAATATATGAACTTTCAATAATCCAACACACACATCTTCTTAGTCTAATGAAGTCTGTTATGTAGAAAAAATGATCTTGTGCATGCTTCATCAAAATATTAAGCTCCCTTAACATAGGAAAAATACCGCAGAGTGTGAGTAAAGTTTTTAAGTCTGTTAGATGGTACAATAGATCTTTAGCTTTATCTACATCCCTACGGTATTTATACATAAACCCTGTCAATGAAGGATATTCATCAAATATTCTATAGGCATGTTCATACATACATACCCATATGGTATCTACATCTTTGAGAAAATTTTTGCACTATGTCAGTCCAATTGCAAATTTCTAAATATCTAACAATCTCTTTGGACTTCTTGAATAGTAAGCATGCAAATCTTGGATCAGCTCCTCCACTTTAGCTACATTTTCAAATGTGCTCACAATTTTGTAGGCTAGATTCATCTGTGAGCTATGCAGTGGACTACAATCATATAACAAGAAAAAATTTCTTGAAGTCAAACATAGAGACCATTTTTGGCCCCTTGCATTATAGTTGTACCATCAGTTCCAATACAAAATAACTTTTTTTTAATGAAAAAGTCATCCATTCCTGTGGTATCCTTCAAATTTGAAACCACCAATTTGTAAATATTTTAAGAATTGTAATTCTCAGCCAGTTTATAAATTGCTAAGAGGTGGGGAGTTCTTACTTTATTAGAAAATGTGTAACATGAATAAAAATCCATGAAGTATTATCCACTGCAGTAACCTCATCAAGTGAAAGGGAAATATACTTTGCCTTTTGAACATACTATTTTAGATCCTCCTTTTCTACCAGAGATAGACATTTTACAATTTCCTAATCGCTGGTATGTCAACAATGAGATTGAGGAAAATTTTGTCAACCAATAACCTGATGCATAATTTTATTTTCTCTGAAATCTGACATGGGTATTTCCCTTTTCAATATATGTAATACGATAGCAAACTGAATACTTTTTACATGCATTTATTTCTCCATAGCTTTGCTCAATCTTACTACAATGGTGCCACCTTTTTCATTTAGATTTTTCATACATATTTATTCCTTTTCATATTCTTCTATGTATTTTACATGCAGAAACTATTTTGAATATTTCCATTTATGTGTTCTGATTATGTTGCCATCCTTTTTCTTTTGGGAAATATATATTTTCCCACAGTGCTTTTCAATTGTGTCTAGTTTGAGCTACATCATGTGATCCTTCCCTTATTTCCAACTATACATTTTGCATTGACATTGTGTTGGAACACCATTACCATTTTGAGGGTTCACAGGTTCAATAAATTTGTCATGCCCTACCTCGGGACACCGTAACCCACACCCAAGTGTAACTAAAAATTAGGGTAAATTTTTTTTAAGTGATTAATAACAATACTAAAACTAATTATACAAACCGATTCCTGAAATTATTTATTTCAACTAAATTGGTTAACCCCATTACTCAACCACTAGCCCGACACAATTTTCATTTATTGAATTATTATTAGATTAAGCTAAAAACATCCTAATAGAGACTACACCCCTTTTTTAATTTATTAGGTTTCCCCTCTTTAAGTTTTAATTGCCTCCACATCCCTTTTAATTTTTTTTTTGGTCCAAACCCATTTAAAATGCTCAAGACTTAAAAGTGAACAGGGTTATTTTTGGACCTTAGGATTAAAGAGCTCTCAACCCTTGATCTTATTTTGCCCTAGGAAAACCCTAAACATCCTTATGATCTTCTTTTTCAAATCTCCTTTCTCATTTTGTTCTGCTCTCTTATTTGCAGGTTGTGTTGGAGAGAAGAGAAGCTTGATCTCTTGGAGTGTAAGGATAATATCTTAGTATCTTCTTATTGTTTTTTTTTGTTTGTTCTCTTATTCAATCTTCTACCAGATGCATCCTCAGGTTTGCATGGAGAACACCTAATATCAAAATATTGATCTGAATTGTTTGAGGAGAAAACTCTGCCCAAATATGCATTTACAAAATCCAAACAGGGAAACCACATTTGAGAAAAACGAATACAAGAATGGAAACTATGGATTTAAAGGATAGAGGGTCTGGTGGCCACATTTTCAGTGGAAGGGGGTTTGTGTGTGTAGACATAGAAGCGGTGGCAGTTGGGGTTTGCTCCCACGAAGGTGTGAGTGAAGAGGAGATCCATGTGGAGGGACGGGAGAGGTTTGTGTGGAGGGCAGGTTCGGGGTCACGCGGGAAGGGGCAACAATGATAGATTGGTGGTGGATGCGGCTGAGGGCAGTGGAGGGGGCAGTGATAGCGGAGGTGGTAGGGTTGGTCCTGTGCATGGGAGGAGGGAAACAAAAGGGACAGAGGCGACGTAGGATGGGAGGGTGTGTGGGGAGGGGTTCGACCCTCCCCCATTTCACTATATATATTTTTATATTTAATTTATTACTATTTTTTTGGGTTTAGATTATATTTATTAATAAGTTTTATAAATTAGTTAATATTAATTAATATTTCTAATATATTAATTAATATGTACTACTGTATTATTAACTTACCATATATTTCTCTAGGACTAAGAAATGATTAACTATAAAGGATTTTTTTTTCTTTTGTTTTTTTGTTTTTGAGTTTTTATTACAATTAGGATTTATAACTACGAAAAATACATATAAAATGATGAATATCTTAGACAACACTCTCTAGTTATAATTTAAAAATTCAACTAAATAAAATATATACTTTAATATAATCATATCATATACCAAGAGGCTTAAAGTATATAGGTTGAAGAAGAAAACAAAGATAGATTTTCCCTATTGTTTGCTGGGAAGGAAATTTTATTAAATGATCCACTCATCTATGTGATAAAATGAGAAAGTAGTAAAAATAGTTCCCAAGAGGTAAATAAGATATAGTGTTAACTTGCCAAAATGGTAAGAGAGAAAACCATTTCATGAAGAGCATTATTTCTAATGAACCTTCTTTCTTTTCCAATGTAAAATTAATTGAATATTTCAGATTTGCACACACAAGCTAGATATCCAATAATTTTGATATTTTCTTTAAAGGAGCATGCTTTCAAAATCCACCTTTCATTCAAAAGGAGTTACCAAAATTTCATTTACAAGAGTCTCAAATCAAATGTTTAACATGCTTTTCACAACATACATAAATACTCCTTAAATGAGTTACAAGTCTCTTACAAGATGTTTAAGGAGATTGCTAAATCAATAATGAATCAAATTTATAAGAGTGCAATTTACAAAATAAGGGTTTTGCAAGAAGTGCAAGTTTCCACAAAGCCTTAACCAAAAGATACAACGAGGTAATGTCCCCAAAGAGAGAGAAGAATCCAAACAAGACTCCAACAACACCAACTATCAACCTTGAGCTCCAACTTGATGCCTTCGAGAAAACCAACAAGGAGAAATCTTGTTTGCCACCCAACCATAGGCATCATTACATGCCTCTCCCAAGGTTGGGATGCATGCTATACTCCCCCAAGCCCATGGGAAAGAGGTCAACTAACCAAAACTTGCACAAGATAGAGGGTGAGCTAATAATGATACAAGCACACAAAAATAGGACAAAAACAAAACAAGACTCCAAAATTTACAAGGAGGAGAACCCATGTTCTTCCTCAAAAGTGGGGAAGAGAGGAGAAAGTTCTCCAAAAGTTATATTTCAAATTTCTTGCACAAAGAAAAAATTCTCCATACCCTCCTTATTGCTCCTAAATTCAATCAAAACCCTCCTTATTCCTCCACCCTTTCTCCAAGTCCTTCTTAGAAGGATTTTCAAACCCCAAACGGGTTTCCTTACGAAGAATGGGGAAGGAGATTCAATCCAAATGAATCAACTTCTCCACCTCAACCATTTGAGGGGAAACACTAAAAGACCCTACAAGGCTTGTCCATCAAGCCTTGAGGGTTGAGAGAGAAAATCCCCTCTCTCCTCCACCACAAACTCCAAAACTCCATCATGTCATATGATGGAGGGAGTAAAACAAACAAGTAACAACCAAAATCCACAAATAACGAAGAAAAATTCAAGTAGCCAAACTAGAAATTAAGATGAATTAAACATATGCAAAAAGACATAAGAGCCTACCTCAAGGAAAGCTCTCTAAAAAGCTTTCCAACTTTCAATTTCTCCACACTAGACTCATGTAAATCTCAAGCTCCCAATCACCCAAGCATCCAAGCAAGAAGTTTCCAAAATAAAAAGTCCCTCTCTTTTCCCATGAATGGGAATTTGAAGAGGAGGAAGAAAGGATCCTCACAAATGAGGGGGTGACATTTGTTACCCCTCTCCTTCTTCAAGGTCAAAGATGCCAAAACAAAAGAGAGAAATGGTAAAATTTTCTTATTTTACCTCTTCTCCAAAATTCCCTTAAATGTTAACAAGAAAAAATTAGTGAGACTTTTAACAAGAATTTACAATCCACACCCCTTACATGGATGTGGCCATATAAGAGGAAAAAAGGGAGGGAAAACTCCCTCTAGCCTTGAGAAATAAGCCCCCTGCCCATTAGGTAGGGTCCAAGGGCTCATTTCTATATTAGGGGAGCTCCCCAAACTAAAAAGGGGTTCCTAAAAATGCCCAAAATAACCCAATTTCGGGTTTTACATTTTTGGCACAAGGGTAGAGGGTGTGGGGACCACCCAAGGGTTGCACATGTGACCCTAAACCCTTGTGATTAAGTGACTCATTAAACAAAATAAAAATTTTAATGAAAGTGGGATTATTAACTCCCAAAACAATTTACAACACCACTAATAACCCTAAATAAAATTAATAATTCAAAGCTCAATACATTACAAAAATTGGGGTCACTCATAGTGCCCAAAATAATAATCTCCTATACTAAGGCTTCACACAATGAACATGGCTAGGACTCAGTCCCGTGGACTGCTTGTGAAAGATTGTGTAGCTGGCTTGAATCCCACGTTCTCCTGTAAACCTTTCACCTGCACACTCATTGCACACATTAACCGTACCTGTCTGATGAAATATAAAACAATGACACAATAAGATATCAATAAGTTCTAAACTAGCCTAACATCCCACTGAAATCAAAATGCAACAATGTGCACAATTATACTCAATATTCCAAAAGTTAGACAAGATGATAAAGTGACATATAACCATGGAATTCCACATGTAATAACTATCCATCAATATAATTATGTTCCAAACACAACATCATATCCATTAGTATCCATGACATCATAAGAAAATGTGACAACATAGAAATTAAGCTAAATTGGCGCTATACGCCTGAATGTCCACACATGTCTAATAAGATCCAATCTCTAATATAATGTCCATGATATAACAAAACTCTATCAAAACATGTCTATGAGCAAAGAAACAACAAGCTACTGAGCTATAAAAAGTGTGGGCACTACATCCCCCTCTACTAAAATTAGACTTCCTCCTGGAAGTCACTGAAAGAGATAGGGATATCTAGCCCTCAAAGGTATCGCATCCTCCCAGGTAGTTGTTATCTCATCGTACCGGTCCCACTGTACTCTAACCTGGTCCAAGTCTCGACCCCGAAGGGCCAACCTCTAGTGCTCCAGTATGCGTAAGGGCTCCAGTCTCCACTGTCCTCTCGTCCTCTACCTGTAATGCCGACTAATCCAAAACATGAGAAGCATCAGGTACATATCTATGTAGTACATAAATATGAAATACATCGTGGGCCCGTGTAAGGCGTGGTGGCAAAGCTAGGCGATAGGCAACTGGACCGATGACCTCTAAAATATCAAAAGGCCCCACAAAATGAGGTGATAGCTTAGAACCCTTTCCATAATGGATAGGACTCTTATGCGGACGAACTCTCAAGAAGACTTTGTCACCCACTAAGAAGTGACGATCAATCCTCTTAGAGTCTACATGTGACTTCTGGCGTGCTCTAGCCTACTCAAGATGATGTCGAATCAAAACAACCTACTGCTCTAAATCCTGAAGGTAGGCTGGTCCCAGAATAATCCTGTCATCTAGTCTATCCCAACTCAAAGGTGTCCTACAAGGCCATCCATACAAATCCTGGTAAGGAGCCATACCAATGGAACTATGATAGTTGTTATAGGAAAACTCAACTAAATGCAAATAATCTTCCCATTTCTTCTGCTGATCCATGACATACATTCTCAACATGTCCTCCAACACCTGATTAACCCTCTCTGTCTTCCCATCTATCTCTGGATGATATGATGAACTGAAATTAATCTGAGTACCCAGAGCGGCCTGAAAAGAAGTCCAAAAAACTGAAGTGTAGATGGTATCCCTGTCATTGATGATGGTCTTCGGAATCCCATGCAACCTAACAATGTCCTCCATAAATACTTTGGCAATGGCCTGTGCATTATACGTGACCTTGGTTGGCGAAAAATGTGTAACCTTGGTCAACTTATCCACGGTAACCATAATGGCATCATGATGATAAGAAGACATAGGAAGTCTGACTATGAAATCCATGGAAATCACATCCCATTTCCACTCGGGAATATCATGAGGGTGTAAAAGTCCTGCGGGATGAGAATGCTCTGCCTTGACCCTCTGACACTCAAGGCAGCATGCAACAAAATCTGCTATGTCCCACTGAAGACCTAGCCAATAATATAACTCCCTCAGATTGGCATGCATTTTCTTCACTCCTGGATGTGCCGCATATGGGGCTCGATGAGCCTCTGTGAGGATGAAGCTACACAGATCACCTGACTTAGGCATGTAGATGCACCTATGGAACCAAACAAACCATCTGTCTCTAAAACACACCCATAATATCTTCCCTCTAAAGAACCTTGTGACTCCAACATCTATCTGGATCCCTCATAAAATCTGTCCTCTGGAAGGTGCTCAAGAATCCTGCCTCTCAAATCTGACTGAAGTGTCAAAGAAGCAAGCACATGTCGTCATCTACTAAGTGCATCTACAACAACATTTTCCTTCCCTTTGATATACTGAACCTCCATGTCATACTCACATAGGAACTCCATCCAACGCCTTGATGAGCGTTGAGGTTCGGCTGTGAGAATATATGCTATAAACTACGTTATGATCTGTCCTCAAAATGAAAGGTCTACCCAAAAGGAAATGTCACCAACGAACTAGAGCATGAACAACTACTGCAAGCTCCAAGTCATGAGTAGGATAATTAAGCTCGTAGTCCTTGAGCTTACGAGACTCAAAAGTAATAACCCGACGCTCCTACATAAGAACTGCTCCCAAACCCTCTAGTGATGCATCAGTACAAACAACAAAATCCTCTATAGGGTCTGGAACTGCTAAGATGGGCACCGTGGTTAACCTTTCCTTAAGCAACTGAAAGGCCTGCTCACACTTTCTCTGACCAATCAAACTTCTTCCCTTTCCTCTGAAGAGAAGTGATAGGGTGAGCAATCCTAGAAAAGTCATGTACGAACCTGCGGTAATACCCTGCTAACCCCATGAAACTCCTTACCTCAGTAACTGATGAGGGTGCTGGCTAGTCCAAGATAGCCTGTATCTTAGAGGAATCTATGGAGATACCCTCTCCTGATATGATATGACCCAAGTACTGAATCTCTGTCTGAAAGAAGCTGTATTTTTCCAAGTTCCCATACAACTTCTGCTCTCTCAAAACCTAAAGTACCTGTCTCAAATGCTCCTCATGTTCCTCCTCGAAATGAGAATAAATCAATATGTCATCAAGGAACACTAAGACAAAGTGATCTAGAAATGTCTTGAATACTCCATTCATGAGGCTCATGAAGATAGTTGGGGCATTGGTCAAACCAAATGGAACCACTGTGAACTCATAATGCCCATAATGTGTGTGAAAAGCCGTCTTATGAATGTCTGCATCTGAAATGCGCAACTGATGATAATCTGACTTGAGATTGATTTTGGAGAACACTCTCACTCCCTGCATCTGATCAAACAAGTCATCAATCCTAGGGAGCGGATAACAGTTCTTTATTGTGACCTTATTGAGCTGTCTGAAGTCTACACAAAGTTTGAGAGAACCATCCTTCTTCTTCACAAATATGATAGGCACTCCCCAAGGAGATACACTAGGGTGAATGAGACCCTTATCTAACAACTCCTCTAACTGAATCTTGAGCTCCTGAAGCTCTGGAGTCATCATCCGATAAGGTGCCCTAGAACTGGTGCTGATCCAGGTACTAAATCAATGGTGAAATCCACCTCTATGGGGTGGTAACCATGGAAGCTCTTCCTAGAAACACATCTACATACTCCCTCAAAAATGCATGATCATCTAAGGGTGAATGCTCTAGGAGTGCTCTCAGATTGATCACTGATGGTGATATGAAACAACTGACAACCCTTACGCATGCTCCACTTGAGTTGCTTAGCCGATATCATGCACAAGGAGATAGGCCTCTGCATCCCTGATATCACAACTGCACTCCCAAGATCATCCTGACACTCAATGACCTTATTTCCGCAATCCACCTTTTCTCGATGAGTCTCGAGCCAATCCATACCCAAAACTACCTGATAAGAACCTAGAGGGATAACTCGGAGGTCAAGAGTAGTGGAGAAGGTTCCTAAATCAAGTACGCAACTCTCCACATACGAGTCCATGGTGAGTTTAGCCCCAGAGGCCAACTCAACCTGCCAACTATCTGGTTGCCTAGCCACCACTAGCCCACACTGGTCCACTATAGAAGGTGATATAAAAGAATCTGAAGCACCTGAATCAAAAAGTACTGAGACAGAAATACCCCTGATAGTACCTGTTGTCTCAATGACTGTGGCCTGATGCTCAGCCTGGAGGTTGTCAACCACTACATATACATGATGAGCGCATCCTACATCACCCACTCATCTACTGAGATCTAGCAGCTCTCTATGTTTCCATGGTATTGGGTTTGTGCAGGAAAATGTGCACATAGTGATCAAGAGACCCACAAATAAAACATCCTATTGTACCCCTCTGAGATGGGGTCCCTCCTGTGCTCTGGTGTACTGATCCTGCCGGTCCAACCCTAGCAGACTGCTATGTGTGAGTTGGCTGTGCCTGTTGAGTACCCTGCCTCCTATCCCTAGCTCCACCAAATCCACCTCTAGAAACACCTCTCTGAAATCCCTGTGTCTGCCTAGCCCCTGTTGCAGGTGGCCCTACTGCTGTGTCTGTCGCTGCGGGTGCGGTGGAGCCCTCGTGGCTGCTGGCGGAGGCCAAAATCCTCCTCTAGGGGGTGGTGCAGTACCCCGTGACCTCTGACTCTGAAAGGCCTGTATCCTCTCCTAAAACTTGCTCTTGTTTCTATCACGATGCTCCTGTGCCTTGGTCCTGTTCTCCTCAGCTAAGTAGGCCTTCTCAATGGCCTTCTCAAGTGTGGGAGGAGATAACATCCTAACTACTCCTGCTATATCTACATTAAGGCCTCGAATAAACCTGTTAACCTACAATTTCTCATCTTGCAGGTAGTCCACATACTATAGGAGATCTAGGAACCTGCTCTCATACTGTGCTACTGTGCTAGATCCTTGTCGTAAGTCATGAAACTCATCGATCCTCTTCTGCACAAAATGCTTTGACATATAACGAGCCTTGAAACGCTCCTCGAACATCTCCTAGGTTATTGTCTCTCGAGTTAGATGGAGCTTCCGCTCCTCATTCCTCCACCAAACGCCTACTGCGTCTTAGAGGAGGTGTATAGCGAACCTTGCCTTGACGTTGCTCTCGTAAGAGTGCAAGCCAAAGCAACTATCCAAGCTAAGGAGCCATGAATCAACCCCAAAGCCATCTGTAGAGCCAATGTAAGTGGGTGGCTGCAAGCAAAGAAGGTCCTTGATCACACTACCTGTATCTCAATCCTGGCGATGTAATCCAACAGGCGAAGGGGGTCACCTATCCTTGAATGGTTCCTCGAGACTGTGTGAGTAGCTACGACGGAACGAGGCTACCCTCTCATGATGAACAGAAGGGCTACGTGACCTCTCCCGCCTCAGTGTATCATGCTCTGGTGGCTCTGAATGTGCATCCTCGCCTATTGGCTCCTCATCTCCCAAAGGTATCTCCTCTCTCGCCTCCTATGGTGGTGGTAGACACTGCTCCACAACACCTATCAGCTGGTGCAAGGCCTCTAATATCTGAGGCCCCAATTCGGGTACCGGCAGCTCCCGCGTAGGTGCACTATGCCCCATGCCTCTAGCTGATCGACCTCACTTGGGCACCATCCTGTGCACGAGGTGAGCGAGAAATTTATTAACTTAAAATTTAATGGTTGTGGATGGTGTTTAATTATTATTATTATTTATTTATTTATTTATTTTTATTAATTTTTTTAAAAAATTCATTTATTAAATTTAATGTTATTAACATTACCATTAATTATCTTGATTTATTTTCCCAGAGTGTCCGCGTGTGCGAACCTCACTCTGATACCAAATGTCGTGCCCTGCCTCGGGACACCGTAACCCACACCCAAGTGTAACTAAAAATTAGGGTAATTTTTTTTTGAAGTGATTACTAAAAATACTAAAACTAATTATACAAACTGATTCCCGAAATTATTTATTTTAACTAAATTGGTTAACCCCATTACTCAACCACTAGCCCGACACAATTTTCATTTATTTAATTATTATTAGATTAAGCTAAAAACATCCTAATAGAGACTACACCCCTTTTTTAATTTATTAGGTTTCCCCTCTTTAAGTTTTAATTGCCCCCACATCCCTTTTAATTTTTTTTTGTCTAAACCCATTTAAAATGCTCAAGACTTAAAAGTGAACAGGGTTATTTTTGGACCTTAGGATTAAAGAGCTCTCAACCCTTGATCTTATTTTGCGCTAGGAAAACCCTAAACATCCTTATGATATTGTTTTTCAAATCTTCTTTCTCATTTTGTTCTGCTCTCTTATTTGCAGGTTGTGTTAGAGAGAAGAGAAGCTTGATCTCTTGGAGTGTAAGGATATTATCTTAGTATCTTCTTATTGTTTTTTTTTAATTTTGTTCTCTTGTTCAATCTTCTACCAGATGCATCCTCAGGTTTGCATGGAGAACACCTAATATCAAAATATTGATCTGAATTGGTTGAGGTGAAAACTTTTCCCAAATATGCATTTACAAAATCCAAATAGGGAAACCACATTTGAGAAAAATGAATACAAGAATGGAAACTACGGATTTAAAGGACAGAGGGTCTAGTGGCCGCATTTTCAATGGAAGGGGGTCTATGTGTGTAGACATAGAAGCGGTGGCGGTTGGGGTTTGCTCCCACGAAGGTGTTAGTGACGAAGAGATCCACGTGGAGGGATGAGAGAGGTTTGTGCGGAGGGCAGGTTCGGGGTCGTGCGGGAGTGGGCAACAACGACAGATTGGTGGTGGATGCAGCTGAGGGCAGTGGAGGGGGTGATGACAACGGTGTTGGTAGGGTTGGTCCGGCGTGCGGGAGGAGGGAAACAACAGGGAAAAAGGTAGCGTAGGATGGGAGGGTGTGTGGGGAGGGGTTCGACCCTCCCCCATTTCACTGTATTTTTTTATATATTTAATTTATTACTATTTTGTTGGGTTTAGATTATATTTATTAATAGGTTTTATAAATTAGTTAATATTAATTAATATTTCTAATATATTAATTAATTTGTAATACTGTATTATTAACTTACCATATATTTCTCTAGGACTAAGAAATGATTAACTATAAAGGATTTTTCTTTTCTTTTGTTTTTTTGTTTTTGAGTTTTTATTACAATTAGGATTTATAACTACGAAAAATACATATAAAATGATGAATATCTTAGAGAACACTCTCTAGTTATAATTTAAAAATTCAACTAAATAAAATATATACTTTAATATAATCATATCATATACCAAGAGGTTGAAAGTATACAGGTTGAAGAAGAAAACAAAGATAGATTTTCCCTATTGTTTGCAAGGAAGGAAATTTTATTAAATGATCCACTCATCTATGTGATAAAACGAGAAAGTAGTAAAAATAGTTCCTAAGAGGTAAATAAGTATAGTGTTTTTGCCAAAATGGTAAGAGAGAAAACCATTTCATGAAGAGCATTATTTCTAATGAACCTTCTTTCTTTTCCAATGTAAAATTAATTGAATATTTCAGATTTGCACACACAAGCTAGATATCCAATAATTTTGATATTTTCTTTAAAGGAGAATTCTTTCAAAATCCACCTTTCATTCAAAAGGAGTTACCAAAATTTCATTTACAAGAGTCTCAAATTCAATGTTTAACATGCTTTTCACAACTTACATAACTACTCCTTAAATGAGTTACAAAGTCTCTTACAAGATGTTTAAGGAGATTGCTAAATCAATAATGACTCAAATTTATAAGAGTGCAATTTACAAAATAAGGGTTTTACAAGAAGTGCAAGTTTCCACAAAGCCTTAACCAAAAGATACAAAGAGGTAATTTCCCCAAAGAGAGAGAAGAAGCCAAACAGGACTCCAAAAACACCAACTATCAACCTTGAGCTCCAAACTTGATGCCTTCGAGAAAACCAACAAGGAGAAAGAGCTTGTTTGCCACCCAACCATAGGCATCATTACATGCCTCTCCCAAGGTTGGGATGCATGCTAGACTCCCCCAAGCCCATGGGAAAGAGGTCAACTAACCAAAACTTGCACAAGGTAGAGGGTGAGCTAATAATGATACAAGCACACAAAAATAGGACAAAAACAAAACAAGACTCCAAAATTTACGAAGAGAACCCATGTTCTTCCTCAAAAGTGGGGAAGAGAGGAGAATTTTCTCCAAAAGTTATATTTCAAATTTCTTGCACAAAGAAAAAATTCTCCATACCCTCCTTATTGCTCCTAAATTCAATCAAAACCCTCCTTATTCCTCCATCCTTTCTCCAAGTCCTTCTTGGAAGGATTTTCAAACCCCAAACGGGTTTCCTTACCAAGAATGGGGAAGGAGATTCAAGCCAAATGAATCAACTTCCCCACCTCAACCATTTGAGGGAAAAAAAACTATAAGACCCTACAAGGCTTGTCCATCAAGCCTTGAGGATTGAGAGAGAAAATCCCTCTCTCCTCCCCCATAACTCCATTATGCCATATGATGGAGGGAGTAAAACAAGCAAGTAACAACCAAAATCCACAAACAACAAGGATAATTCAAGTAGCCAAACTAGCAACTAAGATGAATTCAACATATGCAAAAAGACATAAGATCCTACCTCAAGGAAAGCTCTCCAAAAAGCTTTCCAACTTCCAATTTCTCCACCCTTGACTCAAGCAAATCTCTAGCTCCCAATCCCCCAAGCATCCAAGCAAGAAGTTCCAAAAGAAAAATTCCCTCTCTTTTCCCATGAATGGGAATTTGAAGAGGAGCAAGCAATGATCCTCACAAATGAGGAGGTGACATGTGTCACCCCTCTCCTTCTTCAAGGTCAAAGATGCCAAAACAAAAGAGAGAAAGGGTAAAATTTTCTTTTTTCCCTCTTCTCCCAAATTCCCCTAAATGTTAGCAAGACAAAATTAGTGAAACTTTTAATAAGCACTCCAATCCACACCCCTTACATGGATGTGACCAAACAAGAGGTAAAAAGGGAGGGAAAACTCCCTCTAGCCTTGAAAATAAGCCCCCTACCCATTAGGTAGGGTCCAAGGGCTCATTTTTATGTTAGGGGAACTCCCAAGCTAAAAAGGGGTCCCCAAAAATGCCCAAAATAACCTAATTTCGGGTTTTGCATTTTTGGCACAAGGGTAGAGGGTGTGGGGGCCACCCAAGGGTCTCACATGTGACCCTAAACCCTTGTGATTAAGTGACTCATTAAACAAAATAGAAATTTTAATGAAAGTGGAATTATTAATTCCCAAAACAAGTTTACAACTCCACTAGTAACCCTAAGCAAAATTAATAATTCAAAGCACAATACATTACAAAAATTGGGGTCACTCATAGTGCCTAAAATAATAATCTCCTATACTAAGGCTTCACATAGTGAACATGGCTAGGACTTAGCCCATGGGCTGCTTGTGCAAGATTGTGTAGCTGGCCTAAATCCCACATTCTCCTGTAAACCTGTCACCTGCACACTCATTGCACACATTAACCGTACCTGTCTGATAAAATATAAAACAATGACACAGTAAGATATCAATAAGTTCTAAACTAGCCTAACATCCTACCGAAATCAAAATGCGACAACATGCACAATTATACTCAATATTCCAAAAGTTAGACAAGATGATAAAGTGACATATAACCATAAAATTCCACATGCAACAACTATCCATCAATATAATTATGTTCCAAACACAACATCATATTCATTAGTATCCATGACATCATAAGAAAATGTGACAACATAGAAATTAAGCTAAATTGGCGCTATACGCCTGAATGTCCACACATGTCTAATAAGATCCAATCTCTAATATAATGTCCACGATATAACAAAACTCTGTCAAAACATGTCTATGAGCAAAGAAACAACAAGCTATTGAGATATAAAAAGTGTGGGAACTACATCATTGATATTTTGTAGCCCATTCAAACTGGAAAGTCCTTCCAAGTTTCCAGTTTGTCCTCTTTCTTTTGAAAAATTTTGTTTATTTTTCTTGGGGTTCAACTTGTGTATATGGGCTCTTAGCAGACATATCTTGATCCTCATGTCCCCTTTTTTCTGGAAATAGACCTTGGAGTAGAATCTTCCTCTATTGGTGTATCGTGATAATTCGATCAAACTGCTTGTACTTCTATGTCATCAAGGGACGAAATGTTTTCCTCAACAAATAATTGATCATCGATATCTTGAAATTGATTATTTTGTGAAGGAATTTGTGAAATGTCTGCATATAATTTTTATAAAATTGTTACAGATATAGCATTAATTTTATATAGAGTTAAATTTTTATAGAGAGAGTACAAAGAGTTCAAAAAACAATATGAAAAACATAATTATCAATTTCTGTAAGACTAAATAACCTGTAAATAACACATACCGATATTTTCAGCTGATGCAGAAACCACCTTCATTTTTTGTGACTTTCCAAAATATCGAAGAAAAGTATTTTCACCCTTTTTTAAACTCACTTAATTTATAACCTTTTTACCTTGATTTCTAGAATCCATTGATATATCACTAAATTAAAAACAAAACTGCTTAGGTTGAATTAAGGAAGGACAACTCTTATGTTCGAAGGCTCTGGGGTTGGATGGCTCTGGGAACTGACAAATCTCAGGTTATATGGCTCTGGGAGTTGGGGTTGTACAACAATAGGGTTGACAGATAGGAAGTTGGACAATTCTAAGGTTGGATGGCCATGGGGTTGAACGGCTATGGGGTTGGATGACTCAGAGGCTGGACAACTGTGGGGTTAGATGGCTATGGGGTTAGACATATCAGAGATTGGATAACTTAGAGGTTGGATGTCTATGGGGTTGGACGGATGTGGGGTTGGACAGATGTTGGGTTGGACGGCTCGGAGTTTGGACAACTGTGGGGTTGGACAACTCTTGGGTTAGATGGCTCTGGGGTTGGATGGCTCAGAGGTTGGATGACTCAGAGGTTGGATGTCTCTGAAGTTGGATGGTTTTTTGCTAGGACGACTTCAATGTTGGATGACTTTTAGGTTGGATAGCTTAGAGGTTAGACGACTTAGAGGTTGGATGGCTTTGCAGTTGGACATATCTTAAGTTGGAAGGCTTACAATTGCAGTTCGGCAACAAATGTTGGATGGTACGGTACCGGTAGTCTATATATGTTTTGGTGAATATGCACATATAATGATTCAAAAAAATGGTGAATTACATGCATAAGATCTTATATATGTGTAAATTCTAGGTGAAATGTACCCTACAAGGGATGCGTCAGCCGAAATTTTTGGCGAATAAGTCGGCTACCACTCGCTGAAAATTCACCAATTCAAATTTCCAAAAACCAGGATTTTCATGAGTTTACAAAAATTTGCCACTAAAATTTTCCCTATTCACCACCATGACATTTTTGTATGCAGGGTATGAGTATATATCTTCCTTAGAAATCAATACCCTGTAAATTGGGGATATTGATTTTAAGCACATGGACTTAATAAAGTTCTAGGTTTGGATGTATGATTGAAAGAGAAAGCCTTTGGCTGAACACATCTATGGAAGTGGTTTAACTCACATGGATGAATGTTTAAATTCAGTCTAATGTGTAGACGCAATCTTAGTATGTGCTCATTGATTTGATCTAGAGACAAAGGAATTGAAAGCTTAAAATAGTTAAATAATTACAAAATTATATGGTCATCATATCAATGTTGCTATTGGAATCAAACCTTCACATTATGCCAAGATAATAACCATAGAAATGACATAAAAGTAATTCAATCTAATTCCAAATAAATCTATGGTTTCTAAATATTGGATGAGAAATAAACAAAAAGGTCCCTCTAAGCTACCAATTTTTTTGCACAAGTTATATTTCGTATAAGAAATTTCCAATATGATCACTCTACTTAATAAACTAATGGGGTTATAATAAACCATGAATTTTCAAAACTAGATGTGCACGTTCGTCATTAGCATATGTTGAGGAAAATAAACTATTAAATGGGGAGAAATAATAAGTGAAAATTAATACCAACAACTCACTTAACTAAGTTCTACCAAGACATTCTATATGAACTCATAGTTAATGCATTTCATTACAACCTATAGGATATAGGTTAGTATTTCCAAAATAATAATGTATGATTTATCAAATCCCATTTACGAATACATGACCCAAATTACATATGAAAAAAAAAATCCATTTCATAAGGGTGAATGGAACTCTCATCAAGTTGATTGTAAGAGTGTTGGAGGGAGATGCAACACAAATAATCTCCAATGAGGAAAATGTATTGATTAATGCCTATGGGAGTTTATTTATTCAATTTTAAAAGTTCTCAAATCTCATAATATGTGATTTTTAAGGCACGCCCTACAAGCTTCCAATATTCTATAATGATGCACTTTTTCTCATTGAGTTGTGTAGACAACTTGACGTGATACTTAAAATATGCATACATAGGAAGGTGCACACCACCAAATTCCCCATTACTTTGGGGCACTATTTATACTATTCTAGAATGGATGATAATTTTTTTGAAAGAAACATTTCCTCATTTAATATGCATCCTTATCATAAAAGGTCCTCTTTTAATAGAAAACACTTTTTCAATAATAATCTCATACAACCCTTTATCTATGATCATGTGCCCACTATTGAATATTTCTGGGAGGATCATGATAAGTGAATTTGAAGTCAAGAAAAATAGGTTACATGAGGATGCATCTGGATCTAATTAGGGGTTTAAAAATTTATTAGGTTTCAAAAGGCATGGGGGATGATGATAGTGACTTGTGTACACTTGATTTTGAATAAACTATTCAACATGATCCCTTTCCAAATGTTGATTGGTAACAAAAAGAAAATGATAAAATTGATGATTTGAAAACACTTGTGATTATTAAAACTAAGATGTGGTTTCATAACTAATTGGATTAGTTTATATTTGTAAAGAATACCCCCTTTTAGGTACAACATGAGGATCATTATTCTTTGAAATGTCAACACTCAAATATGCATGCTAGAATGCCGAAGAAAAATGTTATAGTAGGAGGTGTAGAAGATGATAATATAAAAGAGGTTCTTTTAGGGAATACTTGTGAAGGAAGTGATACAATAAATTTTTTTCCCATCAAAATAACTTATACTTCTCCTTAAATATTAGTTAATATACCCCCCCATTGACACTAACACCTCACTTATGATAACTCTAACTCCCATGTCTACCCTTAGGCTAAGTTTTCCTACATCAACCAGTTTGACATAGTTGCTAGTGATTATTATTTTACCTAGGTTCTTCCCCTCATTGAAAAGTAAAGGAATACTTATCCCAAATTCATTTCCCCTGACTATGATTTTGTATCCAATTTTCTTCAAAAAAATCCCTCTCCAAATAAGGCCAAATCTAATTGTCTCTTTCTCACATATCCTTCTGGTATTCAAATTTTTAAGATTGTGAGACCCACATATAATAAGAAGGAAGGTGAAATTACCTTGGTTTATTATTATTTGATAAGAATTTCATTAGGCGAGGCTAGTAAAAAAGGAGATATTTATAATTTCAAGGAAATAACATCAAAAATCAGTAAGATAGTTGAGAAAGGGGAGTAAAATTAGCAACAAATTGAATAAAAAGTTTATACTATCACTGAATATGTCAATTCATTACTCTCTTAGGACTATATCCCATTAAAATATTTTCATTCCTTAATTGAAGTTGAGGAAATCGACCCCAAGGCCATATTTGAAAAAACTCAAATTTGGTAATTTAATATTTGACATTACTGGTTTAGACAATAAATTCTTGCTAAGACAAACACAACATTTCTATCCTAGTACATCCTGAGGTGTTTTTTCTAACTTGCTTAGTATTACACACCAATATGTTGACAACTTCTGAGAATTAAATACATAAAATCCATAACACAACTCAAATTAACAGGATCTAACCATTAGTTCTCATGTCTCCCATTCCTGTGAAAAATTGTATGATTTAATTAGTTTGTGATATCCAATCATGGCCAACTTATACAATTTTTAACTAACATATCCTCCTTTTGATCTTCCAATTTCATATTCTTTGTTGGGTCATTTACTCTCTCTAGGTCAGCCTTTTCATAAAATTTTACCTTTAAAACCCTATGTGATCAAGTCAACACTGCTTCATTTTATAACTTAGAAATCACACGGCACTACATTAACATACTCACTTACAACAGTCATAAAAGATACCCAAGTCTCCCTAAATATTTCCAAAGCTCATGCACATTCATTAGGGAACCAATCACTATAGGTCTCAAGTATCATACC
The DNA here is from genome assembly GCA_019776745.2 of Taxus chinensis. NCBI lineage: Eukaryota > Viridiplantae > Streptophyta > Pinopsida > Cupressales > Taxaceae > Taxus > Taxus chinensis. The sequence continues at coordinate 282,973,196 of CM034151.1, read as the reverse complement.
AGGTCAAGAAATCATATTATATAATTTACAAGCACTCAAACATCCCCATTCCAAGTATTAGCAAGATAAAAAATCAAAGTAAACATTGTTAAGGAGTTCTCAATTACACAATCTACCTGCATTCATTTAGATATAACATGGTAGGTGGAGAACAAATCGACAGTGCAAGGATTGCACTTCAACGCAACTATTTTTTGTTTTGGAGGGTATCCCATCAATGGATAGGGTTTGCTTTCAAGGTTTGAAAATGAAAAACATTTATAGGTAGGAAATAACTCTCATGAAGTTATAGAGCCGAATTCTAATCAGGTCAAAAACCATATAGTAAGGTCAAAACCGTTAAAACGATCATGGAAGATCTATACGATCCTACACTAGGAAAATTTTAAGGAAAAAAATTCTTAGGTTTAGATCTTTCAACTCTAGCAATCTGCACACCAAAAACTTCCCAGACCCACTTGTATTAAGCTAAGTGCACTCATCCGCTTGTTTTTTCAAGTTCATATGTTTGTACATTAATTGAAAGAGTTTATGCATTATTTTGATATTATATAATTAATGTTTGAAGTTGATTAATTATAATAAACTCTTATAACTCCCCCTTTACATCCTTTAGTGTACTTAACTAACTAATCTATATTATCTATTTAATAAAGGTGTAAACATTTAGTGAACTTGATGTCTACATTGAACATTGTGGCTCGAAACCTAGTTGCTTTATGGTTTCATATCTTCATTTTATATTCATATCCATACCTAATTTTCATCTATAATCTTCCCTAACTCTGGTTTGTAAAAATTTCCCTAGGGTCTCATGGCCATTCCTACCCTTTGGGTCTCTCTCTATGGTTCCTAATCTTCAAATCAATTTTTGTCACATTTCTCAAGCATAACAAATATTTTTTCAAATTCCTTTGAGTTATTATTATTTTTAATATATTTAACAAAATTTTCTTTTTGTTTGTCCTAAATTTTAGCGCACTTTTTGGAAATTCAAAATTACTATTTTTAGTAATTAGGGCATATTTAGAAAAATATACACTTTTGGGAAAATTCCTTTGATTTTTTTCTTCCAAATAATTAGATTTAAAAATTCCTTTCTTAATTTTGTCAAATTCAATTTCTATTTTCATATATGGCCATTTTATTAATTTGACAACAGTTACTTCTTTCTCAAGAGCACTTTTGGGTCTTATCTCTTATGATCTTTCCATCATCAGACCTCCATGTGCTAATTATTATTATTTACCATCTAGTTGAAACCTCTTATATCATTTTTGTTCCATCATGGCCCATGCTACAAATTATGAAGTGTTATTATATGATTTACTTCAAATTTTTCACACATGCAAATATACTCACAAAAAACTAGTAAATGAAACATTGTTCCCTGATTAACACAAAACCTTCTCGCATGGATTCAATTTTGAGACATATTTTAGATCCTTTTATTATTAATGATGAAACCTTTCATAAGGTTATCTTAGAGTCTATTCAAGCTTTACACCATGATTTTCAAGTTCATTTTCAAACTACGAATACAAAGATTACATCTCTCAAACATGAGACAACACATCTAAAGGATTCTTCCAATGCCCGTGTCCATAATGTCTCTATACATCAATATCAATCTAGTTATAATACCGCTAAAAAACAATGCGATACACACATTATGCATGACACATGTGCCCATACAATTGAAGTGAAAGTCCTACATAGAGACACCAATTTGTATGTTCCACAAGATCAATATCAATTACTAAGGAAACCACAAAAGAAGACACCTCTTTGGTTTAAAAATAATTCTAAACAACATGATATCTTATATGAGTTACTAGATAAGTAGTTAATCACTTTGTTACCTAATAATAATTATCCCTATTATTATGTTGAAAAAATCAAAGGTAAATCATTTTGTAATTATCATGGAATTAAAAAACATCGTGAAAATGATTGATATACTTTACAAAGTAAAATAAAAAAAATGAGCATAAGAAATTTATTTCTTTTAATACACGGCATTCTATTGTCTCATCTCAAGATCTAAAATCTAAATGGGTATAAAAATTCATAACACCTACATCTGATGATCATACTACAATACTGAATGATACATGTTTGGACATAAAACAAGAGTAATCTAATCACAAAGAGGATAAGAATGCAATAACTCATTTGGTAGATCCAATCTCAATGTAAGAATTACATCCTACTATTGTGTAAAAAGAAAAATAATTACCAATTGATCCTACATAATTTCACACCACCTCAGAGAACTTAAAGCATACAAAATCCCAATCAGGAAGTAACACAACAATGGATTCTACCACTATCTCTGCTCCACAAAAAACTAAGATTGAATCTGATTCGGGTGAGGATATCAATTGGTATGATAGGTACAAGGAAAATATGAATGATTCCAATTAGTATGAACAATTTTATATGTCATATGAACATTTACGCACATTGAATTTCATTCCCATTAGGGGAGATAAATATTATTTTTTCTGCGAGTGATGATGAACACATTGATATACCTAGGGATCCTCTAAGTGAAGTCAATATTCCTCTCTTTGATACTGATGATTCTTTCCTTATATTTTATGGCCATGGATTTTTTCACCTTGATCGATCTAAAATTCTTTCTCATATCATTCAACATTTATGAATATCATCAATTTCGTAGTCTAAATTGAGGTTTTACCTTACTAGATCTACATATATAATCCTATACAACATACTTCTACACCACTGTATGATACCCTCTCCAATACTCTAGAGAATATTTGGATTTTCCTTCTTTTCTAAGAACAAGTTTTGTTGCATGTAGACAAAAATCATGCACTTTAGACACTATTTAGAAGGTTTTTGAGTGAAGAAATTATTATTAACTTCCATCTTTTGGCCATCTTACTTTATTTTCTTTCATCATTCCTGACCTCTTGCACCCACATACCTGGTCAAATTTCATCATTTTACATTATTTTGGATTTGAATGGGGTGCCCAGGATAGTACTAGGGCACCCATGGGTGCCTCGATCCTTTTTGAACTTTCCCGCCACTTTTTAGGCTCTTTCTAGCTATTTTAGCTTCTTATCTTTTTGGTGGTTGGCTATTTTGGGGTTAACTAGTCACCACTATCATCCACCTAGATTTGTACCCATTAGGAGATCATTTACATCCATTAGCTCCATTACAAGGATAAGGTCAGTTCATCTGCATCACACAAGCATAGGGGGAGGGATTCTATTACATTCTATTACATTTTCTACATCTAGTTATTGCTCGCTACTTCACAAAGTGTGACTGACACAATAGCACCTAGGGCACATAATGCACACACACACACACACACACACTAGAACTACATTTGGGTTTGAAATTTAGTGCAACACTCAGTTAGTAAGCCCATTATTGTGGCAGCTGAGGCTAGTCTGACCTATTCATTTACATTATTTTTTTTAGGGTTTTGATACTTCTTTTGGTATTTTGTAGGTCTTCTATACTTCTTGGGTTATTAAAAAACCTAGTGCAGTGCATCGAATCTGATATGACACACAACAAAGGTTTTAGACCATTTTCTGTACCTGTGAAATTCAGTTCCAGACCTTTTTCATAGACCAAGGCACCCATTCTGCAGACTAAGGCACCCATAGGCGCCCCGGTCCCTATCCATGTACTCTAGTCCAACTAGATACCTCAGATATATCCTTTTCTAGGATTCTGCACAGTCGTTCCTACTTCCGGTTTCTCCAGTCACTTCTATGACATAATACATCGAGTTCCTCTAATCAACTGAGTCATTCCTCACTCTTATTACATATTAGGGTTTCTACTTTCATTGGATTAGTTGCTTGGGTCATTCTTCATAGTCATTTACTACATTTATTTAATTTATTTACATGCCATTCGAGATTAGATTAACTATCATACATACCCATTTTTAGTTAATCATTGCACTATATCAGCCCTTGCATACCTTGGGTAAGGTTCATGTTTCTAATGTATTTGCTAAAAATTTTAATACTATCTATCATCATCTTTTATTACATCACATCTCTTCAAATAAAATGGGTTTCTTGCATCAATCAAAATCTAAATTAATCACTTGAAATATCTTTAAAACATGTTATTTAATCATAAATATCAACGCAAAGCCTTCTACTCATATTATTGCTAATGGGCCCGCCCTTCTTTTATATCTCTATCATGATATGAATCCTTTATAGTTTATACATATACCATGACATACTTGAGTTATACGTCTCCTTCATAATTTGGGGTTCATCTTTCCCCTTGATCAAGACTCTACTCAGGTTTTTATTGTGTTACCCCTCTCCCTATACATAACTAAAAATTCAAAAACCCAAAAAACACTAATATAGTACCAAAATATTTAAACATTCATATATTTACAAAAACACAAAATCAAGACATGTACACATAGCTTAATTGTTAGCACTTTACATTATACATGTTGTTTGTTACCTTGGTTTGATATATATGTTATTTCTTTACTCTTTACACATATGCGTTCACATGGTATATTGAGCTTGATATATGAAACAAATATCATTACATGATAATAGGAGATACCATGGTTCCTTACATTATTCATATGGGGCCCCATCCATTATACACTATACAAAGGTGCTATTATTTCATTATAGTTCCTTTGTACTTCCTCATTATTCTTGATTACAAATATTGTGTACATGCTCTTTTGAGCTACCAGGAATAACACGTGTCTTGTGAAACTTTGACACCTGTTACTTCACATGTTTCTATATGTATTAGTTTTTGTATTCTTTCATCATATACTAATACTCTTGTTTTCTATACATGCTTTTCAGTTGTGTGTGTTACTAATTTATTTTTTCACTGATGGTGGATTGAGTTCCTTGTCTTGTGACACTGTGAGTCTCCCATGTGTGGGGATTTATGCCTATCTTATGTGAATTTTATTATCATTTTTTGTCTTGAAGGTCTTGATTATCTTATGAAACAATGAGTGTCCCATGTTTGCGGATATATGTCTTTGTGTGACATTATTTGCATACTATTGCCTTTGAGATCAATGTTTCCATCTCTCTACACTTTTTTTCTTATACATACTGTAGACACCCCAAAATTACACTTCTGTTCCCACTTGTTCCCAGTGTTATCCTAGTGCACCCTGTTATTCACCCATTTACGATTAATTGATTAAATTAATTAATTAATAAACATTGTACCCCTTTGGATTAATTAAATTAATCCAATGTATCCTTGTTTGGATTATTATTTCATTCTCATTTCATCTATTATCTTCTCTTTGTTCTCAGTTATTCACTATCATTCATTTAAATCTCAGTCATCCCCTTTTCGGAACTTTCTTCTTTTTTTCATTATTTCACTCTTCTCTTTTTTTTGTTCTCATTATCTTCTCCATTTGATTTTCTTTCATTAGTTTGGAGTTTTCATTCACCTATTTTATTCTTCCCCTTTTGTAATTATCAAATCCTTCTCTCTTTCGTATTCAACTTCTTTTGAGTTCATCTTCCATTTCATTCAACACTTAAACATTTGGATCACATTTCCCCAAGTTTAAGTTCTCATCTTCTTTTTCGACTTTGTGTTGCATTGTTGATGTTTATTATTTTTGGACCACTTACAAGTAGTGTGATCACATCTTGGTTCCTTTATAACCCTGGTTCCGATGCCTACTTTGTGTATTGGTCTTATTTTCCTTTTTATCTTTTCTTAGCTCAGGGTTTCAAATGGGATAAAGTAAAGCCGTCAACTAGCAATAGCGTTGTGCTCACTCGGATATTTTGTTGACACCTAGTTGAGAGAGCCAATGAGGAAGCCAAACATTGTCCAAGCCAATTTAAGGTAGAGGCCATAAAACAAAATTTCAAAAAAAAAAACTTCTTTTTTGATTTTCTTCTTTTTTTTTTTTTTTTTTTTTTTTGTAGTTGCATTTCACACTCATGTTTTCCCAAACAGTCCTAGTTTGGGATTCATTTTTAACTTTTCTTATCTTTTCATATGTTTTCCAAAAAATCCTTGTTTTGATTATTCTTTCATCCTCATTTCATCTGTTCTCTTCTCTTCGTTTCTAGTTATTCACTATCCTTCATTTTACTCTCAATTTCCCCCTTTTCGGAACTTTCTTCTCTTTTTCATTATTTCACTCTTCTCTTTTTTTGTTCTCATTATCTTCTCCATTTGATTTTGTTTCATTCATTTGGAGTTTTCATTAACCTATTTGATTCTTTCCCTTTTGTAATTATCAAATCCTTCTCTCTTTCGTATTCACCTTCTTTTGAGTTCATCTTCCATTTCATTCAACACTTCAACATTTGGATTACATTTCCCCAAGTTTAAGTTCTCATCTTCTTTTTGACATCATGTCTTGAGTTGCAGATATCCATGTCCTTGCTCAAGTAATTTCATCTTACGACCCACATCTCAACGGTGTTGTGTTACACTTTGTCACAACTCACTTTCATCACATTTTCTCTTCCTTCCCCTCTTACATCCTTTAGTTAAATCATTTTAAAACTATATAGGTTTGTTTTCTTCACATCTCTAACTTGACAACATATTTTTTGCATTCTAGACACTTCATCATTTCTTCCTTTTCAACGATTGTGTTATCAATATCAGAGTTTTATCCCTTCATTAGCCTCTTCCTTCTTAACTAAATTTTGTTATGGGTTGAGCACATCGAATATGATTTGAATCCTTTTTCGTACCATCTTCCTATTTAGAATTCACTTTTGCTAAGTGGTGGAGTGAATTTGTAATGGATCTATCCTCGCTTCTTCACTCTAACATTCACATTGTTAGAGGTTGAACACATTCAGATTTTTTTCACTATAACCCTCCTTCATTCTAGCATTCACTGTGTTAGAGGATGATAACCTTCATCACATCACACCACTCTTCCATCTTGGTATTCAATTTGTCAAGGGTTGATTTTATCAAACACTTTCACATGCTTCCATCTTGACATTCACTTTGTTAAGGGACAAATTATTATCAAACTTAATTGCACACCTCTCTTCCATCATCGCATTCACTTTGTTATGGGTTGAGTTATCTTTTGCATCTCTTTTTCTCCCTCCCTCTTTTAAAAATGGTGGGAAAATGAAACAAAGATTATAGTCCTTTTGGAAGTTTTGACAGTGATAATGACCAAAAATCTGAGGATGATCAAAATGAAATCTCACTCGAAGAACAATCCCACATTGAAAATATTTTGCGTATGAATAAATACCAAATTTTGCTTCGTCTCCTTGAGATGGGAGAAAAATTACCCTCTGATTTCGATGAAAATATCCTATAAACATTACTTGACAAACCATCACCTAACAAGGGTGAAAATTTCATTTCAAAAAATAATGACGATGAGGTAGACCCTAGTAACATGAATAATTATGATCAAAACAAGTCCACCTTGAACAACATCAAAGGAAATGTATCAAATAAAGAAACATTTGACGAAAGGAACAAAGGAAAATCAATGAATTTTGCCACTCATCCTACTCAAGCCCTTATGAATTAGATTAATGACATGGTTAAAAAACTTGCTATCTCAAATTCCAAAGTCACCAATGAATCCCATGATAATGAGGCACCAAATAAATCTAGTGATGCTTCATTTAAGAGTCATACTGTGCACAAAAAAGATAACAATAACTCTACGAGGGATGGTTCCTTACCTTTCTTACAAAACAACTCACCATTTTCCCAAGAATGGAAAATGATGAAGGACACCATCTCTAGTATGCAACATCAATGCAAATAATTCAACTTTGAAGAATTGTGTCCTTACCCCTTCGATAAGGACATTTTGCGTGTTCCTTTTCCAAAATCTTTTGAGATGCCCAAATTTGAAAAATACAAGGGAAAGAATGATCCTAGAGAGAATATCAAGGAGTTTTATATGGCTTTCCAAGAGGTGGCCTATAGTGATGTCTTCTTAATGCGTCTCTTTCCATGAAGTCTAGGAGGACAAGCCTTGGACTAGTTCCTACACCTCCCTAAGGGCTCTATACAATCTTTCGTTGACCTCTCAGAGAAGTTTGTTAAACATTTATCATTCAACCTAGACTCTAAAATTAAAATGATGGAATTGTGTAATACGAAACAACGAGAAAATGAAACCTTCACACAATTCCTACAAAGATGGCATGGAGTTACTAGCCGTTTTTTATGCTCTATGCCTGAGAAGCATCTTGTGAGCATCTATGTACCTAATCTCAACAATGAGCTATCCTTTCACATGAAAATGTATTTCCTTAATACTTTTGAAGAAGTTATTGAGAAAGGATCTCAGATTGAAAAATCCCTTATCGCAAAAGGTTTGATTAAACATCATTCAAAAGATAATGGGCAACATAGTAATCATCCTAATAGCTCTCACACAGACAAATCTAAACATGTTAACTGTAATCGTAATATGGTCAATGTTGGTATTATAGACAACTGCAATGTCCACAACATCCAAAACACCTGGACTAGACCAAACAAAGGCAAACAACCTCTTGTTGTTTCTATTAAAGAGGTTTCATCCTCTCTTGATTTTAAACGATGTCGCTTCACTCCTTTGAGAGAACCTCTATCAAATGTCCTTTAATAACTCCTTAATGTTAACATGGTTACCTATCCTATCACCAAACCTTGGGTTGAGGGAGAACCCAAGCCTACTTGGTATAAATTTGATACCTATTATGATTTTCATTGCATTGAAGGTCACCCAAATGATCGATGCTTTTTCTTACGTCACTTTATCCAAGACCTCATTAATAGTGGAGATATCACTGTTGAAGAACCATCACAAAAAAAACACCTAATGACAATCTTAAGGTGTCCTCAGACCCATTTCCCAAACTTGGAAGTGACAATAAAAATGCTGACAAAGGTCCCTCTGCCAATAATGATGATTGTAGTTCAACTATCTCATTTATTGAGGAATTACCATCTACACTGGTGACCATTAAATTCAAACCTTTGAGTAATGTTGTGACCACACATCAAAGGAAGATATGGGTTCCTGTGGAAAACCAGGCTTCTACGTCTTCTGTAGAACCTCAAACTTCCAAACGAACAACTCTTTCAAATCAAAGTTCAAGTTCTAATGCCAAATATTCCACTTCAGGTCAGTATGACTTCATCAAACAATTAACAACCATGCCAGCACATATCTCTCTCATAGAAATACTAAGAGATTCACCTAGCTTTCAGGATATTATCATTTGTGCTCTAAATGAATCACATGTTCCTCATACTCTTAATGTTCAATAGTTTCAGGATATGATCACAAATCTTACACCTGAAACTCCTATCCTATCCTTTGGCTGTCAAGATATGTTGAACCCAAATATGATTAACAAAAACTCCTTACACATTAAAGCCTACATTAACGATCATAAATTCAAGAGAGTTCTTATCGACAATGGAGCAGCTCTTAACATCTGTTCTATAAAAATTCTCTGCTTCCTTGGTCATACAATAGATGACTTAGATTCTAATATCATTACCATTCATGGTTATAATAATACTGAGCTCTAGTCCTGTAGTACCATCACTCTTCCCATACAAGTAGGCTCGCAGCTCCTTAACACTATATGTGATGTAGTTAACGCAGACACGTCATATAACCTTCTTTTGGGTAGACCTTGGATACATGCGATGCATGAAATACCTTCCACTTTCCATCAATGCATAAAGTTTCCATATAACGGTAGAGAGTTCACCCTGTGTGGTGATACTGACCCCTTTGAATACTGTAAGTTTTTTGAATCAAGGTAAAAAAAAGAAAATTATTGTCCATCTAATGAGAGCACAACTGGATCTATCACAACTCCTATTATTACCAACCATATTGATCCTGATGTACTATTGTGCCCTCAAGCTTATGCATCTTCTTCTGAAGAATCTACGTCTAAAGTGTCACTTGAGGATATTCCTCATGCCTCCGCGTCTTCCTCTGAAGCATCTACATTTATGGTGTCACCTGAAGTTACATTCTCTCATAAAGGCTTAAGTGAGTACACACTTGATAATGAATTTCTTGTCGTCAAACTCCCATTATCACCTCATAGCTATGGGCATCCTAACACTCCTCATTTATAAGAACCTCCAGCTTACTATCTCAGAAACACTCTTTGGAGATGATATGGATATCTAGAAGATGAAAATATTCCAATCTATGATGAATCTTGGCTATACGATGACATAATGGCAGAATGCTATGAATTCATTGATTACACTAAGGGCCATAAAATGATGAAAAACATGAACTTGTAAGGAAGAGGCCTTGGCCCACAAGGGCATGGTTTTCTTGAACCTATGAATATGAAGTCTAATCTTTACACATATGGTCTAAGATATGAGACATGTGAGAAGAGGCCTATTGTATTTGATGTGTTACCTAGCAATGAGGACTCAAATTCCAAAATCGAGACTGGTTCCACACATTGCTTCTTAAAATACCTAGCTAAAACTACAATTTCCTTGAATACTTATCCATTTGAACCCTTGATGTTGTTTATCCTTCCCTCATTGATCAGGACCAACAATGTCATATTTCCATGGATCTTTTTTAAAATGATGAGGCCATCCAGGAGTTCCTCAGGGCTTGGGACCCTTTTACCTTATCGGATCACAAGAAGGGTTTTGATATAAACCTTGATGCTACCACCTACTTTGGAGAAGAAATTACAATCTCTAGTCCTAAAGAAAAATAAATTAAACATAGAAAAAAGAAAATTTATATCTCGCATAGTGAAAACCTTTTCGAGGCATTATACGAGAAGAAAAAAATGAAAAATAAAAATAAATAAAAGGACGCATCTCCAAGTGAAAACCTTTTAGAGGCATTAGAGAGAGAAGATTCAGATCTAGAAATATCGAAAAATCTACATAAGCCTAAAAATCATTTCAAGATAATGATACGTCTAAGCTGTTGGTAAAAGAGATGACAACCATTAACAATGGAACTGAAGACCAACCAAAATGTTACAGCTCAGTGACAATGTTTCAGAAACCAAAATCAAAGCATCCACAACACTTCTAACTGAGTTCCAGGATTTATTCGCTTGGTCCTACAAATATATGCCCATCTTTGATCCTTCTCTTGTGGTTCATCACCTTGTGGTGAACCCAGATGCTAAACCTGTCTAGCAAAAACTTTGTAAAATGCATCCCAAGGTCATGTTGCTCGTTAAGGACGAGCTAAAAAAATTATTGGATGCATGATTCATACAGTGCATTGAATACTCAGAGTGGATATCTAATATGGTACCAGTTACGAAGAAGACCCCTGGAATCCGTATTTGTATATATTTTCATGACATTAACAAGGCATGTCCTAAAGATGATTTCCCTTTGCCTAATATTGACATGATTGTCGATTCTACTACGGGTCATGAGATGTTATCCCTTATGGATGGATTTTCCGAGTATAACCAAATTAAAATTTCTGAAGAAGACCAACATAAAACAAATTTTACAACCCCATGGGGGACATTTTGTTATAAGGTCATGCCTTTTGGCCTTAAAAATGCTACTACAACTTATCAACATGTCATGACTGTTATTTTCCACGACCTTCTTCACGACATAATGCAAGATTATGTCGATGATATTTTTGCTAAATCAAAGACTAGGGTGGATCATCTAGTAGTTCTTAGGTGTATATTTGAGCGGTTAAGGGAGTACAAGGTTTTCCTTAACCCAAAAAAATGTGTCTTTGGTGTCACTTTAGGGAAACTTCTGGGATTCATTGTCTCATGAAGAGGAGTTGAAGTGAACCCTACCAAGGTCAAAGCTATAATAGACATGCCACCTCCTTAGAACCTTCAACAACTAAGGGGCCTACAAGGAAACATATAGTCTATTCATCACTTCATCTTTGAATTGGAAGATAAGTGCCATCATTTCATCCAGTTGCTTAAAAAGGATGTCCAGTTTAAGTGGACATAAGACTGTCAAGACGCCTTTACAAAATTGAAATAATACTTGGCATCTTTGTCGGTGCTCATGCCACCTATATAGGATAAGCTTATGTTGTTGTATACATCTAAAACACAACATGCCATTGGGGCATTATTAGCACAACACAATGTTAAGGATCAAGAAAAAGTTGTGTATTACTTGAGCAGAACTCTTCTTGAGCATGAGACCAAGTACTAGTAGGTTGAAAAATCTTGTTTAGTAATTACTTATACTTTCGGCAAGCTGTGACACTATCTCCGAAATCATGCCACCAAGCTAATTTCATAGGTTGATCCTCTTAAGTACCTATTTTGGAGACCAGTCATAATAAGATAAATGTCTAGCAGGATTACACTACTCGACAAATTTGACATCGAAATTGTCAATCAAAAGGATGTCAAAGGTCAAGCACTAGCAAACCAAATGGCTACAACACCACTACCAGGTTCACAACCGCTAAATTTTGAATTTCCAGACAAAGAATTTTTGTACATAAAAGTAACACCCTTATGGACATTATTCTTTGGTGGATCTTGTAATATCCATAGTTCTAGAGCAGGAATTATCTTGCGTACACTAGATGGAGACATCATACCTAAATCTTATCATATCAAATTTCCTTACACAAATAACATATCAAAGTATGAAGCACTGATAGCAGGCTTAGGGATTTCTATCTCATGGTGCCTGCAAGAATTGATAGTTCTTGGTGATTCTCTTCTTGTCATTAATCAAGTCAATAGAGAATATCAGATAAAATATGAAAATCTCTTACCTTATAAAATAATGGTTGATAGCCTTAGATGGTATTTTTGGATGATCAATTTTGAAAAATTTCCTCACATACAAAACAAAGTAGTGGATGCTATGGAAAATATGACCTCCCTTCTTTCGTTCGACACTAATAAAACTCACAACGAGTTCCTTGTTGAACATATTTTGGTTCCCACATACAAATTAACGGAGTCCACCATGGTTTGTGAGATTGTTGGTCCTGATCATCCCTGGTACCATGATATATACACCTTCATTCAAACTAAAGCCTATCCTCCTAATTTTAATTCAGCTAATAAAAGATCCTTAGCACAACATGATTCATGCTACACCCTTCTTGCTAACACCTTGTATCGAAGATGATATGATGGGACTCTTTTAAGAATTCTCAATCAGGATGAATCTAATCATATGCTAGTTGAAGTACATTCGGGTATTTTGGGTACCTATACCAGTGGAATATTCCTTGCAAATAATATTTTACGTATTGGATACTAGTGGCCGAAAATGGAGGAAGATGCATGCAAATTTGTGAATAAATTTTAGGCTTGCCAAAAACATGATAATCTCATTCATGCACCATCCCAAGCCTTGCAGCCCATTATTTCACCTTGGCCTTTTTCAAAATGGGGACTTGATTTAATTGGAAAAATGAATCCCACATCTTCTGATGGCCACACATTTATTATAACTGCCACTGAGTATTTCACCAAGTGGGTTGCGGTTATGCCTTTTACTAACATTATTGGGTGCAATATTTCTAAGTTAATTTTCAACCATATTATCTGTCGTTTTGGCATCCCGCTGCTATTATCACTGACAATAGTGGTTCTTTAAAAAATTTGGATCTCAAAGATTTAGCTAAGAAATATAATATCTGCCTGAAATGGGCTACACCCTATTATCCATAATGCAATGGCCAATCCAAAGCATTAAACACGAATATCAAGTCCATTCTAGAAAAGATAGTCAATAAACACAGACGTAATTGGCATACACAGTTATATCCTACCCTATGGGTCTACCGTACTTCCTTCCGTACTCCTACATGAGCTACTCCATTCTCCCTAGTATATGGCTCTGAAGCCATATTACCCATCAAATTTGAAATTCCTTCACTTTGTGTCTCCCTCCAACATCTCATCCATGAAGAGGATTACCGTGTTACACACCTTACCGAGCTAGAATTACTGAATGAGAGATGGATTCACACCTTAGAACATATGCAGGTATATCAAAATAGATTGCACCATAATTATAATCGTAGGATGAAACCTCGATATTTTAAAATTAGTGATTTGGTCCTAAAGGAAAATTATAAGAACACAACTAAACCAAGAGAAAAACATGGAAAATTTTAGCCTAATTGGTTGGGTCCTTACGTTATAACTACTAAATTTGGATCTGGTGTATACAAATTGTCTACCAAGGATGGAAAAGAGTTGAAGGAGCCTATGAATGCCATTCATCTAAATAATGTCTACTCTTGAGTCTCCTAAGAGTAACCCTTGTGCTGGGGGCATATCAGTGCATGCACCTGTTTCGTCATTTCACTTTGTTTCCCGCTTGTAACTTTTTGCCTTGTCTTGTGTCACATGTTCCCTTGTTAGGTTGTCATGTCCATTATGCTTTTGTTCACTTCCTTCATACGTAGTATGTTGGTTTTGACTTGGGAATTTCCTTTACCACTTTTTGGCGTGTGGTTGGAAATTCCAAAAAAACCAAAATCATTCAAAAAAACGTCTCACAAAAACTACAAAACAATATAAAATTGTTCAGAAAATATAAAAAAAAACATACAAAATGTTTCGAAAATGCTTTTAAAAAAAAATCTCGCAACTATGTAATTTCATTCACCATTTTCTTCATCTGATTGTTCCCAATCATCTTTTCCAATCAATCAAGCCACTCTTTGCAATGTAACTTTATAGAGGGGCATCACTTGTCTTTGGCTTTCTCTTGGGGGAAACTTGACATCTGCATATATTCGTTTCTTTATTAGAATTTTTACATTTAGCGTGTTTTTGTTCACTAGCTTGTATTTACTTGTTTAAATTTTATACATATGGAATTTTGTATTGTATATTCTTAGCTTAGTTTCTTATGTTTGATAGTTTGAATAACCAGTACTATATATATCTAGAATGCACTTATGGACCAATTGTGATAAATTTATTCGCATAATAGTTCACATATAACTTTGGTGTGGTTCCTTCTTATTCATATTGGGTTTCTTTTTATTGCTTATTTTATATTTTATATCTTTTTTTCATTTGCATGTGTTGTGTTTTCCTCCTGGTTTATTTAAGCCAAGGAATGTCTTCATTTTATTTTGCATTTGTATTTCAAAACTTGCGAAAATCCACAAAAAAATCAAATATTTCAAAAAGCCAATTTTTTAAAAAAAATCATCACAAAAATTTCGTACAAACATTAACTTATCACAGAAATCCTACAATTAGAAAACCCTTGAAGTTAATCCTTCAACATATCAATATAATCTTGATAAAATTCATACATTTATCTATTACCTTAGTGATTGTGCTAATATTACAACTATCACTTTCTTCCCTTTGCATGATATGCTAACTCTGCTTGGGGCAAGTCATAATTGTTTTTCCTTCGTGATATAAATTTACCTGGGGTAATTTCAACTTTGATCATTTGCACAATGGATTCAGCAAGAGTGTTATAAGGAGTTACTTTAACTCCACTCTTCCAGTCTTATCCTATTCCCACTTGCGATAATTTGTATCTAATTAATCATCATCATGGCATGCATTAGGGGCATAGCTGATTGTCTTCTTTTTCAACTTTATGTTGCATTGTTGATGTTTACTCTTTTTGGACCACTTACAAGTAGTGTGATCGCATCTTTACTGTAGTGCCCACACTTTACACACATAAATACAACAGTAAAATACCAGGATAATTTTTTTTTGGCTTACATTGCTCACTACACACAACACAACATGGGCTTCAAGTACATAACTCGACTCGTATATGACAATCAAAAAAATCATCGACTCACATAGACACACAAAAACGACGTAGGCATGCTGACGCTACAATTTTCCCAATGAAAGGTTACTAGTAAAGACCCAACCACAAGAACATGGCTTCAGGAACAGCGAACCCACAACACATCATTTCCTTAAATGTATTTTTGGTTAAATTTAACATTCCAAGGACATTACGAGAAAGGATAAATTTTCTCGTTTGTCCACCTACGTTTTCTTAAGTTTATTCCGCGGTTGAAAAAACAATTCGACCTTCTCAAGTTGGCTTCTTATACTTTATATAAATTTCCATAACTGACATACATATTTGGCATAAATCAAAATGCATACAAAGTACTTAATTATCTTATTATTATGTAAAAATATTCTTCTCCAATGTTTATTTGATGTCTACAGTTTTACCCTTACAACTCAAGTGAAAGTGACTTGATGTCCAAAACACAATAAAAGGATTTGACAGAGATTTAGATACAGGGCAGCTTTTCACCAAAAATATTTCTCGATTCACACTATATTTATTTCCCTACCATTGTTATTATAATTTGAAAAATTATTGAATTCCTATAAGATTTATATTTTGTTTTCTCAAAGTTTGGTCGCACCAAGGTAACTTATATTCTTTGCAACGCATGATAAAGTTTAATTAAGTTATAAGGACTCCAAGATTGACCATAATCCTAATCTCCAATCTCGAGTGCAACATTTATATAATATGCTCTTACATCGCACTAAGATCTCGTTCTTAGCATTGTTTTGAAATCAGGAGTTACATAAGTATTTGACTAACATCTTGAAGGGGTACATGACTGGAAGAATTGTAACTATACATGAACCACGATCTCAAGAAAATACCAATATGTTATTTTGATAGAAACCAAGGTAGCACCGCTGAATCGTTCCTTCAAACAATGACTCATAAGGTGACTTCTAAGGCAGTCTTCATCACTCAACCTAGTGTCAGATCTGAAGAGAGGACATACTTCTCGTGAATTACCAAAACTAGAAGGAAACCAAATACTTTGGGTAGGTTGGACCATGTCATTCCTAAAATATGGGTTCACGACAATGTTGCTAAACCTAATGACTATGACGGTAACTCCAACTAGGGGTTTTATTTACCTAACCTAGGAGGTCCCATCAAGTGCAAAGTTTAAGTTCGTTCTATGGTTTTAAATTTCTTATATGGTAAAAAGGGATCACACATGCAGGAAAGCTATGCACGAATATTTTATTAAGGTTGAGTGTTCCCATTATAAATCTTTACTATGTTTGCAAGGTAAGAAGATAACCCAGTAAATTAATTTAATCATTTATTGAATACTGAGAAAATACTTCAATATATTAACTTCAATTTCAACTTACTATGTAGAAATCAAACCCCCTTTTTTTTTGCCATACACAACTAAGAAACAAATTGAACCGGAGATTAGATGCACATTTCCTAAGTATCCCTAGAACTAGCATCTCATGCGTATTACCAAATTTCAATTATACTTTTCTATAACAAGAAACTACATTAGACAATTATTCATTTTATAATGGCCTGTAAAAATTACAATAATAATAATTAAATTACACGTCGCCTTTTTCATCATCATTCTTCCATCCTGCAAAACCCACGTGAGCATGATATCAGTGATAAATCACTGGCATGGCATCCACCCTAATCAATCATAATTATCATTTTTCAGTTTCCCATTTACATCTGACAATAATTACAATTTGCAATCGAAATAAAAAAATTCTAGAAACATGTATTCATTGCATTTCATTTTTCTTCATTTTATAAACCCAGGAGAGAGAAAGAGAAAGGAAGAGAGAGAAAACATTGTTTTGTCAAAAGTTCTAATACACACAACAAGTTTCATTATAGTGTTTTAAACAGTTATTTACGTGTGTTTAAAATTTTCAGGGTGATTTGGTAACCCTACGAGGGTCCGCAGCTTTCTACTTTTACATTTTCTCACTAGCTACAAAATGTACAAAACGGGCTCAGAGGCTAAGAAACTCCTTCCAAAGGTTATCTTCTAATGAACACACACACCATGACTAACTTTCTACGTGTCCCTAGATATACCAGGAGTTCATAGCAACTGACGAAATCGAAAAAGAGCGAACGGTTTACGTTTGGCAGTTAGTTCTCTCGGGTCACTGGTCGTAGTTCACCCAGTTGTAAAATGACAAAAGTTAGCTCAAGTGCTCAGAAAACCACATCCATAACTGACGTTTGATGGAGAAGCATGAAACGAGACATCTCTTACTAGTTCCCCTATATAAAGAGAATTCATCAGAGTCAACGGGACTGAGAACTAGAAAACCATTTTTAAATGACGACAAGTTTTCTGGAGCGACAAGACGAAATTGGACCAGTTTGACCTTGTCAAACTGCGACTGGAGGCCTACAAAACGGCTTCGCCAAACTATCCCGAAAAGTGCTCTTTCCTATACTGAATGTTCCATGCATTTGTCTAGTATAAACACTAGAGGTTTGCGAAGACAGAACATGATTTCTCTTTCCAGGTTTCAAATGGTGGTCCAAAACGAAAGCCAACTTTCTAGTTTTAACAACTCTCTACTGTTGTAAACCGATGTAACAGGGCTCCTATAAGAGTGTCAAAAGGATGTCATGTGATCATTTCGGGTCAAACCAAAAATCAAGGTGACTCCTCGTATACCAAGGTACATGAATGAAACTTCACATCTCGTTTCTAGAGTTGCGAAGGGTACTTGGTGAGTCTCCAAAAATTGAAAAATTTAACTATTTAAAACCAAGAGAAGGTCAAATTTATCAATGGGGAGTCAAATTCATCTGGTCGATAGAACGATATTGGAGCGATCAAGAAGGGTAAGAGTTTTCTAAGTCATCTCGAAGCGAGGGTGATAGTTCATGTTTTAAAGTAGACGAGTTATAATGACTTCGAGAGTTGCGACATGACACTTTATTGTTTTACAAAGAGTTGAAGGGACATTAAACTGTATTAAAAATATAATAACTTAATATTCTATTTAGTTGCAAAAGAGAACTAAAACACGAGAATTATGAGAGGTAAGGAAAGAAGAACCATGCCTGGAGAGTGAAGTTAGTCAAAACTGCGGGATTTGGTTCAGTAAATTGCTTGGGCACATTGTCAACCAGATCGCGAGCATCAATAGCTCCACCATTTGACATACACATCTATCAATAAAATTTGCAACTACATACTTGAAAACCATTCCGCTACTCTGATCACATTTCTCCTACCTTCTAGATTCGACCCACCACTTGCTGAGCATGATCAAATGGTTTCTTATTTCTGTTGTTTGGATAGGATGAGATCTTCGTCCTTTTTGTGCATAGCCTCAAATCTTGCAACCATTAGATCAATATTTTTGAAGGCGTTTAGTCAAACAATTCACATGCCTTAAGCATGCCTCCACATTTTGCACATTCTCATGTGCTCATCAAAACCAGCAAACATAATGATTAATTTTTGGCATGATTCTACAAGAGGCACTCATGCCAACGAAGTATTTACAACCCTCATGCACTGAATCCTGCCTGGCTAAATGCTAAGTAAACACAATTGAATCTTACATGGTCAAGGTATGTTCCATAAGACCACATCTCTTTGAGGCATTTTGTTAAGTAGATCACAGGCCATTTTACACATCCATCTTGTGCATATGCTACCATCATGGCATTCCATGAGACAACATTTCTTTAAGGCATTCTATCAAACAGTTTATGTGCCTTTTTAACAGACCCATTTTATGCATATCCCACTATCATTGCAGTCCCTGGAACTGCATTTCTTCCATGAATTTAATCGAACAGTTCACATGCTTCCACATTTTGGCATATGTATCTGCCAAGGCACTTACAACTGACACATCTAACAAATTTTTTTTATCTTCCATGCGTTGAAAGGAGTCACACTAGTCTGGGCACATTTTTTTTACACAGGCTGGGTATTTGCTAGCAAATGAAGACTGAACGAGTTGGAGACCTGTTTTATGCATGGTGAAACAGTGAGACTACCCCCTGAGGAAAACCCCCATGTTTTTTTTAACCCATCCGATTCCTATTCTGTCGGTAGCTGTCTAGTTCTTTCATTTTATCAAACAATGAAGTGTTGCCTCCAAAGAAATTCGTAACAGCAACATCTGACGAAAATATCCTATCCCTTATGCATTGAAACAAAAAAAATGCCCATGCTAGGCAATCTAGAGCGGCCGGGGGAATGCTGAATAGGTTGTGGAGTTTTCCATGTCGCCGCCCTCCCCAATTTCGCCCCTTCCAAAAGCCAAAAGGATGAAACCCTAACGCCACACTTGAGTTTTCTCGCCCTTCTCCACTTTTCCCTAATCCGCCCCCACAATCATGAATATTTTAAATTTTAGTTCTTTTATTTAATTTTTATTATTATTATTTTATTTATTTATTTTAAAATTTTCCTTTTTACAAATATAATTAATAATATTCCTTTACATACAACAACCAACATAGCGAGATGAACAAGACTCCTCTTCTATCCCAGAGGTGTTCGAAACTAAACGCAAGACACGGACCGACTGCGGCGTCACAACAAGAGAATTTCTTCTCGTACGGAACAAGGCGACCAAACCAAATAAATAAAATCGCTTATCGATAATCAACAATAAAATTGGTAACACATCGACGATCAACTGAAGAAGTTATCGTCCATCGATAATTAAAATACTAATATTGTTATTATTATTATTATTATTATTACCACTTAAAATAATTATTAATCATACTACAAAGATTGACATACCCGCTCGACAAAAAGGTAAAACAATAATACTATCAAATAGAGGCCAATCGTCAATTAAATTAAAATAACATTATTATCATTATATATTATAAATATATAAATATAATTACTATTCACATTGATAATGACTATCGGCCCAGCTTTACCAGCGACAACAAGGTCCTCCTTCAATTAGGTCAACGAACAGGACATTACATAGTCCCCACACAAAGGTGTCGATAACGACTCGAGAGAGCAAGGAGAGGAAAGGTGCTAACACATCACTGAGACAAGGACAAGGTCAACAATGGTCAATGAGAGCCCACGCACACAAGTCTCCCAGGATTAGTAACAGGGTCGGCAGGTCAGGGACTAGGAAACATTGAACGGGGCATTACATTCTCCTCCCCTTAAGAAAGCATCGTCCTCGATGCAACATAACACAAAGGGAAGAAATGGTATGTAACCAATAACAAGTAAAGGGAAAAGTACACCCTATGGTTTAAAATTTTATCTACTTACAGCACAGCCACAGGGGAGTCTTAGAAACATTTGGTAGAAATTTCAACTTTCAAGGTTCTGTGAAGATTGGCAGTTCTCTCTCATTCGTTATTTCATTAATCTCTTTCCATTAACATTATCCTTAATTCCAGTCCTTTAAAATTTCATTTTTATCGAATTTTAGTTTATTCATTCCTGTGGGTTCCCATCATGAACTACAGTCACAACACCCTACCAGGGTTATACACAACACCAAATTTTTGCAAGCATACCTTTACATACTTTCACGACAGTACCACATCACAAGGGTTTCACCAAACCATGAAATGACAATGAGTAGACCACATCACAATTAATTTCCAACACTTACGTCCTAGACATAAATCTAGTACACACATATGACTAACAAACAAAATCAACACATTGGTACATATACAACGGGTATCACCTGACCCAAAACAATCCATGACTGCACCAACATAGTGCCAAGACAATATCCAATAGTCCATACCAACCAAGGGGAGAGTCAACCCTCATACATAACAAGGTGTCAAAAAGACTCATACAGGTACACATAACTCACTGTACCAATCTCCACACATCACAAGGCATCACGAAACAACTCCAGATATCTCTAAAAGCAACAAAATACAACTCCATATACCTCCCCAAAGCATCACTAGATAAACTCCATATACCTTCGAAGAGGAAGAAACCAGGGTTCATTTTAAGACACCTCTTGGAAATCGGAGGTGGAGAATACCTGGCGAATATCCCCGGAACTGGTTTCGCGGGAAGGCGAATTTTTTGGGGGTTGTATGAAACATTTCACCTGATTGTCAAGTGCTGCGATATAAGACTACAGATGCGTGACGGGAGATTTTGCTGTCGCGCATCAAAAAAATGTATTGACACGCGTCAACAGACCTCATTGACATGCGTCAACAACCTTGTTGACGTGCGTCAAAGAGGTCTGTTGACGTGCATCAATGAGGATGTTGTTCTGTAGCCTCCGATCTCTACTTTTTCATAAAAAAATATCCATGTTGCGCGTCAACAAACTCTTTGTCGTGTGTCTACTATGCGTCAATATCTGTTGTACCTCCTTGTCGCGCGTCAACTATTTGTCAAGTTCATGAGTCAACAAATAACCCTCATTGATGCGCGTCAACAGACCTCTTTAATGCACGTCAACAAGGTTGTTGACGGGCATCAATGAGGTCTGTTGACGCGCGTCAATGAGGTCTGTTGACACGCGTCAATGCATTTTTTTGACGCGTGACAGCAAATATCCTGTCGCGCGTCTGCAGCCTCTGCCCTCTTCTTGCGCATCAAAAAAATCTCCATGTCACTCGTCAAAAAACTCTTTGTCATGCATCTACTATGCATCAATATCTGCATAGTATCTCCTTGTCTGCAAACCCTCCTTGTCGCGCGTCAATAACTTACTCCCTTGTCGCACGTCTATAATACGGGATATATCATATTGTTGAAAAAATTTGAAGTAGAAGTGTTCTACCTGGCGAATAATCTAGGTTTATATAGGGGATATTTTTCAAGGGTAGGCGAAGCCGACCCCTAAAAAAATTAAAGTGTAATTTTTAGGCGAACAGGTCACTGACCCGTGCCAAAAAATTCACCTTTTCAAAATTTTCAAAAATGGAATATTCGCCACTAAAATTTTCCCTGGAAGAAACATAGTGCCGAAACCAAGTCGGGTCACTCAACCATAGAGCCCCATCAAGAATATCAGGTCACTCAACCATAGAGTGCCATAAAGAATAATAGGTCACTCAACCATAGAGGCCCATCTCCTTTCTCCTTTTAAATGAGGCCGGGTCACCCTATGGCCCTAGGCACATAGAGCCCCATCACCCCCAACCCAAGTGACATAATAACTCGTGGTTCAACAACCTGCTAGTTATCTGTAACTCCTTGGGGCGTACCCCCATACAATGAAGCGGGTCCATAGGTTCAACCATTCCATGGTAAATCCCATGAACCTATTCCAACACATTATGACATTAGAACCAACATAACAATCCATTCAAATGCCAAGTGGCAAAATCAAAAGCCTTGGGCTAGGCTACAAAACTTTCAAATATGAACATAAAGTTTTAAAACCAAGAAAAACAAATGGCTAATTAGCCTTGGTTAGTGCAAAATCCAAATGTTAATGCAACAATCAAATAAATGCCCAAAATATAAGAACATGTCAATCAAGAAAACGACTGGTTCTAGCTAAAAGAGAGATTAATTTACGAATAAAATACGTAATGAGAAAATAGCACAGTACAATCACTATGTGGCCTCATACTGCCACCAAAGGGGTACTCATCGAGTTGCTGGCACTCAGACATCGAGCCTCAGCTCGTAAAAATATACATGTAACCAGATATGAGCATATCCAATAATGTAACTGTCATCATCCCTGCCAGAATCATCCCTCCATACTCCCACAAGGATCAACATAGTCAAAATCACATAGGATTATTCAATGTACAATCCAATAGGAAAGGGTAGGGGACACAAGGTTACATAAGTTGAGCCTAAGGTGGTGTGCACCCACAATATACTGAGCAAGCTCAAAGTATAATAAACAGATAGAAGTGGGTTTTCAGTCTATATAAGACTCCACTTCCTCACTCGTACTCGGCTCAAGATTATGAAAACCTGGTCCACGCCTCCTCTCTCCACACATACACTCTTGACAGTTTATCCCCTTAGGGTCGTCTAGTGTAAGGTTTCACAACATACACATAACTACATCACTAACACAATGGTAATTCACACATAACAACCATAATGTATTACGCATGGTATATATACAGGGTAGATCACAATCATACATTCACCGGTGTAATACATCACTTTACCACGTTCTGCACCCCAAGTGCAATCACTACACAATAGGGTTCATAGGCTCACTGTATGCCCCTATATCACAACATGAATCATTACATATTACATGAATTATACGTATGAGGAACACAATGTCTAACATTACGACATATAGTCAATTGTAATACAACACGACGATGCACACAACAAATCACAATACGGTGATGACATCACGATGAAATGTGATTCACTTTACATCAATCTAGTCATACAACATATCGACACACCCACATAACACAATATCATTCCATTCACACAAAACAAGGCGGTACATCACACACGGATTCCTCATTGGATCCACAAAAAGGAGAGTCAATATTCTCATCACAAGCAGTAATTCACACATGAATTCTTCATAGAATCCACACAAAGGAGGGAGAATAATCCCATCCCCAGGACATCAACATGATAAAAAATTCACACTAAGTGACATACACATCATGTGCGTTCACATTATCACAATTACAACATAGATCACATCACTCTTAAAACACATTACTCTTCCAATATTTATCACCATCATGAAACACCATCACCATCATGCAACCCATCATGTAACATCATCCCATCATGCAAATTCATCACAACTCCAATCTGTCCCAAAGGTTAGAGAGCATGAACCTCTGCTCTGATACCATATGTAGTGCCCACACTTTACACACACAAATACAACAGTAAAATACCAGGATAATTTTTTTTTTGACTTACATTGCTCACTACACACAACACAACATGGGCTTCAAGTACAGAACTCGACTCGCATACGACAATCACAAAAATCATCGACTCACATAGACACACAAAAACGACGTAGGCATGCTGACGCTACACTTTTCCCAATGGAAGGTTACTAGTAAAGACCCAACCACAAGAACATGGCTTCAGGAATGGCGAACCCACAACACATCATTTCCTTAAATGTATTTTTGGTTAAAGTTAACATTCCAAGGACATTACGAGCAAGGATAAATTTTCTCGTTTGTCCACCTACATTTTCTTAAGTTTATTCCGCGGTTGAAAATACAATTCGACCTTCTCAAGTTGGCTTCTTATACTTTATATAAATTTCCATAACTGACATACATATTTGGCATAAATCAAATTGCATAAAAAGTACTTAATTATCTTATTATTATGTAAAAATATTCTTCTCCAACGTTTATTTGATGTCTACAGTTTTACCCTTACAACTCAAGCGAAAGTGACTTGATGTCCAAAATGTAATAAAAGGATTTGATGGAGATTTAGATACATGGCAGCTTTTCACCAAAAATATTTCTCGATTCACACTATATTTATTTCCCTGCCATTGTTATTATAATTTGAAAACTATAATTTGAATTATAAATTATTGAATTCCTATATATATTTATATACATATCTTTTGTTTTCTCAAATTTTGGTCGCACCAAGGTAACTTATATTCTTTGCAACGCATGATAAAGTTTAATTAAGTTATAAGGACTCCAAGATTGACCATAATCCTAATCTCCAATCTCGAGTGCAACATTTATATAATATGCTCTTACATCGCACTAAGATCTCGTTCTTAGCGTTGTTTTGAAATCAGGAGTTACATAAGTATTTGACTAACATCTTGAAGGGGTACATGACCGGAAGAATTGTAACTATACATGAACCACGTTCAAGAAAATACCAAGATGTTATTTTGATAGAAACCAAGGTAGCACCGCTGAATCGTTCCTTCGAACAATGACTCATAAGGTGACTTCTAAGGCGGTCTTCATCACTCAACCTGGTGTCGGACCTGAAGAGAGGACATTCTTCTCGTGATTACCAAAACTAGAAGGAAACCGCATACTCTGGGTAGGTTGGACCATGTCATTCCTAAAATATGGGTTCACGACAATGTCGCTAAACCTAATGACTATGACGGTAACTCCAACTAGGGGTTTTATTTACCTAACCTAGGAGGTCCCATCAAGTGCAAAGTTTAAGTTCGTTCTACGGTTTTAAATTTCTTATATGGTAAAAAGGGATCACACATGCAGGAAAGCTATGCACGAATATTTTATTAAGGTTGAGTGTTCCCATTAAAACTCTTTACTATGTTTGCAAGGTAAGAAGATAACCCAGTAAATTAATTTAATCGTTTATTGAATACTGAGAAAATACTTCAATATATTAACTTCAATTTCAACTTACTATGTATAAATCAAACCCCTTTTTTTTTGCCATACACAACTAAGAAACAAATTGAACCGGAGATTAGATGCACATTTCCTAAGTATCCCTAGAACTAGCATCTCATGCATATTACCAAATTTCAATTATAATTTTCTGTAACAAGAGACTACATTAGACAGTTATTCATTTTACAATGGCCTGTAAAAATTACAATAATAATAATTAAATTACACATCACCTTTTTCATCGTCATTCTTCCATCCTGCAAAACCCACGTGAGCATGATATCAGCGATAAATCGCTGGCATGGCATCCACCCTAATCAATCATAATTATCATTTTTCAGTTTCCCATTTACATCTGACAATAATTACACTTTGCAATTGAAATAAAAAAATTCTAGAAACATGTATTCATTGCATTTCATTTTTCTTCATTTTATACACCCAGGAGAGAGAAAGAGAAAGGAAGAGAGAGAAAACATCGTTTTGTCAAAAGTTCTAATACACACAACAAGTTTCATTATAGTGTTTTGAACAGTTATTTACGTGTGTTTAGACATTTTCAGGGTGATTTGGTAACCCTACGAGGGTCCGCAGCTTTCTACTTTTACATTTTCTCACTAGCTACAAAACGTACAAAACAGGCTCGGAGGCTAAGAAACTACTTCCAAAGGTTATCTTCCAATGAACACGCACAACATGACTAACTTTCTACATGTCCCTAGATATACCAGGAGTTCATAGCAACTGATGGAATCAAAAAAGAGCAAACGGTTTACGTTTGGCGGTTAGTTCTCCGGGGCCACTGGTCGTAGTTCACCCAGTTGTAAAATGACAAAAGTTAGCTCGAGGGCCCAGAAAAAACATCCATAACTGACGTTCGATGGAGAAGCATGCAACGAGACATCTCCTACTAGTTCCCCTATATAAAGAGAATTCATCAGAGTCAACGGGACTGAGAACTAGAAAACCATTTTCAAATGGCGACAAGTTTTCTGGAGCGACAAGACGAAATTGGACCAGTTTGACCTCGTCAAACTGTGACCGGAGGCCTACAAAATGGCTTCGCCAAACTATCCCGAAAAGTGCTCTTTCCTATACTGAATGTTCCATGCATTTGTCTAGTATAAACACTAGAGGTTTGCGAAGACGGAACGTGATTTCTCTTTCCGGGTTTCAAATGGTGGTCCAAAACGAAAGCCAACTTTCTAGTTTTAACAACTCTCTACTGTTGTAAACCGATGTAACAGGGCTCCTATAAGAGCGTCAAAAGGATGTCATGTGATCGTTTCGGGTCAAACCAAAAATCAAGGTGACTCCTCGTATACCAAGGTACATGAATGAAACTTCACATCTCGTTTCCAGAGTTGTGAAGGGTACTTGGTGAGTCTCCAAAAATTACAAAATTTAACTATTTAAAACCAAGAGAAGGTCAACTTTATCAATGGGGATTCAAATTCATCTGGTCGATAGAACGATATTGGAGCGGTCAAGAAGGGTAAGAGTTTTCTAAATCATCTCGAAGCGAGGGTGATAGTTCATGTTTTAAAGTAGATGAGTTATAATGACTTCGAGAGTTGCGACACGACACTTTATTGTTTTGCAAAGAGTTGAAGGGACATTAAACTATATTAAAAATCTAATAACTTAATATTCTATTTAGTTGCAAAAGAGAACTAAAACACGAGAATTATGAGAGGTAAGGAAAGAAGAACCATGCCTGGAGAGTGAAGTTAATCGAAACTGCGTGATTTGGTTTAGTAACTTGCTTGGGCACATTGTCAACCAGATCGTGAGCATCAACGGCTCCACCATTTGACATACACATCTATCAATAAAATTTGCAACTACAGACTTGAAAACCATTCTGCTACTCTGATCACATTTCTCTTACCTTCTAGATTCGACCCACCACTTGCTGTGCATGATCAAATGGTTTCTTATTTTTGTTGTTTGGATAGGATGAGATATTCGTCCTTTTTGTGCATAGACTCAAATCTTGCAA
Organism: Taxus chinensis; assembly: GCA_019776745.2. Classification (NCBI taxonomy): domain Eukaryota; kingdom Viridiplantae; phylum Streptophyta; class Pinopsida; order Cupressales; family Taxaceae; genus Taxus; species Taxus chinensis. Next base: position 282,945,103 of record CM034151.1, on the reverse strand, counting down.
CCATTAGACCAATGAAGGCTTTAGTCAAACACTTCACATTTAAGCATGCCTCCACATTTTGTACATTCTCATGTGCTCATCAAAACCAGCAAACATAATGATTAATTTTTGGCATGATTCTACAAGAGGCACTCATGCCAATGAAGTATTTACAACCCTCATGCACTGAATCCTGCCTGGCTAAATGCTAAGTAAACAAAATTGAAGCTTACATGGTCAGGGTATGTTCCATAAGACCACATCTCTTTGAGGCATTCTGTCAAACAGATCACAGGCCATTTTACACATCCATCTTGTGCATATGCTGCCATCATGGCATTCCATGAGACAACATTTCTTTGAGGCATTCTATCAAACAATTTATGTGCCTTTTTAACAGACCTGTTTTTTGCATATCCCGCTATCATTGTAGTCCCTGGAACTACATTTCTTCCATGCATTTAATCAAACAGTTCACATGCTTCCACATTTTGGCATATGTATCTGCCAAGGTGCTTGCAACTGACACATTTGACAAAAAAAACTTATCTTCCATGCGCTGAAAGGAGTCACACCAGTCTGGGCATGTTTTTTTAACACAGGCTGGGTATTTGCTAGTAAATGAATACTGAAAGAGTTAGAGACCTATTTGATGCATGGTGAAACAGTGAGACTACCCCTTGAGGAAAACCCCCACGTTTTTTTTTAACCCAACCGAATCCTATTCCGTGAGTAGCTGTCTTGTTCTTTCATTTTATCAAACAATGAAGCTGCGCCTCCAAAGAAATTCGTAACAGCAACATCTGATGAAAATATCCTATCCCTTATGCATTGAAACAAAAAAATGCCCATGCTTGGCAGTCTGGCGTGGCCGGGGGAATGCTGAACAGGTTGTGGAGTTTGCCATGCCGCCGCCCTCCCCAATTTCGCCCCTTCCAAAAGCCAAAAGGATGAAACCCTAACGCCACACTTGAGTTTTCTCGCCCTTCTCCACTTTGCCCTAATCCACCCCCACAATCACGAATATTTTAAATTTTAGCTCTTTTATTTTATTTTTATTATTTTATTTATTTATTTTAAAATTTTCCTTTTTACAAATATAATTAATAATATTCCTTTACGTACAACAACCAACACAACGAGATGAACAAGACTCCTCTTCTGTCCCAGAGGCGTTCGAAACTGAACGCATGACATGGACCAACCATGGCATCACAACAAGAGACTGTCTTCTCATGCAGAACGAGGTGACCAAACCAAATAAATAAAATTGCTTATCGATAATCAACAATAAAATTGGTAACACATCGACGATCAACTGAAGAAGTTATCGTCCATCGATAATTAAAATACTAATATTGTTATCATTATTATTATTATTATTATTATTTACTTATTATTATTATTATTATTACCACTTAAAATAATTATTAATCATACTACAAAGACTAACATACCCGCTCGATAAAAAGGTAAAACAATAATACTATCAAATAGAGGCCAATCATCAATTAAATTAAAATAACATTATTATCATTATATATTATAAAGATATAAATATAATTACTATTCACATTGATAATGACTATCGGCCCAGCTTTACCAGGTGACAACAAGGTCCTCCTTCAAATAGGTCAACGAACAAGACATTACATAGTCCCCACACAAAGGTGTCGATAACGACTCGAGAGAGCAAGGAGAGGAAAGGTGCTAACACATCACTGAGACAAGGACAAGGTCAAAAATGGTCAACGAGAGCCCACACACACAAGTCTCCCAGGATTAGTAACAGGGTCGGCAGGTCAGGGACTAGGAAACATTGAACGGGGCATTACACTTTGTTCCTTTATAACCCTAGTGCTAGAACCTACTTTGTATATTGGGTTTGTTTTCCTTTTTATCTTTTCTTTGTTGTGTGTTTTTGTTTACGTGGATTTTGGTTAACCATCTTGATTATTTTATAAGCATGGTGACAACTCTTTTGTGCAACAATAAAAAACAAGTTGCTTGAAAAATTACTCTCCAAATAACACTCATGCTATGAACACAATCCTTTCCCATTCTTGTTCTACTCCCTTGTTTTCCTTCTTATTAAGATGTTGTCTGCTGCCTTGTTGCATCATCCACCCACTTGAGGGGGCATTCCTCTACCATTATGCTTGTTGGGGCATCCTAATGCTTCACAATTTTTTGCTCGCTAAATTATACGTGTCTACTATCTTTAAAGCACTATTACTTTGCAATAACACTTTAAAGAAGGGAAAAATGTAGACACCCCAAAATTACACTTCTAGTTCCACTTGTTCCCAGTGTTATCCTAGTGCACCCTATTATTCACCAAATTACGATTAATTGATTAAATTAATTAATTAATACACATTTTACCCCTTTGGATTAATTAAATTAATCCAATGTATCCTTAGTACCCATTTAGCTAAATTAATTATTATTTATTAATTGAATAATTAATTAATTAAGTGTGTACACATCCTAGTCATCTACCACTTGATCAAAATCCACTTAGACTCCAATTAGACTACAATTGGACTCCCTATCATTATCCTAGTTAACTACACTTCTAGAATCCTAGAAAGGTGGGGGTAATTAAATTACATGTACAACCACCTTTCCAGATGTATTTTTTTGAAATTAATTTATTTATTGCCCCTAACACTATTGCGACTTCCCACGATGCTATTTTTAGCATATTCATTCATCCGTGTGTAACCAACTTTAACTACTTCCGCCTCTATAAATTGCAGGTTTACCTTGTTTACAAACCCTCTTGAATTTGAAGTACAAAAACTCTATTGAATTTACCGTGTTGGTAACATTTGCATTCAAAATTTTGAGAGTACTCAAGAGGATCCACAATCATTTCTTACATTCATTTGCAAGGTTTCACAGGAGACCCTTATTGAGGTTTGCATTAAAGGTTACTGGAAGGTTTGTAAATTATTTTTTTATCTTTCATTACTGTGATCTTTCATAGCTTACACATACATTATTACTATTTTTACTACTATTTTTATTGTTACAATTGTTTCTCTTGTAGTGCGCCATGGTTTCCACCATGTGCATCCATTTAATATTTTGAGATCCCAATATTGGTGGCCACCACTGCATTCTTCCATGTGTTTTTACGCAATCTAGAAAATTCATTAGACATGGTAACACATATATTCTTTTGAGCCATACACTCAAATAATTTATCACATGTGTGTAAAAATTAACGACATTCATTTGGGTATATTCTACACCTAGAACAAACACATTCATAATTATGGGCTAATACATAGGTATATACAAGTTACAGGTACTCAGAAACACGATCAAATATAAAAATCTAGAAAATATTACACATGTTAAAAAATGTACATCTTGGTCAAGAACATACGGAAAGTTTTGACCCTTTCACTTAGTTTTTTCCATGGGTAGCTACACCAAATTTCGTAGTAGTTTCAAATTTCCACCTACAGGTAAATGTTATTTATTGGGTTTATAATATCAAGTGGGAAAATGCTTATTTATGAAATCTGCCAAATATTGCATGTTTTTGGTTTATAACTTATATTTAAAATATAAGCATGCTGGACCCAAACAGGTCAGCTTTTAAGACTGATCATGACCACCCACCTTGTATATAACAATGTGATCTTAGTAGAGATCAGTTAGATATGTCGTAACAAGTATGTGAGCTATATGTGTGAGAAAATTATAGATACATGATGTGAATTAGGTGAATATCTTGAGAACATGTATGAGGCAGGGTTTAATCCCTTTTTGAAGGTGCAACTACATGTGGAAATAGTGGGAGTCCTGGGTGAAATTTTATTCTCAATAAATATAAGTGATTTTCTGTGGGTTTTTTTATCTTCCATGGTTTTCTCACTTATATCTTGTGTCTATGTATATATTTACTTTCTATTCATGTTGTTTACATTATGTAATATGCATTATAAACATCTAAATCTATGTTCTTAATTACTGCATTTCATAAACTATCATCTTCGGAAATTAATATTTTGGATTTATAATTTGTAACATTATTCATTCATTAAATTTCTTAACATTCTTGACATAGTTTCAGACCCACTTGACTCAATTCAGGTTAGTTATAGGGGCATAAATCACTTTATTCCTTCACCAAGGTACTTATTTTCAGTTATAGTTTCATGGATCTTAGGGGCATGTGTCTCATTTATCCACCTACATTTAAGTACATTACAATTTCCATTCATTTTTATTTAGTTGTGTGGCACATAGGAAGGGAATGGGGGAACTTGTTTTATTTTCTATTGTGTGTTCTTATTTACAAAATTGGGCCTATATCCATTTTTAGTGGTGTGGTTAGTGGGGTTATGGAAGGTATTAAAGTGACTAAGTTATTCATAGGACATCCTTCCTCTCCTCTTACATTCGAAGGGGAATATATCAGTGTTGTTGAATGAATTTGATACACATTCTTCTTCCTTCATGGGGTACTTCGGTATCTCAATCTTCTTCTCTCTTTCCTCCATTTATGTTTTGGGTTTCATGCACCTAAAACTCCATTTTATCCTTGGCACCATTGGGGAATGATCACCCCTAATCCTTTAGAAACCTCAATAATTCAAATAACCATGTACAAATAAAATTTGAAACTTTTCCCTTTGCAAATAAACATGTGTATTCCTTCCATTTTTTACATCTATTTCACTTTATGTAAATTCACAGTTTACATATTTCATTTCTACATTTGAGTTAAATTTTAACTATTTAATATGGACATTAACTACACTATGTGTTGTAGTTTTCATCATGGAACATGCCAACACCAACACAATGAGACACTGTAAAACAAACTCTAAGTGGTATCTTTTCATTTAAGCATGTAATTTTCATTTCGTACTTAAAGGGGGGGAATTTAGACATTCAAAATTGGATATTTATTCTTTTAAAATTTTGGCTATGATAATACACTCTTGTTAGTACAAAGAAAACCTTTATATCCCCGCTGAATACATCATGAGGTATTTTGTCTAAATTTCTTAGTATTACAACTTCTCGACAAGTTCTAAGAATTATATGCATAAAATCCATAGAAAAACTCAAATTAACAGGATGCAACCATCATTTATCATGTTTCTCAACCCTATGCAAAACTATATAGTTTGGTCCACTTATGATATATAGTCTTGGCTGACTTGTACATTTTTGAACTGATATGTCCTCCATATGATTTTCTAGTTCCATATTATTTTTTGGGTAATTTTATCTCTCTAGTTTGGCCTTGTTATGAAATTTTACCTTTGGAACCCTATAAAAACAAGTTAACACTACCTCATTTTAAAACCTAGAAGTTATATGTCACAACATTATAATTATCTCTTGCAACACTCACAAAAGGAACCCAAGGTTCCCTGAATCTCATGCACATTCATTAGGGAAACAATGAATATATGTATAAAGTATCATATAATGTCAAGGAATAAAATTATCTCATTTTTAGGTACTCAAACATCCCAATTTCAAGTATTAGAAATATCCAAACTCAAATTAAGAATTATTAAGGAGTTCTTAATTGTCAAATCTAGTTGCATTCATTCAAATATCACATTCTAGGTATAGAATGACATGTGTTTTCAGGCCTCTTTAGAGAAGTGCCGATGTTAGTGGTGCAAGGATTATACTTCAAACCAAATAATTTTTATTTTGTAAGGTATCTCACCCATAGCTAGGTTTGAGACCTCACTTATCATGTTTAGAGGGATTCACAACATGATTGAAAATCAAGGTTTGGCACTAAAAAACATTTCCATGTAAGAAAAAATATCAGGAAGTTACAAAACCAAATTCTAAGTAGGTCCAAAACCATATAATAAGGTCAAAACCATATATACGGTCTTAAAAGATCCATACAACCTACACTAGTACATTTATAGTCATAGTTATAGGAATCAAGAATTTTTGTGTTTAGATCTCCCATCTCTAGTACTCTGCACACCCATAACCTCCTATATCCACTTGTAATCAGCTAAGCGTACACATCCCCTTTATTTTCAAATTCATATCTTACTTTTAACATTATTTGCAAGAATTGATGCATTGTTATGATATTGCATATTTAATGTTGGGATTTAATTAATCAAAAAAACCTTTTGTAGCTCCCCTTTACATCCTTTAGTGTAATTAACTAACTAATGTAGATGCTAAATCTAATAAGGGTGTAAATGATATATTATATACACAAGCATAAAAAACATGATAAGGTCATTAAGACATGGGTAGAGAAAGATTTAGTTAGTGCTATCAATTTCATTGATGAAGGTGGGAAGGCATATGCATGGGTGGTTGAAGCCTAAGATAATTTTTTGACTCAAATTAAAACTGTAAAGGAGGATTCCCTATGGGGAAGTTTAACTCTAGAATTGAGAGCAATGGTGTTCACTGATGATAAATTTTTTTATCTTTGAGAAAGTTTTCAGCAATTCTCAAGATAACCTTTCCTGAACATGGTAAATAAGTGTTGAATCGAGGATAAATTTCCTTAAGAAAGAAATAATGATCTCCAAACATATATTCAAAATGGTGAATCCCTTAAGTAAGAAATTTCTATATATATGAAAACTCTACATTGTGATCAGTTCAAAGAAGTTAATTTGAAATAAACATCGCAATATATATCAAAGATAAATTTAAAAAATTAATAAAGAAAAATCTTTTATGCATAGAAGAATTCAATAAAGAAAAGTTGGATGAACTTTCTGAGGTACATAATATGATTTCTAAGGAATCTAAAGGCCTTAATAGTTTGATGGTGGGAGTTATGAGATGATTGATGTTATGTGTACCTATTTGATCAATATTTCCAACACTATAATTATGAGTGAAAGAGGTATCAAAATTAGTATCAGTTGATTCAGAGTGTAAGTGTTGAATCTCAAGCCTTATTCTTCTTCTCTAACATCTTGACTTATCTTTGAGTAAATTTTCTATTTTATCAGTGCACTTTTTACAATATTATTTTCCACCATTTTAAAAATTGTAAAATTCACTTAAGTGACTATGAAGTGGACAATTAAAGTTATAAAAAATAGAAAAGTTACTTAAGAGGTAGTTATAAGGTATTTTCTCTCCCAATCATAATTAAAGTGAAGGATCTCTTATTGTAAAGGGTTGGGAAATTTTTGATAAGCAAAAAACTTTAGAGGATTATACCTTCTCTTTATTTCTGTCCATGACTACATATTTGATAGAAAAAAGTAATATGAAAAATTGTGTTCATTATGTGCTAAAAAAGAATTATTGATTTTTTTATGTCTATTGTTGTTGATCATATCCATTTTGTAGGCTAATATAGTTTCTTAGTATTTTACTTTCTTATTACATGATGTGGTAGTTTATTATTAACACATGACATGAATACATAGTTTAATATTTTATTTTTATCATTAATAAGTGCATTTCTCTTTCCTTTCAATTTTCTTCCCTTCAAACTTACTCACCTGTCCTATTTGTTTCTTCCCATTCCATTATGAAGTTTTACAACATGGGTTTAAAAATTCAAACCCCAAAGTTAATTGGTGTCAACATTATAAATAATTGATTTGCCTTCATTTTGGTATTTAATAAAGGGAACCTATCCTCATAATAGTGGAGGTATTCCATCCCCTAAATTATTGTGGAACCCTTATTTTTCTAAGTGCAAAATATTTCACTAATAATGTGTACACACACTTGGTGTTTTCTCAATTTTTGTTCCTTATGTTGGTGTTAACATGTTCCATGATGAAACTTGTGACACATAACAAATTCAATGTCACTAAAATAAATTTAATTGCAACCCAAATGTAAATAGTGTATGTAAATTTAAACCATAAATTTGTGCATAGTAAAGTAAAGTTATGGAAAGCATTGAAGGATTACACTAGTTCTCTTTGTTGAGGGATGAACTCCCATTCTTGTTGCACTTTTGAATTCTTATTTGTGTTGTTATGTCAAATTAATTGGGGCGATCAATCCCTAATTTTTGAAATATAAAATGAAATAGGATATGATTTGAGTGTGCATGACCCAATATAGAAAAGAGATATCATATGACAATTATCCCAAACAAACCTAAAAATAGGGAAGAACTATGTGTAATGTATCTAGCCACTTTGATATCTTCCCACACAAAGAGGGAGAGAGAAAGGAAGAACAACCTACAAAGTATATAGTCTCTTGAATATCTTCCAACCCCACAAATCACACTACTACAAATGGATCTAATCTAATTTTGTAATAGTAAAACTCTGAAAGGGAATGGATGTCCCATGCCCCTACCATGTGCTTTAATAGTTGAGGTTGATTATGTAATTTCTAAATAATGCAAAAGGAGAAGAAATTCCATGCCCTTAAACCCTATATCTACAACTATATTTGAGTAATGTAATGAAATATTCATGCCCTATGTATTAATTTATGAACAATGTCACACACACACACACACACACACACACACACACACACACACACACACACACACACACACACACACACACACCCATATCATAAGTTTATAAATACGTGTAAGAATATAAGAATTATGAAAATTTATATGAATTTTCACCCACTACGGAAATGTATGGTAAGGATCATAACACACAATGATTCCTTCCCCAGTGGACAATTTTATACCAATGTGAATTACATCCATATTATGTATCTATTCTTATTGATGAGGATTTTCCCCCTGTGTAAACATGTGTATGAGTTATGTAATCTATATATACCATCTTTATATGTATAATATACCCTAATGAATTACCACTATTTTGAGGCATATAAGATATAGTAGTAGAGTGTGAAACTCATAATCAATGATTTTTACCCATGCTAGATAAGTCTAATAATTTGTGTTGGTTCACATGGAATGTTTTTTGTGGTCGCCACCATTAGGATAATCTTCCTATAATAAGGAGTGTGCATTGTGGAGACTAAGGTACATAAAGAAAGCAACACACAACAATAAATAATAATAAAAACATGTATAAAAGAAACAAAACACTAAGGAAAATAAATATAAGTAGAACAAAAATAGAAGGTAAAGACTCATATCTAGACACAAAGCCAGAAACATGGGACATCACAGTGTCATAATAAAATCACGGTGAAGACACAAATTTCATATACAAAGAAGAAAGTATATAAGTAATCACACATACAAGTACAAAAGAAATGTCACATAGATAAGATGTAAAAATACACAAACATGGGACACCAAAGTATCACAAGGCAAGCATAAAAGGTAGATAAGCCACATAAAAATAAGTAATCAAGTATTCAAGACATCAAATGACAAATACATATAGAAATTAAGTGAAACACATATCAAACATTATTCAAAAGCCACATAGAACAAGTTAAGTTAGTATTACACAAGACACATATGTTATTATTAAAAATCCAAAGGATACTATATAAAAAATATAAATAATTGAGCATAATGAGGAAGTGAACGTAACTATAATGAAACAAAACACTTTTATAATGTGGGAGGTACCTTCAAATGATCATGGTCACTAGGAAGGGACTAGGATGCCACCTCTCATCATGTAAATATATGTGTATATCCTACATACAGCTCAAAATACCTCATGAATGCATGTGTGTAAAGAGTATGTAGAAAAATATGTTATCTATCAAAGAAATATGACAAAAAATAACTAAATTACAAAACTAACTAATAAAGTCACATGTAATTCCTAATAGTTTATTCTTGTAAATATTTGAATGATTTTATATTATGTGATTTTTGAATTTTTTTGTATTATTTTGAAAGTATTTATGTACATAAAGGAAGATAACACAAGAGCTACCTAATGAGTTCATCATTTGGAGGTGGGGCATACCCTTAAAGTAAAGGAAGAAAATTAATTAAATGTGTCATAATAGAAGAAGGATGATCATATATATTATGTGTAAGATCCATAGTATGTAAACTAGGATATCTAACATTAGGCATATAAGGGAGAGAAACACTAGAAGTATCATGTGCCATAAAATACCTAATAACAGTTTCAAGAAGGAGATACCCACTATAAGTAGTATGTGCAATAGGATACGCATTAGGAAGCCTAGGAGAAATAGATGTTTTATATAAGATCTTACATGATATATAAGAGGGAGAGACCCACTAGAAGTATTATGTGTAATAGGATACCTAATATGAGGCCTATCAGAAATAACACCACTAGAGGTAGTATATGCCATATAATACCTAATAGAAGGCATAAGAGGGAGAGAAACACTAGAGTATTATGTGTAATACAAGACCTAGTAGGATGCTTAGGAGGGATAAACCCTCTAGAGGTACAATAAGTGTCATATAATACCTAATAGAAGGTTTAAGAATGAGATATTCACTAGAAGTAGTATGCATAGATGTACTAGGCATATGAGTAACAAATGTAGCTTTCCAAATAAGTAACTGTTGGTGGAATAATTTGTCACACGGGAAAATTAGTGAGTTTTCACCAACGCTATAGGACTAAGTCCCTCCTCTTGGTAACGGGAAGGATCTCATTTATTAAATGTAGAAAAAAAATTCAACGGGTGGTTGTGAAGCTGAGGATAACACATGAATACTCCACTAGACTTGTGGCAAATTTATTGCATTTAGTTCAAGGGAGGAATTTTCTTAGTGAAATGAGGTACAGGGGAGTAAGAATATTGTGAAGGAGGGTTAAATTTGTGAATAGGAACTTACATATTTTCACAACATTAACCAAATAAAATCTATACTCAATTAGAGGAATTAAAAGTTGTGAAGAATAATAAGGCTAACAAACCACAGACACACAATTCTATTAATTTATTTATCAAAGGTATAAAGTCCTTTCTTGTTTTTACAAGATTATCATACTTAAAAGGTTGAGTATGAAAATAATAAAGGAAACATACACAAACAAGAAGATGGAAGAATGTAATATATTTTTTGTATTTAGTAGTGCGAATATATCTACTAGAAACTCAAAATTGACAACCCTTTGGAATGGAGAATCCATTCCAATTTATAACCTTACAAAAATTATTTTCATCTACCCCCACATGAATTTTCACTTCCCCTCATCACTTGTGACCTTTCATATTCTTAGGAAAAAAAGTGATCTTTTTCTCATTAATTGAAAAGAACTAATTACAATGTTAGATTACAGTTCACTTAAGTGACTATGAAAAAATAGTCAAAAGTACCTCCCTAATGAAGAATTAGAACATGGAGAGAGATGGAAGGAGGAAGGAAGAAGAGGAGAGATGATCATTCTAATGGAGATGAAGCCTCTTATGACGAAGAGATGATTACTAATGAACCTTGTGGGAATGTTCCTGGAGAAATTTCTTCATCCTTAAATTCCGTATTAAAGCGGGCTTCCATAACTACCACTTTTTCTACATGTGGAATATAAACAAAGCTCAAAGCATTGATCTAGGTTTTAGAAGAATTTTTGATGGCCTTAAATTGGTTGAACCAAAATTTATGCTCCTTATAAATATTATAATTGAACATATGATGTATGTGAGAGACTCCAAAGTATATTCTTTGAATGAGAAGGGATCTCCCGCCTCTTTTTTGAAAAATTCCTGGAATGATTTTAGAATCTCTTCCAATGATTAATTTTCACTGATTGAAGGTGACCCAAGATTTTACACACTGTTCTTGATACTTTAAAAAATATTTTATGTGAGATCTTCAAAATAATCAAGATCAGAGATAATATCATTCAAAATTACACACTGAGCACTCATTGTACAAGACCAGATAGAAGACAAGTTATCATTCATAGCAGTGAACACATTTTTTCTCACCAATAAATGAGAAGAAACATTATTCATTTCTAAAACCAATGGAAGCACATTTTCCCAATAGGATTTCTCCTTCTCAATCTCATCCTTAGTCATTTTCACTTTAAAAGAGGTGATGAGGAAAAACATAAAAAATGAAAGATTTTCTGGAAACATTTTTTTCCTTTCTCAAGAATATTTTCAACTCACCTGTCATTAGCCATTCCCTACATTGAGTAACCTTGATATTTCTTGATTATTTATGGGTTATAGATACTGATAGGAGGGATGGATTATATGGGTGGAGGTGGTACTACACTAGGATCCAAGAATGCTTACATATAAGTAGTGAAGTTCTCACATGCTCTTCCAATTGTTCCATTATTTTCTTATATTCCTAATTTTGAGAAAACAGGCAGGAAATAAATTCCTTGAACATGTGTGCATCACCCTTATGTGTAGCTTGACCCAATGAAATCCTTGTCATATAGTAATCAACTTGAGTCATTTATTCCATAGGTTTTTAAACCTTTGGTAGGAAAATATATATGTATTGGTCACCAGAAGCTCCACTAAAGAAAGGAGAGGATACATGTGCTTTCTTGCCTCACTTAACTTTTATAATCTTTGAGATAGCTCCAAAATCAGGTGCCAATGCTTGCTGCACTTTACTTGACTCACTCCTGGTAAGATCTTGAATCTTAGGTAAATTATCTACTAGTGTGGGCTAAATATCAAGCATGAGAGAATTTTTAGGTTCATGGTGGTGAATCACATCTTGCACATGGTGGAATAACTCAGATTCCAAAGAAGACACACTTGGGAACTTATGCAAAAATAGGGACTGTGAAGCATCAATATCATATTGTTCAATAGGCTTAATGTGGATTTACATGACTTTGGATTTATTGTTGAGCCTCTTGGGGTGATAATCTTCAATGTTACCTTCCTCCAAAATCTTTCTCTTTAAGGGATATTCTGAGTGAGTGGAGCTCACAACCTTCTTGCATGTCTTCATAGAGGAAATGTGAGATACTTATATTGATAGAGTCAAGAGGCCACCATAATCAATGAAATAAAATTTGTTTTCTCTTGAAACTCTCTCTCAAAGTATAAGTTACCACTGTAGTTCTTTCCTTGATATCACTTGATTCTCTTGTATTCCATGAGATTAGAGGAAGAGGTGAATTTTTCACTTCTTGATACTCAAGATCAAACAAGTCTGATACATCATCCTATATTCCCTCAATGAACCAATCAAAGTGAAGGACCCTCATCTGATCAACTGTCATCTGCATATGTTCCCTCTTTCTTACTTTAAATCCATTAATGCAATTGACACAATAGTCCTCGATTTAAGGTGTGTGGTGTGATTCAAGAAAGGTGAAAGTTTTAGGATTTCTCTTCATATAAAAATCAGGCCTAGATGTATAGGAATAGAGATTGAGGGAAGTAAAATAAGATTCAATATTTTGTGAATCTACAACATTCTTACATGAATATATTCATAAAGAGATGGGGAAAGAAACACCCTTCTTTTTTTTGTTTCTACACCTAGTATGAACATAAGAAAGTTTCCTACATAATTCAAACATTATAATTTTATCACTAGGGTACCTGGATAGCCTGTGAGGAGAAATATCGAAGCCTAAAACCCTAATGTATGTGAAGGTTTAGAATTGGGTGAATTAGCTCACATAATTTTCAATCAGCGCATATCCTCATCTCTATATTCTCCTTGAGAATTCTGATGATGAACATGGTGAATGTATCATTCACCCTAGTAAAGTGATGGTTGCTTTCTTGTGAGTGATCTATGGGAACTTCTCGTAGGTAGGTGATTTTTGGGATACATTAAGAGTAGTAGTCAAAACCTTGAAGGATATTGTAAAGGTGAGAGAATATACTAGGTAGGAAGTCATGTGAACTTCATAATGGAAGAAAACTAAAGAAATTGCTGATGGATATTGTCATTGATAATCTTCCCGCAATATAATACTTGGTTCCCTTCAATTGTAACAAGGATAAAATGAGCCATCCAGTCCTATAATTCTTTCATAGTTTCCTCACCCATCACCCTGATCAGTAGGATAATTAAATATGATTACCCTTCATGGAATTCACTCCTAGACAAGTTCTTAGGAATATGAGAAGGTTTTCTTCCTTTCCCAAACCAAAAACCGAGCATAAGGCCTTGTAAATATGAATCGGTATTCGTCCACTCCTGTGATGAAAAATAATTGGTGAGGATAGAAATGTTACTTCTAGTGGGAATCTGCAGACATTGAAAGATGACCTTGGGAGTGTGGATTGTAGGGATTGAATTATAATCTACTTGCACTATCCTAAAATTAGCTTCATAATATTATACAAAAGCTAGAACCATTTCAATTTTTTGAATATAAAGTGGGTGACCTCCTGTTTAAGATAGCCTACTTGAGAAGATATTCTCTTCCATTGGTTCACGAGGTTTGCTAAACATCCTATTTTTAAGTCTTCAAGATCCTTGTGAGGGACATCGGTGTCTCCCACACTAGGATACTCGGTGATTAGGGTTGAAATGGGTTTTAGACATGAGTATTTGAACTTCATATTGCTAAAAAAGACTAAGGTAAGAAGAATAAGAGTCACCACACACTTTCTAAACTCAGATCCAAAACTTTCTATTTTTAGTAGGTCCTATCTAGGACTGCTATTTTTAGTAATTTTCCACTATTTTTGTCTTCTAATGCTTATGGATCATTCAAAGTATTAAAAGTGTTGAGAATTGACTATTTTTAAAAACTTACTATTTTTAGACATCCAATGCTCTGAATAATTGATATTTTTATAAAGTACACTTACAGGTGTCAAGTTGCAACAAAACCACTGTTAAAATTTTATGTTTTTCTCCAGGACCTTCTATTATGAATTTCATGATTTCTTGTCTGTTGGATATTTGTGAAAATTAAAAAGTAGTTTTAGGGTTTTATATTTTAAAATTTATTTTATAAAAAATCTAGAAAATTAGTTTATTTTCTATGGCAATCTTCCCACAAGCATTTTGGAGAGGAGACCACAAGAAATATTTTGAGGTAAATGGGCTCCTGGATGAGGAAATATGATAAAATATTTGCTTTACTAGTTATGGATGTCTGGAAAAAAATTGGCAGCATGTCTGGATGAAAATGGAATTTTGGAGGATGTTGTAATAACAATTTTCAAGAAAAATTATTATCTATTTGAGAAATGGAGAGTTAGAGAGATTTTATTGTATTTCTTAACTCACATGGAACTGGAACACTTAACTGGGGTTGGAATGGAGTGGATGTGAGGTTAAACTTAGTGAAATGGGGAAAGAGGGGAAAATAGGGACACCAAATTTTGACTCACACCAGATGGTGAAAAGTGGAAGCTTGTGGTGCACGGTGGATGCGATGTAGGGGATGATAAATGAGCACATGGGAGATGGAGGCAGTCACATGGTGACCAGGGGCTGTATGAATGAGTGAGTCACCTTTTTAAGTCCCTCTTGTCCTTTAGGTTAAAAGGGGGATAGAGGGGACACCAGGGTTCCTAAATTTTGACGTAGGAGAAGGAGGGAGGTCACACTTTATGTCCCCTTTGTACCCCTTACACCATGGGGATAGAGGGGACAAATGGGATAATTGGGACAATTGGGAGGCAAAAGTGTGACTTAGGGGAGAGAGTGGGGCTAAAATTTATGTCCCTCTTTTCCCTCCTCTTCCCTAACAGATAGAGGGGAAACAAGAGTATCCAAAATGATACTTGGATAAATTATGAAAGTAAATTTTGCCTTAAATGTCCAAATTGGGACACCGAAACTGATATTTTCACCTCACAAGCTTAATAAAGTGTTTTGGGGTTAAATTGAATATGATTTTGACTCCAAATAACTTTTTGAGATAAATGGGACCATTATTGAGACATAATTATTCCTTAAATTGAAAATTTTGGACCTATTCCATCTTGAACTGAGAGGGGAAACAACATAGTTTTGAACTATCTTAAGAAATATTTGAGACTTGGATAAAATTTGATTTTTAAACCTCATAAAGGATTCCAAGAATTTTTATATGAATATTTTCTTTCTTATTAAATCCTTCTATAACTCCTAGAATCATCTGAAGAAGATAGCTTACATCATTTGAGCTTTTATTCCCTACACCCTGAATTACCCGATGTTGAACAAATTGATCCTAAATCAAAATTTCTTCCCTAAAATTTCCTCAAATGCTTCGAATACCTTCAATATAATCTGAAATCACCCTCATATGCTTTATATTTTACTTGTATTCTTCCATAGGATGTTATTTAGTTGAAGAATGGCCAAGAATGGCCTTTTTAGGTATCCGAATGAAACTACCTTTCATTGAATCTTGATGAGTTCATCAATCACATTAGGAACTCTTCCCTACACACTAAAACACTCTAAATAATATTATTAGCAATTTCCTCTAAGAGTGGGTGAGGTTAGGACTGAAGGAAGGATGGCCAAAGGAAGGATGCACTGTGACCGAGAAACATAATTTTCAATTATGGGATTAATTTTCATGCTTAAAGTTTCAAGTTTTCATGTGAGACATTTTTCATGACAACATCTAGATCTAAGTTGGAGAAATTGGACCATAAGGGAAAATAGAGAACCTTAGGTATCTCATGAGTAGTATATGAGTGTTTTATCCGTTTGGTAACATATTTATTTGTAACTGACTAATACAAGAAATAGGCACATATAAAGGGAAAGGAGAAAACACACATGATAGAAATAAAAAACACAAAAACAAAAAGGAAAAAAACATAGAACTAAAAGGGAAGTTATGATACATGGTTGGGGAAAACCAAAATTACTGCCTATAAAGCTTCAGATGTTACCTATTGTGAGACAATGCCAATTGGGTCCCGTCAAGGTAAGCATGATAATATGTGTTCTCTCCATAGAAGTGCTTGATTTTGAAAGGACCGAGCTAGAAAGAGTCAAAATTTCCATGGATTCCCTTGGGAAATCTCCTTTTTTCTGAGAGAAGGAAAAAATATTCAATTTGAAAGCTCATATCTTGGGTTTTGATCAAAGATCTTCTTCACTTTAGACTGGTATATTCTAAGTGTATTAACTGACACTAATCTATCTTTATTCAAATTTTCTAACTAATAAATCCTCTTGTCAAGAACATTTAAGTATTCTCCATTTTCTACTACTTTCATTAGTTATAAGGAAAGTAGTTCTTGAGAAATTGGGATTTGGTCATATCTATATAGTAGCTCAAAAGGAGACGTGCAAATAGATTTCTTGGGTGTGATTTGATCGAACAATAATGCATAATATATTTTCTTATGCCAATCTCTATGATTAACATCTACTAGCTTCCGAACAATAGTGACAATGTTTTTATTACTGGATTTGACTTGGACATTACATTGTAGATAGTAATCAATAGTGTGAGATAGGAACATGCCAGTATTGTATAAAAATTCCATCAATTATACTAAGGAGAAATAAGTGGCTATGTTAGATACTATCTTGGCTGGTACCCCGAATATGACAATGATGTTTTATTTCAATAAATTACACGTTATTTCAAAGTTGACATACATGGTTGGTATATCATCCACACAATTTTTGAAGTAATTAGTAGTGGTAAGAACATATATATGACCTAGAATAGAGTGTAGGTTCAATACAACAATGAAATCCAAATCCCACTGTGGGAAAGGTTCTTCGATAATCACATGCATGAGGGGAAAGGAAACAAGTCTTGGTCTTCTCACAAACTATTGACACAAATCACATTTTACAACCCATTTATATACATCTTGGAAGAGGTTATTCCAATAATAACCACATATCAAGATATTATGAGCTCTAACCATTGCTGAGAAATGACCCCCACATTCTTGGTGATGATATGCTTTGAATTTTTTTCTGCTAATATTCTTCTTCAATGCACCTTAAGAATGTACCATCCAATCCCTTCTTGTATATTATGTTCTCCCAAATGACATATCTCACTACTTTGAGATTGAGAGTACATATTTTCTTATAATCTAGTCCTAGAGGGAAATCCCCATAAGTTAAGAAACATTTTATATTTACATACCAAGGGTTGGTGATGCTTACGAAGAGAATGGGAGGGAGGTCTTGTTGTATGAAAATGGACTTAATTACAGGACTAGGAACCATAAAAATAATATGAGATTCGAAAAGGTTAAATATGAAATTATTAAGATTTCTAACCATTGTATAGGCATGTTTATCATGTTGTGAGTAGTTAAGTTCATGGAGCACTCATGAATATGATGGGTGACTAAATTTTTTCATCATTTTCTGGAATAAGGAATTATAAAATAGTATGTTCTAAAGTATATCAATAGATAATGAATTTTCTATTGAAACTAGGGAGCACTATAGAAGGTGATTTTTTAATAACACTATTGATAGACTTGAAGGATTCTTTTCCATGTTTACTCTACTTGAAATATTCCTTAGGATTCATCATGTTGACTATGTCCTTTGTAAGCTTAGCAAAGTATAGGACAAACCTTCTCAAGAAATTCACTTTACTAAAGAAAGAGTGCACACCTGGTTTACTGATGGGTAGAGACAATCTTTGAATAGCTTTCACTCTTTCTAGATCAATCTTCGTGCCTTCCTTTCTCACAATGTGACCAAGGTGTTTTCCTTTGGTTACCCCAAAAATTTACTTTTTTGGATTGATAGAAATGTGACACCTTTTATAATGAATCAAAACTTATTTAAGGTGCTGCAAGTTTTGTTTTTGTATTTTTTGAGTATACTGTGAGATCATCTAGATATACCAACATGCATTTCCCCTTTAATTCCTTGAAATCCAAATCCATATATCTCTAAAATGTGGCACCTGTATTGGTTTGGATAAAGGGCATATGATGATATGCAAAGGTTCCCCATGGGATGGTGAAGGAAGTATTGAATTGGTATTCTTTGGAAACTTCAATTTGGTTATATCTAGAAAATACATCAAGCATAGACACCATTTCTAAACCATTAACCACTTGCAGGATGTGATCCATGACTGGAAAAGGATAACTATCCATTAAGGAAACTTGATTTAAGCTCCAAGAATCCACACAGATGTATATTTCACCATTCTTCTTCTGGGCTGATACAATATTGGCTATCCATGCTAAATGATGGACAAGAAAAATGATACGTGCATTGAGCAACTTCTCAACCTATGCCTTGATGGT
Organism: Taxus chinensis; assembly: GCA_019776745.2. NCBI lineage: Eukaryota > Viridiplantae > Streptophyta > Pinopsida > Cupressales > Taxaceae > Taxus > Taxus chinensis. The sequence goes on along the minus strand of CM034151.1, from coordinate 282,926,092 downwards.
CCCGATAGTATATGGATTGTACTGTATTTGATTTTTCTAGAAGGATTTTGGATCTGGTTTTAAAGGGATGGAGTGTTTCATTGATTGAGGTGGAAAATATTTTAAATCATCATATGAATATGGAATACATCCTAATACTTTTTCACCAAAGTTGAGAAGTTTCTCCATTCCTCAGATGAACAATATTTTCCTATTTCGACCATCCTCAGTTTTTCACTTATTCTGATGTTTATCTTGTCATATTTTGATGAAGATATTGCTTGATCCTTGGTTTTACCATGGATAAATCTATCATTTTTTTCAAATAATTTCACCACTGACACTAGCCCCTTCAGAATCTTGTTACCTTTTAATTGAATTACTCCATCTTCATCTATTTAATTAGTTGTATTAGTATCACTATTATTTATAGTAAAATCTTGTGGGATTGAGTCACTTACTTTAAAGTTAATAGACATGAGATATCTGGTGTACTACAAGAAGGAAAAAATCTGATTATCATCATTAATTTTTTTCCATTTTTGTAAATTGTCTAGCACACTTGGGTGAAAGATCGTTTCCACTGAAAAATTTTCTCCACTAAAATATGGATGTGGGATCATCAAAGAGGCAGATACTTCTAAAGAATCATCCTATCATTATGATCACTAAGAAATACTCTAATGTTAAATGCATCAAAAGCTTCAAGGTAATCCCAAACTCTATTTTTGTAGTGACATAAATGAGATTTATTGACTTGAAGTATATCTCTTACATGTTCACAATTAACTCAACATATCCTTTCACAATGATATTTTTGATCCTGATTTCCTTGGAAGCTTACAATATAAGAAACAAGGATTCATATTCAACAATTTTTTTAGTGTTGGAGAACTTTAAATTATATGGTAGGGGGAATAAATATCCCTGTGTGGATGAAAAAATGATACCTACACATGAGATGGTTAAAAAATAGATTCCATAAAATTCCATGCTCTGAATTTCACCAGTAATATCTATTAGCATTTCCTCAAGAATGGGTAGCTCTTTTCCTTGTTCAAAACTCATGAAATAGTTCTCATCACCTCTTTCCTTGAATATAACTCTCCCCAATACATTGAATGAAGTTTTCCCCAATTTGCTTCTTTGGAAGTAGATATTTGCTCTAGGATCATTTGAATTTTGAACAATGTATTTCATCTTGGGCTTAGGAAGGATCTTCTTAATTTCATTCTTTACTAGTATTTAAGCACAATAATTATCCATTTTCATCTCACCTTGTATTTCTCGAAAAAATATTCTACTGAGGAGCATCCCATAGGTAGTTGACATATCTACCACTAGAATTGTTTCTTTTACCCTTCTATTCAGGATAGACCCCAAGAGCCATCATCGCATATTTGATTCTTCCAAAAAGTGGAACCTCCTTAAGTCTTCCATTAAGTAATAATGAACTTAAGGTTTGCCAGAGAGACTCAAAATAATATCTTGAGAAACATTAGCGGGCGTGAAATTTGTCCAGAGGCACCAGAATCAATAATATAATTGTTTATTTTGTATCGATTAAATCAGCAGGGAAACATTCAAAGGCTCAATTTCACCAGTCGATGTAGGGGTAGAAGATACAAGATTTTGGATTGGGATTTCATCTGGGTGTGGGAAGACATGCCTTTGGAAGCGGATGACATTTTAAATTTAGAATCTTTCAGCTTTAATGAACTTTAATAAGCTTCCCAAAAATTTCAGTGGTGAGTTTGTAACTTTTCCAGATTCGGAGATCTGAACCTTTTCCCTTTTCACATGGTGATTAATATGCAAATCTTAAATAAGGCTTATCATAGAGCATTGGAAATACTAGTTTTATTTGACCTAGAAGGGGTATTTGACATTTTTTTTGGGTCACTTATTACGACGATGTAGAAGTAGGAGCATCATTCTTAGAATGAGTAGAAATCCTTGACTTACATTTATTAGAAGATTTCTTATGATGAGGTGTAGTCTTCAAGACTTATTATGAGAATGATTCCACCAAATATGGAGCAAGATGGGGATCCTCTCTTAATTATTATACTTTCTGGTAGTATAGTCGTTGGTTAAGGATCTTCTCTATCCATTTCTGGTATGTCTTGTATTATTTCTCTTTTTAAAGGATTTTTGATCGAGTGATAAACAACACAGGAATGTTTATTTCATATCAGCTAAAAAATCTTTATACTCATCTTTTGAGGAGGATGTGTACACACAAAAAAAACAAATTCTATGGATCCAACTTATTCGATCCCCAAATAACATTATTGTACTTCACTTTCTGAAGCTACATCTTCTTCGGTTTCTGAAGCTATTTCTTCTTCAATTTCGTCATCTGATCACGTTCCGAGAAGCTACATTCATGAGATGGAGCTTCCAGAGATAGCTCCTCTGAGGTGGGGTAACCAATTATTTTTTGTTTGGGAATTTATTCCTTGGAATGTATTTGTACAAGGTATTTTGATCAAGTTTTTTTTGAGAGAAAGTACACTATTAGCATTTTTTTGCACTAAAGAGTATATAGTTCCAGAATTCGAGCTTTGAGATTTTTCTTTGTTTGGTCCTCTCTTAATTTTCACAGACATCTATAAATAATATTCCACATCTACTGTAATCTCATGTGATTCATGCAAAGTAGCATGTTGACTCCTTCTCAACATGAAACTAACCTCTGGTAGCTGAGTATTGGTATAGAATATTAACATGTTATCTTCCATAGGCCTGATTATTTTTTATATTTTTTGGAGTATATTATTGAAATTAGCTAAAAAGTACCTTATAGATTCATGGGGATATTTTTTATTTGAGACTATTATGTAAGGAGGGAATGCACATCTTCAACAAGATTGCACTTGGCTTCAAACTTGGATTTCATGTCTTCCTAATTTGTGATTAATCACTATGGCAAGTGATAGAACCAATTAGTAGTACCTTATTGCAATGATTCCAAAAATAGATGATCTGAAACATATTCATATTTGAATCCCAAAACCCCACAAGCTATGATGAATGTATCAATATGATCATTCGGATGTTGTTTCCCATCTCCTTTGACCTTGGGAAAGTTATTCCTAGAGCCCTTTGGAAATTCATGTAGTGGAGGAGCCAAGGCCAATGGATCTGTATTTTATCCCCATGACATGGGTGTAAACATTATTTCTTCTTCTTCTTCTTATTCTTCTTCAAGAGGAATGAGGTTTAACAGTTCAACAACTAGTTCTCTAAAGGTACCTTCAAGAGGGAAGTTAGGATCAAATTTAGTAAAGTACTCTTGACTAGTTTTCCTTGCTATCTGAACATTGGGAAGCTGTTAGAGTAGGTTGTTTTCCTTAAGGTACTTTATTTACCTTATATTTTATTTATCCTCACCCACTTATGTGTGGATATTTATTTTATCTTATTTAGATATTAGCATAATATTATTTAGTTGTTAGGTATAGTTATTTCCTTGATCTATGGTCTTAAATGGTTCTTTGTTGTCTAGTTATTTCTTAGATCTATGGTCTTGAATAGTTCTTTCTTTGATTTATAGCTTGATATATGGCCTTGACTAGTTCTTAGATTGATCTTCCTTTCCTATATAAGTAAGGCCCCTTCTCATTGCACTGTATAGAGTTCCATATTAATATATGATATTGTTGTTCATTTATTTGTAAAGGTTTTTGTAAATTTATTTTGACAAATTTCGTTCAAATTATTGATTGTGATGTTTTATTATCATTTGAGTTCTTTGTGGCTTGGAACAATCTATTTATCATTACTTTTATGTTACCATAGTGGTAGATGCTGCCGACATCCATGTGTAAGTTTTGTTTTGCTAATGAGGTTTTGTTTATATTTATATATTCGAAATTTCTTAGTATTATTTTGTAGCATACATTTTGTCCCATAATAGAGGACTCGATTGGATTTAGAAGGTGAAAAACCCAAAAAAAATGACTGTAAACTTGGCCATTGACAAAGACAAATTTTTGAGTTATTTTTGGATCAGGAGAAACCATAAAAATCATTAGCCCTTGGTCATATGGTATTATCATATGAGGGATTAAGGTTGTCATTCCTACTAGTAGGTCCTTAAGTACAGTCCCCTTAATTTTAATTTCTGTGGTGAAGGAAAAAGAAATTTTATTTTAAAAAAATATATTAAATCACAAAGTAAAAATCTTGTAACTTTTGATAGGAAACTCGAAATAGAGAGCCATTTTTTTAAGTTCTTATTTTTTCGTCCTTGTTTCATTGGAACTATTTATTTTTAGAAACACACTAAAATTATAGAGTTCCAATATTGTAACACATAGTCAATTATATAGTGTCAAATCTGGGGGGCATCTTGCATTCTTTTTCTCTTTGGTGATGTTTGAGAATGTCATCTTTATCTTCTTCTACATTAGATCAACTTGAGACATTAATAACAAATAATTACCACCCATGGAAACCAAGAATGGAAACAATCATTAAATGTAAAGGATTATGGGAGTTAACTTCTATGGAACAACCAATGTTCACTAGAGAATATGAATTTTTTTAATACCAATGCAAATTTTATTACTGTATGGGTTTGGTAGAAACTTATGTAAGTGATAGAATTTTTTTTCATTTGGAAAAATGTGACTCTCCTTTCAAAATATGGGAGAAATTGGAGGGATTATTTGGTAAATTGGATCACGTGAGAGCCATGAAACTTTAAATTGAGATAACCTTTCTTAGCTATGAGCATTTTCCATTAATTATAGACTATCTTACTAAGTTCAATAACTTGTTGACACAATTGAAGGGGATTGGAAAAGATAAAAAGATGAAGAGTGTTTTTAACTAATTCTATCCAAGTTGAGAGGTCCATTCCAAATATTTTCTTCTACCCTTTTCTCTAGCATGGATGCATTAGGTGACATATTCCAAATGCCTACCTTAAAAATATTTTGTGAAATACTTACTAGGTAAGAATATAAAATGTATAAGTTTGAGTCTTCCACCTCTCACAAGGAATTAATAGCATCTACTCCTAAGGGAAAGAGAAAAATAAAAGGTAAATCCAAGTTCACTCCTCTGTCTCAAAATGCTTCTAAACCCAAAGAGTCTTCTAAATCCAAGAATAAGTATAGCATTTTATGTTCTTTTTAGGGGGGTAGTGGTAATGAAGAACATGAGTTTTGCAAGTGAATGCATGCCTTAGAGGAAACAATAAAGAAATAAAAAAATATCTATCTCCACTCCACCTTATTTCAATGAGCATGACAAAACACTTAATATTATTGGGAGATCTCAGTCAACTCATGCTGATAGTTGGGTTATAGATTCTAGTTCTTCTCATGACATGAATGATTCCAAGGAGTCTTTTTTATCTCTAAATTTGAGTTCTACTTCAGAAATTGAGGTTAGATATTATTTCTGTTAAGGAAAAGGTGACATACACCTTATATGTTCCTAACATCACTACAAATTTAATTTCTATATATCAAATGTGTCATTCTGGTCAAGGAAAAATAGTGACTTTTACACTACAAGGGGTAGAAGTACAAACCTTGTTGGAGCCACATTCACTTATTTCTCAAAGTATTTTTGATCATGGCTCTATAATATATCACTTTGAGTATTTTTATGTCACTTCCTCTATAGGGATAAGCTTGGTTTCTCATGTAGATTCAAAGATTAAGATTTAACATGAGATATTTGGACATGTCAATTATAGATATTTGAAGGAGTTGAGCACTCATGGTATGGTTTATGTAATTCCTAGAGTTTCTTGTCTTGAGGGATTTTTCCCTGGTTGTGAATTAGGGAAACAACACCAAGATCCATTCCCTAAGAATTTGTCTAAAAGAGATTCTTCACCACTTGAGCTTATGCATAGTGACTTGATGGTTTTTCCTATCCCCTCTTTCAATGGAGCTAAGTATGCACTTACCTTTGTTGATAATTTCTTGAGGTGTACTTGGGTTTATTTTCTCAATTATAAAAGTGACGTTTTTTCACACTTAAAATTATTTAAGGATTTGGTTGAGAAACAATATTATATTTTCATAAAAAAACTTCACACTAATAACGGGGGGGAGTACTTCAGCAAAGATTTTTTTTAATTTTTGGTAGCTTATGACATTATTCACCAACATTATGTTCCTCATACTCCAAAAAATGGATTAGTAGAATGGAAGAACCAAAATTTTAAGGAAATGAATAACTACATGATACATTCTAGATATTTACCTCCTACATACTAGGCATAAGCACTTAATTATGCTAATTACATTCAAAATCACACACCAAACAAAGCACTTGAGCATTTGACTGTAGAGGAAGCTTGGTCCAAAACTAAGCCTGATGTCTCAATTTTTGAGTCTTTGGGATCCATGTTTGGGCCTTTGTGCTAAAGAAGAAAAGGACAACCTTAGATAAGAAGAGTAAATTCTTGATCTTCGTGGGGTATTGTGAGGAAATGAGAGCTTATCAACTTTTAGATCTCGATAATCTTGATGTTATTTTTTGAACTCATGTTTATTTTGATGAGCTCTTCTCTCCTTATGATTCTTCATCTTCTTCCATGCCTACTTATTCTTTATCTCATCTTGAGGATCCCTTATTTGAGGAGGTTATGGATTCCAACGAGGATCATATTCCCAATGATGTTGTCACTATGCCTATGTGGGAACATACTATAGTTTATAAGGCAACACCTTTCATACAAGATCTTCCACCCATTAGGCATCATCATGCACATTTAATAGGTTCTGTAATTTTGTTTCAGTTAGTTTATGAAGATCCATAATATTTTTCAGAGGATCATGGGATATAAGAGTGGGGTGATGCGATGGAGGATGAGTATTATTATTTGATGAATAATAATACTTGGGATTTGATCTCTCTTCCTAAAGAAATAAATATGATTAATCTAACAAGTATAAGGATCATCTTGTTATAAATGTTTTTGCACAAGTATAAGGCTCGTCTTGTTGTAAAGGGTTTTTCAAAAGTCAAAGGTATTGATTACTTTGAGACTTTTATAGTTGTTTCCCAAATAGAATAAATACACCTTGTACTTACTATTGTTGCATCATAGGGGTGGTCCATATACCAGATTGACGTGAAGAGTTCCTTCTTACATAGAGATTTACAAGAGGAAATATACATGGAGCAACCTGTTAGATTTTTTCACGAGTCTTATCTTATTTGTAAACTCTGACGGTCTCTTAACAGTCTCAAACATGACCCTCGGGCTTGGTATGAGAAGTGTTGGGGAGAAAATTTGTTGGGTGGACAAACTTGTGGATTTCTTGCCAATGCTCTGGGAATCTAAGTCCCTCTACTTAACCGGTGCAACTGCCGTATGTGCATACATGAGAAAGTGTGGATTTTTGTGGTGATATTTCAACCAAGGATCCAACAGGGGCACTCCACCGAACTTGTGACAAAGCTAGCAATATCTTGCTAGAGAAGTCTTCCTTTGTAGAATGGGAAAGGGGAGTGAGAAAAGAGGTAGGAGAACTAATGCTGCAGGTAGAAAATTAGATTCCTACACACACACTAGTTAGAAACTTCAACACATGCATTTATGGGAAGAAACAACTCTGTGAATAGCAACAAGACCAAGTAGAATTTATTGATCACCAAGTATCAAGAAACCCCTTAGACAAAGAAAGCTAGAAACTCCTTCTTTTTATATTGATTGCTCAAATCAAAGTTGTACATAATGTGGGAATAGAAGAAATTTGAGAGGGGAAGAGAGTAGAATAAAATGTCTATCTCCTTTGTTTTCTCTTGGTACAATGCACTCTTGAGTCTACAAGATCAATCACCAACCCTTTGCAATGAGAATGCCGTTACAATTTATAGAATGAGAGGTGACTCTTCATCTACCTCATGACCCTCCATATGCCTTAATATGAATTAAGACTATTCATATTCCACTTTAAATATTTAAGTCCCTTTTATAATAGCAAGGTGATTTAATTTACATTATGTTTATAGAGTCACTTTTAAGTGACTTAAAGGCATATCAAAAAGTGCAAACCCCAACAAAGAATTAGAACATTTGAAAGTGAGAGAAATTTGGGGGAAGAGGAGAGGGAAAGAGAGAGAGCATAAGAAGAGGAGATGTCAGCTAATGAATCCTATTGGTCCCTGTTCATGGAAATCTCTAATGCGACGAAGTTCTGAATGTCCCATTGTGCCAAAACTATTCTTTGAGTGTGGCTTACTATTTTTGGTAAACACCCATATAGGGAACTTAATATTTTTAGTAAGTGGTCATTTCCACTGTTTTCTATTTTGAACACTCATTTGGGCTCTCTCATAATATTCAATGCTTGTTGCCTTTGTCTCAGTTGCTTTTGATGATGACTTGCCAAACATAGCAAGTTTGTATAGGAAAATTTACTATTTTTAGAAAGGGTGTTTCCAGTGCCCAATTTGTGATGGAACATATTTTTTTGGACTCTCCTTGTCATTACGATCACACCTTTCAAATTTCACATAGTTTTTCCAACTAGAAAGCCTAGAAATAAATTTTGAAATTTTGACCTGGCAGTGGCTTCGAGCACGGAGTTGCAATGGCTGCCATTAATGGAGCTCAAAATTTGTAGGTCTAGTTTTTTTGTCTCCGTTTGCAACGAAAACAACTCCATTGTGATAGGGTTTTTATTTGGAGCTTGTGTGCAAGTTTTTAGCTTGTTTCCATTGCCGGAATGATGGGAAACCCAATGAATGTGAGCCAATGTACGAAGAGAGGGTTTTGTTGGAGAAAATGATTCTGGGCACCATTTGAATTATTTTTTGTTGCATCTTGATCACCTTGAAAAATGAGGAAATATGCAAAATATGACATCACAATCTGACTTGTATCCTGTGAGATATGAAGATTTTTCGATCAAGTGACTTCATGGTTATCTGGCAAAAAACCTTCATTTTCTCCTCATTCTTCATCATTTCACTCCATTTTTCTCTGAGACCTACATATTTCTATGTATTCATGGTGTGGAGAGTTTATGTGGACATGGTGGAGCTGGTTCAAAGTAACAATGGTGGACCGGGTGTCTAGACAATCATGCAAGGAGCCATGACAAGGTATGAAGTTGTGGAGGAGAAATGAGGGGAAGAAAATGACTAAGTGCTGGATTTAAATTTTAAAAACATGCACATGGAGGGGATGGGAAAATTTTTATGTCCCTGATGTCACTTACCTTAGGGACATGAGGGACATCAATTTCCATGGTGGTCAAGGCGATGTCATGTGTCCTCGATCCGACGGCAGGGGATTTACTTGAAAAACACACCTAGGGGCTGAAAGTTAGTCACGTGGGTGTCCAAATGACTCCCCATAGGGGCTGGCTGTATTTTTCCATGTTTTATGTCCCCCACCTTAGGTACGTAAGGGAAATCAGTTTCCATGGTGGTCTTGGAGGTGACACGTGGCGCTCGATCCAATAGCAGGGAATGGATGCTCCAAAAATGCACCTGGGGGCTGAAACTCAGTCGCGTGGGTGTCCAAATGACTCCCCATAGGGGCTAGGTGCATTTTTCAAGGTCTGATGTCCCCTACCTCAAGTGCATAAGGTAGATCAGTTTCCACGGTGGTTCTGGAGCTGATACGTGGTGCCCGATCCAATGGTAGGAAATGGATGCTCCAAAAATGCACTTGGGGGTTGAACTGTCAAGTTTGGAGGTCACATGAGGGTCCAAGAGGTCATATGAGGGCTGAGAGGGCTTCAAGGGGGTTTAGAAAACTTTTCCAACATTGATGTCCTTGACCTTGGGGGACGTGAGGGACAAAAAATCCCGCCAAGCTCCTGGTGTTGACACATGTCCTCCAAAAAATTTGGCTAAGTCTTGAACTTGTAACAGTGATAACTGAAAGAGGGATTCACGAGAACCAATGTTGAAAAGTGATGCACCAAAATGAAGTTACACTCTGATGGTAATGTCAAGCCAACGCAATACGCAAGATTAAAAACAATGGAAAGAAGATTGCAAGTAAGAAGAATGGGATTGCTTATACTCATAGATCGAAAAATAGGAAGTACAAATAGGGGTGTTGTGTAACCCCCATGCCTAAACATGGAAAGAACTCAATGATGCCACTGACGCATATGACGTTGACTGATACATATGACACCACTAGAAGAGGATTTAAAATTCCAAATAAGTAATGTAACTCCTATGACGCATTGACGCAAATGACAATGTCAGATTCTATGACAGAATCTGACACTTGTCATTTGACTTCCTAAGACCTATGACTCTCGCAAGGTGAGATGACTCACCTAGGTGATGTGGATGATGACTAGACAGTCACACACACCAACGCCCCCCTTCATTAAAGCTAAGGAAGAGATCAAGGTAAGCCAGAACAAAAAAAGAAGACTCCCCTAGACAACTAAAAAAGATGTGTCAATGGGCCCCGACAACTAAAGGCCTGATAAGGTGCCCATGTACAAACAACATCTTTCTGGAAAGAAGAAGAGGAGAAGAAGGAGGACTATATAGCCTGAAGAAGATGGGTGGCTGCAGCAGACCTCACCCCAAGAAGAGACCGCAAGTGAAGAAACTTCACCTCAGTGAAGGGCTTGGTGAAAATGTCTGCAACCTGATCAGTTGTTTGAACATACTATATGTCGATGATGTTTTCATGTATCAGCTCCCGTATGAAGTGCATATGAATCTCAATGTGCTTCGTCCACTGATGCTGAATGGGATTTCTAAAAATCGAGATAGTGCTCATGTTGTCACAGTAGATAATGGTAGGCCGCCGAAAGTGGATGCCAAACTCTGTCATAATACCCTGTAACCAAAAAACTTCTGTGGTAGCATTAACTACACATCTGTATTATGATTTTATTGATGATATGGCAATGGCATTTTGTTTCTTACTGGACCAACTGACAGGACCTAAACCAAGAGTGAAACTATAGCCCGAGGTAGACTCTCGATGATCTAGATCACCGGCCCAATCTGAGTCTGTAAATCCAACCAAGTCAATCTTAGTCCCTCCTAAGTAATGAATACCATCTATGTGAGTGCCAAAAACATAGTGAAGGATCCACTTTACTACTTTTAGGTACAGCTCATGAGGCTCCTGCATATATCTGGACACGATCCCAACGGCATACGATAGATCTGGCTGGGTGTGAGCAAGGTAGATCAAGCTTCCCACCAACTATCGATAAAGGGTACCATCAACCAAGGGGGAAGAGAAATCAGAAACCAACTTAATCCTGGAAAGAAAAGGAGTAGGTGAGGACTTGCAGTCGGACATGTGAAACCGAGCAAGCAAATCAAGAGAGTACTTAGGCTGCAAGATCACAATTCCTGAGTCAGATTGTGAAATCTAGATCCCAAGAAAGTAATGAAGCAATCCTAAGTCAGACATGGAGAACTTGTTGGCCAAGGAGATCTTCACAGAATCAATGATAGAGGAAGAGCTACCGGTGATCAACAAGTCATCAACATAGAGAACAAGAATAAGCATGGAGTCATCCTATTGTAGAATATACAAATTTGGGTCAGAGTGACACCGAGTGAACCCTGATGCAAGTAAAAAGGAGTCCATCTTGGCATACCAAGCCTGAGGGGCTTGTTTAAGGCTGTAGAGAGACTTCTTTAATTTGCAAATGAGAGATGGATCATGGACATAACCCGGAGGTTGTTCCATATAGATCTCCTCCTCTAGGTCCCCATGAAGGAAGGCACTCTTAACGTCCATATGGTGGACTTCCCATCTGTTAGCGGCAGTGATGGCAAGGGTCATTCGAATGGAAGTCATCTTCACAACCGGAGCAAAGGTTTCTGAGTAATCAACCCCAGCTACATGGTAGAAACCCTTAGCTACAAGTCATGCTTTATACTTCTCAACTTCTACATCAGCTCCATACTTTTTTTGATATACCCACCTACACCAAACAATTTTTCTTCCTTTCAGAAGAAGGGTAAGATCCCAAGTTTCATTCTTTATGAGTGAGGAATACTCCTCATCCATGGTATAATCCCACTCAGGAATCCCAGAAGCTTCATGGAAATATGGTGGATCAAAAGTAGAGGCGAAGAAGGAGTGAGGTCTAGTGAAGTCTGAGGGAGTACATCTCTCATCCAAAGGATCTCCAACTAAATCTTCAGCACTCTCTAAAGTTTTCCTGGCCCAAAGAGGTCCTGACAGCTTAGACTCCGAGTCAAAAGATTCTTCACTTGATTGAGAAGGGACATAGTCCTCATCATCACTACTGTCAAAATCAAAAGACTCAGAAGTTTGAGGATCAGGAGGAGCAGGGAGAGGTGGAACTCACTCAACAACATCATCATCTGAAGAGTCAGAATTTGAATCAGTGGGAAAAAGGACCTCAGTGGAAGTTGAAGTCAAGGATGACTCATCAAACTTCACACTCCTCTCAATATAAAGCTCATGGGTGGTAGGGTTCAAAAATCGATATCCATTCACTCCATCAGGATACCCGAAAAAGATATAAGGTTTGGATTGTGGATCCAATGCCTTGCATTTCTTTTTGGGAATCCGAGCCATAGCCTTGGATCTGAAGACTCAAAAGTGCTCGACATCAAGCTTGTGTCCAAACCAGGCTTCAAAGGGTGTCATCCCTCTTACTACCTTGTGGGGGACACGGTTCTGAATATAACAAGCACAATTCACTGCTTCAGCCTAATACTGTGGAGGAAGAGATTTCGAGTGAACCATACAAGTAGCCAACTCCTTTAAAGTTCAATTCTTTCTTTCTGCAACTTCATTTTGGGAAGGGCTGTAAGCAACTATACGCTGCAAAGAAATCCCCTCATAAGTGCAGAAATCCTCAAACTTGTTGCTCACATACTCGCCTACATTATCGGTTTGAAGAACCTTGATAGACCGTTCTGCTTGTTTCTCAGCAAGAGCCTTAAAGTTTTGAACATGCTCAAAAACTTCAGACTTAAGGTTAAGAAAATATACCCAAGTATAACGTGAAAATCCATCAATGAAGGTTAGTATATTTAGAGCTCTAGTAAAAGAAGGAGACGGAAAAGGGCCAGAAATGTCACTATGAACAAGTTCCAAGGGACGAGTAGCTCTCTAGGATTTTCCCTTGTCAAAGCTTTTTTCAGGGTGCTTTCCAAGGGTACAACCCTCACAAAGACCCTTAGAAAACTTAACTCGGGGTAGCCCATTGACCATTTCATTTTGGCTCAATTGTTCAAGGTAACGATAATTTAGATGCCCAAAACGCTCATGCCATAACTTGCTAACCTCATTTGCATGAGTGAGCAAGGTATTGGGCATCGAATCAGAAGAGAATTGGGAAAATGTATACAACCGTGAACGGTGATATGCCTTTCCCTCAGCCAAAGTGCAGTCAGAGTTAAGCTCACGAATAATCACCGAGTTAAGACCAAATTCCACTCGCATTCCTTCACCAAGGTGGGTGATTTGGTAAACCAATAGGATATTGGTAGAGAGATTGCGAACACTTAACACTTGGTTAAATGTTCCACCTTCAATCTCTACTGATCCACTATTGGAAACCGACACATGAGTGTCATCACCAACGTGATTTGGGACATGCCACATGGTTCAATGCTAGAGAATTCAACCTCTGAAGAAGCCATGTGGTGCGAGGCACTAGAATCAATAATCCAAGTTGATGAAGGAGCTGATCTAGCTACAAGGGCCTTACCTTTCTTCTTTTCATTTTTAGTCTCCTTTGCATTAGAAGACTCATCTTTCTGGGCATTTTGTTTAATGGATTCAGGAACACTTATTTTATTCTTCTCAAGTCAATGAGTTAAGTGATCAATTTGTTTCCAAAAACAATGTTGCTCGTCATGGCCAGAATTCTTACAATAGGAGCATTTATACTTTTCCTTCTTCGCTTTAGGCTCAGAAGTCGAAGTATGAGTGACGGGCTTAACTGGGGGTTGGTTGGTCTTGGTTTCTTTCTTAGGTTGGTCCTTAGTTTCTTTCTTCTTTTCATTTTTCTTGCCTTTATTCGCCACAAGGGCATGTGACTTGGATTTTAGAGTCCCCATTTGAATGAGTTTGTCTTGTTCTCAAATGAGTTGGGATGAAAAACTGTCAAAGGAGGGCATAGTCCAAGTACTACCAAAGGCAGCTTTCATGGTGTGAAAATTTGAAACGAAAACAGAGTATTCAAAACCTAACTTAGAAAGAATCGACAAGATCAATTGAGATTCTTTCTTATCCACTTTACATTCCTTTAGAAGCATTCTAGTGCAGAATTTTTTTGAGAAGAAGGCCTGTAGGTTTTCAAAGTCACTAGGATTTAACCCTAGTAGTTCGTTCTCCAACTCATGCGCTCTCATGTCATCTTGCTTCCCAAACATATCATCGAGCATTTTCCACGCTTGATCGGGTGTTGAGGAAGTTTTGATGTGGAAGAGAAAGTTGGGAGAGATGGACATACAGATAAGAACTAAGGCTTCATCACAATGGTTGAACCATTTAGATTTTTCAGGTTCATCAGTAGGTTCGGTTTCTAACCCCATGGTAACTCGATATAACCCTTTACTTCGCAAAACCAATATAATTTTAGATTTCCATTCGAATAAATTAAAAGGTGTGAGCACTGGTACTTTAGAGATATCTATAATGAAGAGATAGAACCAAGGAATGCAGAAGGAAGGAGAGAGAAAGGAAACAACCACCCTAGAAATAAGTTACACCCCCCAAGTTTGGCACTTTATAATTCAGTGCGTTGATTACAACCAGATGCAACTGTGTTCCGAGAACCAGTTTTTCACTCACCTTGCAATTAGCGTAATAACACACAATGGTGGAGACAACAATCAAGGTTCATAGGGCGCAACAGATCGACACTGCAAGCAAGCACAGAAAGAGAGAAGCAAGAGGGGGAAGAAAGAGCTTTGTGAGAAACAGCGTCTCATGTCGCACGAAAGAATCCCTTTGTTGTAAGACTGTGGCAGACGCGCTCACAAGTCCACAAAAAAAGGAATAGAACAAAGCTCAAGAAAAAATGAGCTGAATTAAGCAATACAAAGACACCCCCCCAGAATGTGCCACTTTATAAAATTAGTGCGTTTACAAAACTAATGATCCCATCATCTATAGTGTGAAAAACATGTAACTTTGACTAAAGAAGTGCTCAAAACCGAGCAATGAGTCAAAAGTTATAGCAAAAACCAATTCCCGCAACTGATGAGAAAAAAGTCAATAAGCCTGCAAACAGATTAAAAAAGTGCCCTAAACACATGAAAAAGGTGTCGTATGTATGCCCATTGCAAATGGCACATAATTAGAGATAGGGCTTGTTTATATTGCGAGGGGTGATTAGCCACCTGCCAATCCTGGACCTCACCCTTTGTCTTCGGCACTCGATGGAAGGTTAATAAAACAAGCCAAAAAACTTACAATGCCAATAAAATGTAATGTTTTTTTTACCTTATACCTATTAAAAGTAATGAAACAACACATTTTTTAGAAGGGTGATAAGGTAAAAAGAAGCAAACACGTTTTTTAAGAAAAGTGAATAAAAAAACGTATTTTTAGAGAGATATTACCTGGAAAAAGAATGTAACTGTCCACACGTGCTGGGAAAACTTAGAAACGGCCTGAAATGCCAGAGTAGTGCAAAAAAATAACGCTAGAACGGAGAAAAACATAGGAACGGGAAAAAATAAGATGCCAGCTGGAAGAAAAACGTCGGAGGATAGTTCAAAATGCCAAGTCTGCAGGTTGTGAGACGTTTCAGGCATGACCAGGGGAGAAAACACCCATAACAGTCCATAAAAAACATTTGGAACAGTTGAAAATGCTCAGAATAGAGTAGAAAATGCAGCCAGCTAAAAGAAACGCCTGAACAGTCCAAACAAACGCCTAGAATAGTGTAAAAATTTCGGGAAGAGTGCAAAAACGTGAGAGGTTTTGTAAAAAATGTGAGAGACCAGGAAAAAACATGAGAGGTTTGTAAAAAACGTGAGAGACCAGGAAAAAATGTGAGAGACCAGGCAAAAATGTGAGAGGTTTTCAGCAGGCTTGCAAAAACGTTTTGAGACTAGGAAGAGGTAACTTTGAGACAGCAAGGAACCATAACGATGAGGAAAAAGCTCAGAATAGTCTGATTATACACATGTGAAGAAAAAATAATGATTCCAACCAGTAATCATAGGTCCACGCCAAAAAATGAGCTCTTCTTTTACCCTGTAGGCACTGAATCTGAACACAACTAGCAAGAAACACACAAACAACCTAGAAACAACAGCCACAAAGATCTAGAAATATTCAAATATGAACTCAACTGATAAGAAAACCAACCAAATACCTTAACTTGCAACTGCTGAAACCTCAATACAAGGTGAGCAATAATTCCAATCTGATAATAAAAAAAAACTTGCACACGAGGAAATGAGAAGAAACCAGAAGTAATAAACAACTGAGAAACAAAGAGTGCACGTTTACCAAAACCAGCTTTGATACCATGAAAGAGGGATTTGTGAGAACCAATGTCGAAAAGCGATGCACCACAACGAAGTTGCACTCTGATGGTAAAATCAAGCCAATGTAATACGCAAGATTCGAAACAATGGAAAGAAGATTGCAAGTAAGAAGAATGGGTTTGCTCTTATTCATAGATCGAAAAATAGGAAGTACAAATAGGGGTGATGTGTAACCCCCATGCCTAAACATGGAAAGAACTCAATGACGCCACTGACGCATATGATGTTAACTGATGCATATGACGCCACTAGAAGAGGAGTTACAATTCCAAATAAGGAATGTAATTCCTATGACGCATTGATGCAAATGAAAATGTCAGATTCTATGACAGAATCTGACACTTGTCATTTGACTTCCTAAGACCTATGACTCTTGCAAGGCTAGATGACTCTCCTAGGTGATGTGGATGATGACTAGACAGTCACACACACCAACAATAACTTGCGCTCCTGATGGATTTTTTTGGAAAATTTTATATGATACTGATTGGAAATGGAATTCTGAATCCAATTGTGGTGGTATCATGTCTTGATTATTCAATTTGATCACTAAAAAATCAGATTTTTTATTTTATACTCCACATGTGTCTGATAAAAACTTCCTGCAGACTTGATGCACCAAAGTGTTGTGAAAAATATTATTTCACCATAATGTAGGCCTTGGAATCCTCTTTATATATATATATTCTCATCGCCTAGGCTTGTGAACCTTGTTTTTCACTCAGACTGCTCCAAGTCTTGCAAAAATTACCCAAAATTTCAAAAATAATTTCTATTATGTTTTAAGGTCTTCATTTCACCTCCATGTTGAATTTGGCCCATCTATTCCGCTCCAGGGGGTTGAATCTAGTCTTGCGAAGGCCAACGATAACCCTTCCCAATACTGTCAGAAGATAGCATCTTTTTAGAACTCCCTAAAATCACCTAGGTGGAATGAGAGGACTTTCCTAAATCACCTAGGGGGATGATTTAACATTGGTTGGGAGGTCATTTGGACTGACTGTACAGAAATGAGGTTGCATAAGAATGATAAAACATGAAAATTTTGGCATAGGGGTATAGTTGTCATGCTTGGAAACTTTCAATTTCCCTGTTGCACATTTGCACGATAATAGCTGGCTCTAGCTTGGGGAAATGACATGGATTGAGTGCAGTGAAGACATGACATGGAATCCAAAATCTCAATTTCAGACCATATAATTCGTTGACCAATGCCTTATCCATTGAGCCCTGCGGAGTCATGTACAACTTCTAGAAAGGAAGATTAGAAGGAAACACAAACACACACAAAACAAAGGAAAGGAAACACGCGAAACTCAATAGGAAGTGAAACAAATGTAATAGAAAGGGGAACACACCTATCAATCACCTATGGTACAAGGTGGGGGACAACCCACTTTCACTGAAGTACTTTTCATTTCTCAAAAGTTACCCCTGAAGAGGCAACATCGAATGATGATGTTCTATGAAGCCATTGACGGGTTCCAGAAAGTAGCCTCCTTTCCTTAATTTTTTATGGAAGCTAGGTGCTTCCATGATTTCCCTTTTTCTTTGTAGGATTGATTCCATGTGAGCTTCTTAATGCTCTCAGTGCTTTAAATTAGTTTTTTCCTCCTTCATTCCCTATCGTTAGATCTAGTGCCATGTGTCCCCGTCTTGCTCATTGTGGAAATTGATGTCCCTCACATCCCTAAGGTTAGGGACATCAACCATGGAAATATGTGCCAAAGCCCTACCTATGCATATCTTTTTGAAATTTTTCCAAGTGCCACTTTTTTTTTCACTTCTAACTTCTAACAGTTGTATGTGTACTTCATTCCTCCATACTTCCTCTGTAAATTTCTTCCATCACTCCACCATTGCAAGAACTCAAAACATACCTACTACAAATTCAATCCCCTCCCACTCCGTGAAAGCATGCAGGTCTCAGAAGGAGTCCTCATCAAACACAGAAAGAGAAGCACAAAGAAAACATAGAAGGATAAAACAGAGAAAACTCCATAGCCATGAAATGAGAAGTTGAAGAAATCTCTTAAACGGATGAATGAAACAACAAGATATATTTTTATGCTCATTCCTCTACCCAAGGCCATCAAGAAGAGACCTTCAAACTCCCCCCATGTGTGATAAAGAATCCACAACGAAGAAATCTCCTTTCCGGATCAATGAAGAAAGAAGTGGGATTTCCCGTCAAACTGGTTGCCGGATCAAAGTAAGATTGCACGTGAAGCACCAGAAGAAAAAACCCACATCAAAAATAAAAATTTATTTGCAAACAGAGGAGAAAACCAGACCTATAATTTTGAGGTCCATTAATGGCTGTCATACCCAGAAGCACTACCAGGTCTGAAAATTAAAACTTTAAAATCTCCTAGACTATTAAGTGGGTCGGACAGAAATTTCAGGGGGAGGATATTGGGAAAAAACCCATATCAAAAAACTTTGTTCCACATCAATCCAACTCCCAGAGGAAAAATTTCTAAAAATAGCAGGTCTACTACATAGGAACTGCTATTTTGGGAAAGTCATCGATAGAAGAACCTGCAAAGAAGATGAAGACGTTGGAGGTGCACTACAACTGAGAATCCACCAGAACGGACATTTTTGACACTTAATAAAAATAGTAAGTGTGCCCTCGAGCACCTGATAAAACTAGAAAGTTGATCCAGAAGGAACGAGGAATGCAGGGATAAAGAGGAAAACTGAGTCGCAACATCCAATTGAAGATCTAGGACTTGATTTCTCATACTTACTAAAAATAGTAAGTTAATTTTTATAAGGGAGATATGAAGCCAAAGTGGATGGGTCAGAAGCCTTCTCATGATTACGAAGTGGAGAACAGTCAGAGAATGGAGCCAAGTCCATTGTAGTAACTCATCCTTAGGCATAATTCTTCTTCTTCTTCTTATTCTTCTATATCTCTCTCTTCAATGTTATATTTTTGTGTTGAGGGTTGCACTTTTTAATATGACGTAAATGACTTTAGAAATATAATGTAAATTAAGTTGCCTTACTATTATAAAAGGGACTTAAATATTTAATGTGGAATATGAATAGTCTTAATTAATATTAAGGTATTTGAAAGGTCATGAGGAAGACGATAATTCACCTCTCATTCTATAAATTGTAATGCCATTCTCATTACAAAGGGTTGGTGATTGATCTTGTAAACTCAATAGTATATAGCACCTTGACAGAACAAAGGAGATAGACATTTTCTTCTATTCCCCCCATTCTCAATTTCTTCCATTCCCACACCATGTACAAATTTTTCTTGAGCTTAAATAAAGGAAGAAGGAATTTTATCCTCTTTGATTGAGGAGTTTATTGGTACTTTATGTTCATTAAGCTCTATTTAGTCTTGTTGCTATTTTTCAGATTTGTTTTCTTCTTAAATTCAAGTGCATGTGATGAAACTTCTGATTGGTGTGCACAAGTATCTTATTTTCTACTTGCAACATTGGTTCTCCTACCTCAATTCTCACTCCCTTTCCCACTTCCAGACAAAGTCTTCCCTAGCAAGAGATTGCTAGCTTTGCCGCATGGTCAGTGGAGTGTCCCTGTTGGATCCCTGGTCGAAAGGCCACCGAAGAAATCAACCTTTTCATGTACATGCATATATGGTAGCTACACCATTTAAGTAGAGGGACTTAGATTCCTAGAGTGTTGGCAATAAATCCACAAGTTTGTCCACCTGACAAATTTTCTCACCAACAGTTTTTGGCGCCCACTGTGAGGTAGATTTAGCAACATTTGCACCAAAAATACCACCGTAAGGTCCCAAAATTCAAAAAATATTACATGGGTAGGGATTGGGTGAATTTTTTCATGCTTTATGTCCCTATCCTTAGGGATGTGAGGGACATCAATTTTCATAATGAGCAAGATGGCGACACGTGGTACTAGATCCAACGACAGGGAATGAAGGAGGAAAAAGTTGATTTAAAGCATTGGGAGCTGAAAGGAGTTCACATGGGTGTCCAAATGACTCCCTATGGGGGACGTGCACATTTTTCAAGGTATTATGTCCCCCACCTCAGGTGCATAAGGGACATAAAATTCCATGGTGGTCAAGAGCATGACACACGGCACCTGATCCGACGGCAGGGAATGCACACTCCAAATAAGCACCTGGGGGCTGAACTGCGGTCATGTGAATGTCCAGAAGACTCCATATGGGGGATGGGTGAATTTTTCAAGGTATGATGTCTCCCACCTTAGGTGTGTAAGGGACATAAATTTCCATGGTGGTCCTGGAGCTGACACATGGCGCCCAATCCAACGACAGGGGATGAATGCTTCAAAAAAGCACCTGGGGGATGAACTGTCAAGTTTGGAGGTTGCATGAGGGTATAAGAGGTCATATGAGGGCTGAGAGGGCTTCAAGTGGGTTGGGAAAAATTTTCCAACCTTTTTTTCCCTGACCTTGGGGGACGTGTGGGACACAAAATCCCGCCAGGCACCTGGTGTTAACACGTGTCCTCCGAAAAATTTGGCTAAGTCCTGAACTTGTAACAATGATAACTTGAGATCCTGATGGACTTTTTAAGAAAATGTTTATATGATCCTAACTGGAAATGGCCTTCTGAATCCACTGATGTGGGTATAATGTCTTTATTATTCCATTTGTTCTATAAAAAATAAGATTATTTATCTTGTACTCCACTTGTCCGTGAGAAAAACTACCTACAGACCTAGTGCTCCAAAGTGTTGTGAAAAATATTATTTCACCATAATGTAGGCATTAGAATCCTATTTCTGGAGATATATATTTTTTCTCCTAACTCCATCCGGAGCTCCCGTAATCTTCTTCTAAAGCTCAATAGTTGTTTTAGGCCTATGTACTGCCTAGGCTTGTGAACCCTGGTTTTTACTCAGACTGCTCCAAGTATTGAAAAAATTCCCCAAACCTTAAAAAATAATTTCTATTATGTTTTAAGGTCTTAATTCCATCTCCGTGTTGAATTTTTACGTTTCATTCCACTCCATGGAGTTGAATCTAGTCCTGGGAAGGCTAGCGATAGCCCTTCCCAATACTGCCAAAAGATAGTATCTTTTCAGAACTCCCTAAAATCACCTAGGGGTGATGAATAGACATACCTAAATCACCTAGGGGGATGATATTACATTATTCAGGAGGTCATTTGGAATGATTGGATAGACCCGGGGTGTCTTGGAATGATGGGACTTAAAGAAAATTAACACTGGGGTATCGTTTTCATGCTTGGAAATTATCAATTTCCCTGTTGCACATTTGCACGACAAAAACTAGCTCTAGCTTGGGGACATGAAATGGATTGAGCATAGTGAAGAAATGACATGGGAATCCATAATCTCAATTTTAGACCATATAGTTTGTTGACCAGTGTCTTATCCATTTGGCCCTGCGGAGTCATGTACAACTTCTAAAAAGGAAGATTAGAAGGAAACACACAACACAAAAATGGAAGGGAAACACACAAAACAAAAGGTAAACACACCTATCAATCACCTATGGTACAAGGTGGGGGATAACCCGTTTTCACTGAAGTACTTTTCATTTCTCAAAAGTTACCCCTGAAGAGGCAACACCGAATGATGATGTTATGTGAAGCCGTTGACGGGTTCCAGAAAGTATCCTCCTTTCCTTAATTGTTTATGGAATCCAGGTGCTTCCATGATTGTCCTTTTAATTTGTAGGATTGATTCCATGTGAGCTTCTTGATGCTCTGAGTGCTTTAAATCATCTTTTTCCTCCTTCATTCCCTGTCGTTGGATCTAGTTCCTTGTGTCGCCATCTTGCTCATTATGGAAATTGATGTCCCTCACATCCTTAAGGTCAAGGACATCAACCATGGAAATATGCACCCAAGCCCTACCTATGCATATCTTTTTGAAATTTTTCCAAGTGCCACTTTTTTTTTCGCTTCTAACTTCTAACAGTTGTATGTGTACTTCATTCCTGCATACTTCCTCTGTAGCTTTCTTCCATCACTCCACCATTGCAAGAACTCAAACCATACCTAATAAAAATTCACTCCCATCCCACTCCATGAAAGCATGCAGGTCTCAGAAGGAGTCCTCATCAAACATAGAAGGAGAAGCACATATCATAGAAGGAGAAAATGGAGAAAACTCCATAGCCATAAAATGAGAAGTTGAAGAAATCTCTTAAACGGATGCATGAAACAAGAAGATATATTTTTATGCTCATTCCTCTACCCAAGGCCATCAAGAAGATACCTTCAAACTCCTCCCATGTGTGATAGAGCATCCACAATGAAGAAATTTCCTTTCCGAATCAATGAAGTAAGAAGTGGGATTTCCCGTCAAACCGGTTGCCGAATCAAAGTAAGATTGCACGTGAAGCACCAGAAGAAAAAACCCACATCAAAAATACAAATTTATTTGCAAATAGAGGAGAAAACTAAACCTGCAGTTTTGAGGTCCATTAATGGCTACCGTACCCAGAAGCACTACCAGTTCTGAAAATTAAAACTTTAAAATCTCCTAGACTATTAAGTGGGTCGGCCAGAAATTTCAGGGGGAGGATATTGGGAAAAAACCCATATCAAAAAACTTTGTTCCATGTCAATCCAACTCCCAGAGGAAAAAATTCTAAAACTAGCAGGTCTACTACATAGGAACTGCTATTTTGGGAAAGTCATCGATAGAAGAACTTGCAAAGAAGACGAAGACATTGGAGGTGCACTACAACTGAGAATCCACCAGAACAGACATTTTTGACACTTACTAAAAATAGTAAGTGTGCCCTCGAGCACTTAATAAAAATAAAAATTTGATCCAGAAGGAACGAGGAACGCAGGGATAAAGAGGAAAATTGAGCCGCAACATCCAATTGAAGATCGAGGACTTGATTTCTCATACTTACTAAAAATAGTAGGCTGATTTTAATAAGGGAGATATGAAGCCAAAGTGGATGGGTCAGAAGCCTTCTCAGGATTACGAAGTGGAGAACAGTCAGAGAATGGAGCCAAGTCCACTGTAGTAACTCATCCTTTGGCATAATTCTTCTTCTTCTTCTTCTTCTATCTCTCTCTCTCTCTCTCTCTCTCTCTCTCTCTCTCTCTTCAATGTTATATTTTTGTGTTGAGGGTTGCACTTTTTAATATGACTTAAATGACTTTAGAAATATAATGTAAATTAAGTCACCTTACTATTATAAAAGGGACTTAAATATTAAAAGTGGAATATGAACAATATTAATTCATATTAAGGTATTTGAAAGGTCATGAGGAAGACGATAAGTCACCTCTCATTCTATAAATTGTAATGCCATTCCCATTGCAAAGGGTTGGTGATTGATCTTGTAAACTCAATAGTATATAGCACCTTGAAAGAACAAAGGAGATAACCATTTTCTTCTATTTCCCCCCTTCTCAATTTCTTCCATTCCCACACTATGTACAAATTCTACTTGAGCTTCAATAAAGGAAGAAGGAATTTTAGCCTCTTTGATTGAGGATTTTATTGGTACTTTGTGTTCATTAAGCTCTATTTAGTCTTGTTGTTGTTTTGCAGATTTGTTTTCTTCTTAAATTCAAGTGCATGTGATGAAATTCTTACTGGTGTGCGCAAGTCTTTGATTTTCTACTTGCAAGATTGGTTCTCCTACCTAAATTCTCACTCCCTTTCCCACTTCCAGACAAAGTCTTACCTAGCAAGAGATTTCTAGCTTTGCCGCACGGTCAGTGGAGTGTCCCTATTGGATCCCTAGTCGAAAGGCCACCAAAGAAATCCACCTTTTCATGCGCATGCATAAATGGCAGCTACACTGTTTAAGTAGAGGGACTTAGATTCCTATAGTGTTGGCAATAAATCCACAAGTTTGTCCACCTAACAAATTTTCTCACCAATAGTTTTTGGCGCCCACTGTGGGGTAGATTTAGCAACATCTGCACCAAAAATACCATCGTAAGGTCCCAAAATTCACAAAATATTACATGGGTAGGGATTGGGTGAATTTTTTCATGCTTTATGTACCTGACCTTAGGGATGTGAGGGATGTAAATTTCCATAATGAGCAAGATGGCGACACGTGGCACTAGATCCAACGACAAGGAATGAAGGAGGAAAAAGTTGATTTAAAGCATTGGGAGTTGAAAGGAGGTCACATGGGTGTCCAAATGACTCCCTATAGGGGACGGGAAAATTTTTCAAGGTCTTATGTCCCCCACCTCAGGTGCATAAGGGACATAAAATTCCACGGTGGTCAAGAGCATGACACGTGGCACCCGATTCGACGACAGGGAATGCACACTCCAAATAAGCACCTGGGGGCTGAACTGCGGTCACGTGAGTGTCCAGAAGACTCCCTATGGGAGATGGGTGAATTTTTCAAGGTATGATTTCCCCCACCTTAGGTGCATAAGGGACATAAGTTTCCATGGTGGTCCTGGAGCTGACACATGGTGCTCAATCCAACGGCAGGGGATGAATGCTTCAAAAAAGCACCTGGGGGATGAACTATCAAGTCTGGAGGTCGCATAAGGGTCTAAGAGGTCATATGAGGGCTGAGAGGGCTTCAAGTGGGCTGGAATAAATTTTCTGACATTTTTTTCCCTAACCTTGGGGGACGTGTGGGACACAAAATCCCGCTAGGCACCTGGTGTTGACATGTGTCCTTCGAAAAATTTGGCTAAGTCCTGAACTTGAAACAGTGATAACTTGAGCTCCTGATGGAATTTTTTAGAAAAAAATTATATGATCCTAACTGGAAATGGCCTTTGAAATCCATTAGCATGGGTATCATGTCTTGATTATTCCATTTGATCCATGAAAAATAAGATTCTTTATTTTGTACTCCACCTGTGCGTGAGAAAAACTGCCTGCAGACCTAATGCTCCAAAGTGTTGTGAAAAATATTATTTCACCATAATGTAGGCATTGGAATCCTATTTATAGAGATTTTTTTTTCTCCTAACTCCATCCAAAGCTTCCGTAATCTTCTTCTAAATCTCAATAGTTGTTTTAGGCATGTGTACCGCCTAGGCTTGTGAACCCTGTTTTTTACTCAAACTGCTCCAAGTATTGAAAAACTTCCCCAAACCTTCAAAAATAATTTACATTATGTTTTAAGGTCTTAATTTCATCTCCATGTTGAATTTTTACCTTTTTATCCACTCCATGAAGTTGAATCCAGTCATAGGAAGGCTAGCAATAACCCTTCCCAATACTGCCAGAAGATAGTATCTTTTCAGAACTCCCTAAAATCACCTAGGGGGATTAGATTACATTATTTAGGAGGTCATTTGGAATGATTGGATAGACCTGGGGTGTCTTGGAATGATGGGACTTAAAGAAAATTAACACTGGGGTATCGTTGTCATGTTTGGAAATTAACAATTTCCCTGTTACACATTTGCACGACAACAACTGGCTCTAGCTTGGGGACATGAAATGGATTAAGCATAGTGAAGACATGACAAGGGAATCCAAAATCTCAATTTTAGACCATATAGTTTTTTGACCTATGCCTTATCCATTGGGCCATGCAGAGTCATGTACAACTTCTAGAAAGGAAGATTAGAAGGAAACACACACACACAAAACGAAGGAAAGGAAACACACAACACACAAAAGGAAGGGAAACACACAAAACAGAAAGGGAAACACACCTATCAATCACCTATGGTACAAGGTGGGTTACAATCCACTTTCACTGAAGTAATTTTCATTTCTCAAAAGTTACCCCTGAAGAGGAAACACCAAATGATGATGTTCTGTGAAGCCTTTGACGGGTTCCAGAAAGTAGCCTCCTTTCCTTAATTGTTTATTGAAGCCAGGTATTCCATGCTTGTCCTTTTACTTTGTAGGAGTGATTCCATGTAAGATTCTTGATGCTCTGGTCCTTACTTATAAATTCCACTGCCTTCGTGTTCTTTGAAGTCAGTCTCATAGTGCCAGTTGTCTTCCATGTTTATCCATATAGCTGATTTTCCATTAAGCATATCATCGCTGCTCCAGGGATGCTTTTTGTTCAAAATACTTGAACATTCTTGATTCTTTTCTTTCCCAAGCCTATGCTCATTTACATCTTCTCCATGAGAAACATTTGATTCGTCCTTTATCTCTACTCCACGGTGAGGCATTTGAGTACTGAAGGAAGGATTAGAGGAAAACTCATACTTGTCTCGTATGTTCATGGCATGAGTGAAGAGATTGAGAATCAACTCGAGGTATTCCAAAACTTCTACTGCATCCAATATTTCTTGTACAGATTTGTGCTTCATCGTTTCCTACAGCTCATCTTGATATGACTTTAAGAATATTTATTTTGTAGCTCAAGGAAACTATCTGGAGGGATTACCTCATCATCTTGAGAATCACTGCACTCTACCAATCCTTCATAAAAAAAGAGATTCATCTTCCGAGGCCTCGAAAATCCTTGCTTCAATTTCTTTTTCATGGAAAGATTCCTCATCTTCAAATGGGAAAGAAAATATCTCCATTTCGTTATTGCATCCATCAATCATTAGCTCTAGAGCGGTATCATACTTTTCATATTGATTTATCTCAATGTGACCAACCTTCACACCAGTTAAGGCTTCCAAATCAGCTTCACACTTGTCTTGCAAATTTGTGGCTTACATCAGGAGCTCGAGACTGAGCTCAGGATCTTTAGTTTCTTCTGTAGCTCTAAGAATTTCCTGTATAGACATTTCTTTCAAACCTTTCACGGGCTCATCACAGGTTGATTTTTTCTCTCCATAGATGGCTTGACTGAGATCATCTTCATCCCCAAATGGGAATGAGAATAACTCCTCATCTTGGAAAAGTATATAAGCTGATTTTTATTCTTGAAAATCATCGAGAACTGTCTCCTCTTCCTCATGGTTTGCATCATCTAGCAATTCAAGGCTGCCCTCTTGTAACTCGAATCTCCTCAATGCTTCTTCAAAATATAAATATCTCTGAGAAGGCGTATCTGGCCATATCAAGATGGGAATATCTTCTTCCTCCTCGGTTGTCACCAAGTGATTCATCCACTTGGTATTTTAGTAAAAAATGTTAGCTTCTCGGCTTCCAGAATTTTGTACCGTGTACCTCATCTTCTCCTCGGGAAGTAATTTATTCATGTCTCCCTTCACTGGTATGGTTGCAAAAGATCAATTCATCTGAATTTTCCCTCCCAACTCTTGACAGAAATTTCTACTCAGTAACATTCCGAATGAGGCTAGGATGTCTACTACTAAAATCATCACTGAAAATTTCTTATCTGGAAATATGGCGAGAGCCACCTGTGCACTTTGACCTTCCCTACAAGTGAGACATTTTTTTATTTCAAAGAGTATCAAGAGCCACTAGGTGGAGTCATTGTAAGTTTAAGAGCTTTGGTGACCTTTAAAGGCATCACGTTGTCTAAGGCACCAAAATCTATTATGCAATTATTCAGTACATATTCTCCAACAAGAAGGGAGACGTAGAAAGGTTCAACTTTATCAGTCTTCGATGCACTCAAAGAAAGCATGTTCTGTGAGGGAGGTATAGGTGAGTTTGGTGGCATGCCTTTGGAACTAGAAGTTATAACATTGGGTGTTAGACAACCACTCCAGATGTATCAGAAAAACCTCTCAAATTGTTCAGGATGAGTCCGTAGATATTCAGTTTCAGTAATCTGCACTTTGGCCTTGTTTGCATATTCTATGAAGTCAAAGGGAGTAGATGCAGAAAAGGGAGGTGAAGGGACTGATTTTGGAGTCTGGATAGGCTTAGGAGTAGGATTTGATGTTTGAGGAATGGACAATGTTTTGAAAGGTACACTAGGAGCTTTCAAAGTACTAGATTTTATAGGAGAAGATTTAGATTTAGACTTGGAAGAGAGATTAGGAGACTTACTTGAGATTGCGGGAGCTTTCTTACTTTCTATAGGATCCGGTTCCAACAATGCAGACTTCATGGAGGATGGAAGTGGGGATCTTTGATTGATTTTTTTTTGTGGAGTCGCCACAGGAGGATCATCAACCTTGTTTTATTTTGTAGTGGAGGGAGATGCTCTTTTCTCAGACTGAGAATGAGTGAATACCTCACATGAGAAACTGGGTGCATCCTGCTCATCTTCTTCATCAGCTCCAGAATACTCACAAAATCTGATTTGTGTATCATTCTCAAACTCATCATTTTCTAGGAAATCACCACCTTCTTGATTAAGCTCTTCTTCACTTTCTTAAAATCTGTAATTTACATTCATGGGTGGGGCCTCCAAGGCAAGTCTTTGGGGTGCTCCTACAATTTGATTTATGTTGATTCTTTGTGAAGAAACTCATTCAAATAATTCCCTCTTCAAAGAGGCCATTTCATTGGTCAAATTTTGCAGCAATGGATTGGTTCTCTCATCTTCAGGATGTTGGGCCTTACCCTTTGATGGATTCTTGATCTTTCTAGAGAGGATGAGATTGTCATCCAATTCAATGGCCCTCCTTTGTGCTTCTACAATGTTCCTTGGTTGAAATATTCGTAGGAGAAAGCCTACCTCTGATGATTGAGAATTTATGAAGAATCTCTTGATATTGTTCTAAGAGGGTGAATCTTCTTCCGGTATCCTATGAAGCAACTGTTTGAAATGAGCCATGAAGTCTCTCATCATTTCACTTTCTCCTTTCCTCATTTGAGCCAACTGCACCAAGAGGTCTTGACAATCTTCAGTTGATTTAAATCTTTCCTTGAAGACAGCCTTGATGTCATTCCAACCAGTGATGGATCAGGAAGGTAGGAGGTAGAACCATTCTGCTGCTTTTTCTTGGAGGGACTCCATGAACAATCTTACAACAACATCTTCATGTTGGACACCAAGAATTCCAAATGATGTCATGAAAGCAATAATATGTTCTTCAAGATGTTGTGTGTTGTCACCTTTGAACTTTGGAAAGTTCTTACGGGAACCCATTGGTAGATCTTGGAGAGGTGGCTCAAGAGCAAGTGGGCCCATATTCCTTCCCCATGGAATAATGGGTTGAGGTATTTATTCTTCATCTGTCATTGTTGTTTTTGATTTTACTCTTGCTTCTACGAATTCTTCTTCAAATTATTCTTTAAATTATTCTTCTTCTGGGAGCTCAATGCTCAATGGTGGTTGAAAAATGGGAGAATTTGAAGGTGGAGTATCCACAAGAGTTTTGATAGGATTTCCCAGTGAACTTCGTGAAGATCCAGATGGAGAGGAGGCTTGAGAGAAGAATTATGGATTATCTCTAATTCATTCTTGCTGATTTTGTGAAGCCTTGAAATTGAAATCATCAACACCTCTTGACCTGATCAACCTGGTGTGTCTTCCTTCAGCCAGCCTTTTTAAATTCTTGAAGTGGGAATATGAAAAGACACGTGTAGAAATCAACAGTGTAGCCTTCAACAATGGACTTTCATGAAATCCTTTTTTTATTTTTTAGTATTTGATTTTTCTTTTTGAATTTTGGGACCTTGCGGTCATATTTTGGGTGCAGATGCTACTAAATATGACCCCATGGTGGGTGCCAAAAACTATTGGCGAGAAATTTTTTTGGGTGGAAAAACTTGTGGATTTCTTGCCAACGCTCTGGGAATCTAAGTCCCTCTACTTAACCAGTGCATCTGCTGTATGTGCATGCATGAGAAAGTGTGTATTTTTGTGGTGGTATTTTGACCAAGGATCCAACAGGGGCACTCCGCCGACCTTGTGGAAAAGCTAGAAATATCTTGCTAGGGAAGTATTCGTCTATAGAGTGGGAAAGGGGAGTGAGAAAAGAGGTATGAGAACTAATGCTACAGGTTGAAAATTAGATTCCTACACACACACTAGTTAGAAACTTCAACATATGCATTTATGGGAAGAAACAACTATGTGAATAGCAATAAGACCAAATAGAATTTATTGATCACCAAGTATCAAGAAACCCCTTAGTCAAAGAAAGCTAAAAACTCCTTTTTCTTATATTGATTGCTTAAATCAAAGTTGTACATAATGTGGGAATGGAAGACATTTGAGAGGGGAAGAGGGTAGAAGAAAATGGCTATCTCCTTTGCTTTCTCTAGGTACAATGCACTCTTGAGTCCACAAGATCAATTGCTAATCCTTTGCAATGGGAATGGCGTTACAATTTATAGAATGAGAGGTGACTTATCGTCTTCCTCATGACCTTTTGAATACCTTAATATGAATTAATATTGTTCATATTCCACTTTAAATATTTAAATCCCTTTTATAATAGTAAGGTGACTTAATTTATATTATATTTCTAAAGTCATTCAAGTCATATTAAAAAGTGTAACCCTCAACACAAAAATATAACATTGAAGAGAGAGAGTGTCATATGAGGAGTGAAGAGAGAGAGATAGAAAAAGAAGAAGAAGAAGAATTATGCCAAATGAGTTGCTACAGTGGACTTGGCTTCATTCTTTGACTGTTCTCCACTTTGTAATCCTGAGAAGGCTTCTGACCCATCCACTTTGGCTTCATATCTCCCTTATAAAAATAAACTTACTATTTTTATTAAGTATGAGAAATCAAGTCCCTGATCTTCAATTGGATGTTGTGGCTCAGTTTTCCTTTTTATCCATGTGTTCCTCGTTCCTTCTGGATCAAATTTCTATTTTTAGCAGGTGCTCAAGGGCACACTTACTATTTTTAGTAAGTGCTAAAAATGTTAGTTTTGGTGGATTCTCAGTTGTAGTGCACATCCAATGTCTTCGTCTTCTTCACAGGTTCTTCTATCGATGACTTTCAAAAAACAGTAGTTCCTATGTAGTAGACCTGCTATTTTTAGAAAGTTTTCCCCTGGGAGTTAGATTGACGTGGAAAATTTTTTTTTGATATGGGTTTTTTGCCAATATCCTCCCTCTGAAATTTTGGGCCGCCTCACTTAATAGTCCAGGAGATTTTAAAGTTTTAATTTTCGGACCTGACAGTGCTTATGGGTACGGCAGCCATTAATGGACCTCAAAATTGCAGGTCTAGTTTTATCCTCCGTTTGTGAAGAAAATTGTATTTTTTATGTTATTTTTTTCTTCTGGTGCTTCACGTGTAATCTTACTTTGATCCGGAAACCGGTTTGACGGGAAATCCCATTTCTTTCTTCGTTGAGCCGGAAAGGAGATTTCTTCAATGTGGATGCTCTATCGCACATGGGGGTAGTTTGAAGGTGTCTTCTTGATGGCCTTGGGTAGAGGAATGAGCATAAAAATATATTTTTTTGTTTCATGCATCCATTTGAGATATTTCTTCAACTTCTCGTTTCATAGCTATGGAGTTTTCTCCATTTTCTCCTTCTGTGCTCCATGCTTCTCCTTCTGTGTTTGATGAGGATTCATTCTGAGGCCTGCATGATTTCATGGAGTGGGATGGGATTGAATTTTTAGTAGGTCTGGTTTGATTTCTTGCAATGGTGGAGTGAAGGAAGAAATTTGCAGAGGAAGTATGGAGGAATGAAGTGCACATACAACTGTTAGAAGTTAGAAGCGAAAAAAAAGTGGCACTTGGAAAAATTTCAAAAAGATATGGACATGTAGGGCTTGGGAACATTTTTCCATGATTTATTTCCATGACCTTAGGGATGTGAGGGACATATATTTCTACAATGAGCAAGACGGTGACACGTGGCACTAGATCCAACGACAGGGAATGAAGGAGGAAAAAGATGATTTAAAGCACTAGGAGTTGAAAGGAGGTCACATGGGTCTCCAAATGACTACCTATGGGGGATGGGAACATTTTTAAAGGTCTGATGTCCCCCACCTTAGGTGCATAAGGGACATAAAATTCCATGGTGGTCAAGAGCATGACACGTGGCACCCGATCTGACGGCAGGGAATGCACGCTCCAAATAAGCACCTGGGGTTTGATTTACAGTCACGTGAGTGTCTAGAAGACTCTCTATGGGATATGGGTGAATTTTTCAAGTTCTGATGTCCCCCACCTTAGGTGCATAAGGGAACATCAAAATTCCATGGTGATCAAGGATCATGACACGTGGCACCCGATCTGACGACAGGGAATGAACACTCCAAATAATCACCTGAGGGCTGAACTTTCACAGTTTGGAGGTCGCATGAGGGTGTCCAGAAGACTCCCTATGAGGGCTGACGGGTGCATTTTTCAAGTGGGCTGGGGAAAAATGTCCCCCAACCTTAGGTGCATAAGGGAAATCAATTTCCACGGTGGTCCTGGAGCTGAACACGTAATCACCTGATCCAACGGCTCCTGGTGGATGACATGTGTCCTCCGAAAAAGCACCTGGGGGCTGAACTTTCAAGTCCTGGAGGTTGCATGAGGGTTCAGTGAGGTAACTATGAGCTGCTGATGAGAGAGATTTAAGTGGGCTGGGAAAAATTTTCAAACCTTGGTGTTCGTGACCTTGGGGGACATGAGGAACACAAAATCCCATGGTATGGCTATAATGTGTTTATTATGTGTCCATTCGATGAAAAATTTGGTTAAGTCCTGAAAACTTGTAACAGTGATAACCTGTAGCTCCTGATGGAATTTTTAAGAAAAACTGCATGCAGACCTGATGATCCAAACTGTTGTGAAAAATATTCATTCTTAACCACAATGGTTATGGCCTATGGAATGTCCTTTATTATTCCATTTGGATCCCTAAAAAATCATATTTTTGATTTTGTACTCCACATGTGCCTGAGAAAAACTGCATGCAGACCTGATGCTCCAAAGTGTTGTGAAAAATATTATTTTACCACAATTTAGGCCTTGGAATCCTATTTTTGGATATATATATTTTTGCTCCTAACTCCATCTGGAGCTCTTGTAATCTTCTTCTGAAGCCTAGTAATTGTTTTAGGCCTGTGTACCGCCCAGGCTTATGAACTTGTTTTTTACGCAGACTGCTCCAAGTATTGAAAAACTTCCCCAAACCTTCAAAAACCATTTATATTATGTTTTAAGGTCTTATTTTCATCTCCATGTTGAATTTTTACCTTTCTATCCACTCCAGGGAGTTGAATCCAGTCCTGGGAAGGCTAGCGATAGCCCTTCCCAATACTACCAGAAGATAGTATCTTTTCAGAACTCCCTAAAATCACCTAGGGGTGATGAATAGGCTAACCTAAATCACCTAGGGGGATGAGATTACATTATTCAGGAGGTCATTTGGACCTATTCAATAGACCTGAGGTGTCTTGGAATGGTGGGACTTGAAGAAAATTAACACTGGGGTATTGTTGTCGTGCTTGGAAATTGTCAATTTCCCTGTTACACATTTGCACGAAAACAAGAAGATAGAGTTTTTCTTCTATCTAGTGGTTTTTTCACTTGCAATACAATCCTATAGTATATCTCTTACATGTTGGTGAAGATATTGTTATAATTATCTTATATGTTGATGATCTTATACTCACTGGAAGATCTTCTTCCCACATTCAAACTATTCAAAGGTCTTTTTCCACATAGTTTAACCTAATAGATCTTGGGTTTTTGCACTATTTCCTTGGTTTATAGATTTACCAGACATATTTAGGGATTCATTTGAGTTAGTAAAATTACAGCCATGATATTCTTCAATGTTTTGATATGGCTTCTTACAATCCAAGTCCATCTCCTTTCGAGTCTCAGGTTACTCTTACTTCCACATGTACCAATACACTTTATGATCCTACATTGTATAGGTAGTTTTTTGGAAGTATCATGTATTTATGATGGTGATATTAAGGTGTTGGGATGTATTTATGATTAAAAAATATACTCTTACTTCATTTCACCTCTTCCAGGATTATATCCCTTTTTAACCTACTTGACTACTACATATCACGTTAAATTTACACCATCACATTTTATATAACTATCATATTTATTAATAAGGGAAGTTACTAGATAAATATTCCTCACAATCTACTAAGGAAACCTTTTGGATGGCATGAAAAATATAGGTTCCTAAGTGGATTATTACAAAAAAAAATCTACTATAAGTTTGGACACATGATGTAGATACAAAGGTGCTCAATGAGTGATAATGTCATAATTCTAGAGTATAATGACCCTAAACCTAGAACAATTATAGGTTTCCATAGCCTAAAACTAAGATAAATATAGCTATCCTATTAGGATTCATAACTAAGAGTAATTAAGGGGTGGATAAAGCCAAGGGGAGTAATATGATAATACAATGCAATAGATCAAATCAAACATACATCTAATTTATTCTATAGAATGAATGGAAAACATACAACATACATGTGCAATATAACAAATTAAAAAGGGTTAGAAATACTTACCTCTAGCATTTGTGTGAATTTTGATGTAGAAATATCCTTAGAGACAAAAAAACTAAGAGAGAATCACTATGGGTGGATAAGGGGAAATATCGATAAGAACATCCTTAGTTACGAATCATTGGGGTGACCTAAAATTCTCAAATATAAGATCTAAGACTCCACATAAAAAATAAGTGTGAAATAGTGAAAAAATATGTGAGATAGAAGTGCATTCATGTATGATAAAATTAATCTTCTGGGGGTGTTTATAAAAAATAAGGAAGTGTATGTATACCTAACATCATCACCTATGGGTGATGTTGTTGGCTGTGGAAAATCTAAAGTTGATACCATCAACTATGGGTAATGGTGTTAGCATTTGGAGAAACCCTAAGCTCGAGAGGTGAAAAACATAAGAGATGAAGGATACAAGGTAAATGGGGATAAATGGAAAAGTTCCAAGGTGACTGAAAGTAAGGATAATAACATGTAATATGTGTAAACAAGTAGATGTAATGGGAAACATGAATGTAATGGGTGTAATGTGTGAACAAAGGGAAGTACAAGGAATGGTAGGGTGACTAAGTGGTAATCGTGACATATCTCAAATTTTTTCATCTAGTCCATGTGACCAGGTATGATCACACCCCAATCTCGATAGACACCTTAAGGCACTCACTTAGTAGGATAATGTATCAAAAACCCATGCACAAAATAAATGGTTAGTAAGTGTAAACAATATGGTATATAAATATGCTCCAACTGAAGATAATTATGTGTAAAAATAGTGAAACATGAGATGATATTTGGAAAATGATTTATGCAACACATAAAATCAAAAGGAAATATTGTAAGTAAAGTTAAAATGAAGTGGTTAAAATAAATAATGAAATTATCCAAATAAAATTTACCTACTTCATACTTAAATTTTGTGTATCTTTTCTTTCTTTTGATGAGAGAAATAGATGCTTAGAACCTTGAATAAGAAAGGATAGAAAAAAAAATATAGTATAATTAATAAAATAAGACATAAATAACATGTTTATAAGGTCACAAGAAGGATGATAGCCAAGATGTGAATAGAAATAATGAAGAGAAAAAACCAATGGGTAGATGTTATACAAATGATAAAGTATGATGAAAAGAAACAACATGGACATGATTCCATGGAATCAGTGAGCAAAAAGAGATAGATAAATTACCAACGTATCCAAGGGAGGAAGTATTGTTTATATAAACCCAAGTGGGAAGGAGAAACTCAAGCATGGAGAGCATAAAAGTAAGATAGTAGGTTCATTATGTGTTTAATTTAAATATATTTTTGTGGAAGGTGGCTATATAAATGGATAAGTGTGAAGATTAAGAGTATAATTTCTTGATAAAAATGAGCACTGGTAGGTTATTTAAAGATGTTTCCTTTTTAATTCTAGAGATGACATGTGTTGGGACCTAGGATGTATTTAATAATATATGGACCCCGCCACTTTTGAGTGTATTTACCTTATTTTTTGTGGGTATAATCTAACTTCAAGCTAAGGTCACCAAATTCAAATTTGTAAGGTTTAGCAAGTAATTTATGTTATTTAGTGACAAAAATTTGTATTTATGGTTGTGGTAAATTAGCACATTTTTTATTAAGAAGATTAAGAGAATGGAGACATGAATCACAAATATCCTTGTTGGGCATGATTCCATGTAGAGAGATGTGAAGATAAAGAGGTTCCACATTAAATGGAATGAATTATTTGGTACAAATATAAGCAAGAATGGTGCTACCCTAATATTCATATAAACACTCATATGATAAGCCCAAAGTGCTAGATAGAGTTTTATATGTCAGTCAGAGCATGATTATCGAATATTATTTTAATGAATTTTGTTAAAGATTTTTTTTTTGGAATATTTGGGATTTTCATTGCATTAAGGGTGATAGGAGTTTAGAATTCAACTTGATTTTAAATTTCACATAGAGTTATTTCATTTATTTCCATTTAAATTTCTCATAATTTGAAGAAACATTGTGTGAATATTTCCAAAGTGACAACTGATTTTATTAAGGATGAACTTGGAAGTGGCTAGGAATGTCATATTAGTGACAGGCATGAATTCTACCCATTTGGTGAAAGATTTAGTGGTTGTAATGAAGAATATATGTTCATCGTAAGGAAATTTATTGATGCAATACAATCCTCACATACTGAAGGGGTAGGGATCTTCAAGGAATTAAAGCTTAGCCATTGGAGAGTGAATAAGTCCATCATGGTATTGGTAAGGTTTGCATTTATTAATGAAGGAATGTACATCAAATTCTAAGCAAGGTCAATAGTATCCCCCATGCAAGTATTTGCGGGTTATGACATGGCTTCCATAATTTCCACCATAAGTACATCCACATGCTTCTTCAAGGAGGTAAGGAACTTCATCCTCAAAGAAAAAATAGAGTATAGTGCTTTTGAAGTTGCGATAGTAGAGTATATTATCTTTGATGATGTACTTTAGAGATTTCTTGTGAATTATAGTGTTCTTGCAATAATCAAATTGTCGATGGTAAGTTTTACTTTGGATGAATTGGATTATGTTTGTATGCCATGAAATGTTATAAGTAAGAATGAAATCCATGCGAAAAATAAGAGGATACTCAAGAGAAGGTTATGTAGAAGGAATTTTATGGAAATGGTATTGGGAGAAATCTAGGTGAGGTTAGAATTACATAAATGATTGTGCCAAATAATTAACCAAGACATTTTGTTCCCAATAAATAGATTCAATGGTAAAATAAGTGAACTACCATGAGATTTCTTGGAATATTTTGTAATATTATTTCAGATTCTGGCTTTGTTATTGGTAGGTTCCACTGACTTGTTGAAAGATGAGTTGGGAGTCACATGTGGTATGGATATATGATATTAGAGGTAATGCAAGATTTCATGCCAAGTATGAGAACTTCATATTCAGACAAATTCTTAATAATGCAAAATTTGATTCAAATGGAGAAAGAGAGTGTCTATTGGAGGATTAGTAAGAAAAAACCTACCTCAGTTCCCTAGATACATTTTACTCCATAAAATGGAGTGTCCAAGTTTCTTCATGGAGGTCAATAGTGATTGCCTCATATTTAGGGTTGGTATTTATGGGTTTGGGATTACAATTCTTGTCTCCATTTGAAAGGGATTGTGCCTCAATATGAGAAATGAAACTATAGTACTAATATTTTATTGTAAGAGCTTGATCCATTCCTTCAATGAGTAATGTATCCTCATCAGAAAGGGAATCTAAAATGGGTTGGGTTACATGCATTGGAGTAGTGGTGAGTTGACCTATGATTAATCGACTATTGACAACATTTTATGTGATGATGCGTGAATAATATTTCATAAGGAGCACTAAATATTTACCGATGTGGTTCATTAGGAGTATAATATGGGAGAATAAATGGAAAAGGAGATACGTGTGGATGATGAAATAAGAGGTTTGGTAGATATTGTAATGGTAAATCTCAGTGATAATGAAATAAATGGCCAAACAAGCTCATTTGATATATATATATAAACAAGTTTCATAGTTAAGGATAGCTTGAATATTTATTAGTTTGCATTCTCTTTTCCTTTTTCACTCACTTCAGTAAAAAATTACCCAAAATATACGAGGGTAGATGAGGTATAAATAATAAATGATTGATCAAGAGATGGAGGTTATAATGTAGGAGTAGTGAGGAGTGAGGATTCAAAGTTTCAAATGATTGTTGATATTTTTTGTATCATTTAAGTGCAATGTCAATTTTAAGGAGGTTATTAATTAAATGGGTAAAATATATGAATTTAAGGATGAACTGTTGGATTTTCCTAAACTTCTATAGAAAAGTGCAGATTTTAGATATAGACGTAGAATGAGGAATTTTGAGAATATACTTTATTTTTGTAGGGTTTAGATATATCCCATGTTTTGAGACTAGGAATCATAGTAATTTTTATTGTGTGACAAAACATATGAATTTTCCTAGGTTAAGGTGAACCTTGTATTTATGGATCCATTGAATGGAGATTTCTAGTTCATGGATATGATCCTCTATACATCGAGATTTGATGAAAATTTCATCTACATAGACTTTGACAATTTTCTGAATGAGAACGTTGAAGATGTGTGTCATAGAATGTTGATAAGTTTCCCCAAAAATTTAAAGGCCAAAATGGATCTTAACATAACAATAGGTTTCCCATGCAGTAGTGAATGTAGTCTTATATTGATCTTTAGGAACTATTTGGATTTGATTAGATCATGAGAATATTTCCATGAGAGAGAACATCTCATAACCTACTATGGATTTGATAATCGCATAAATAAAAGGAAAATGGAAGTTATCCTTAGCATAAGTGAGATTAAGATTGCAAAATTCAATGTAGATATGGATGACCAATGTAAATTTATTATAAACGGGGATGATGTTGGATACCCACTGAAAATATTCAATGGAATGGATAAATTTGGTGTTGAGAATATTTCTAATATCTTTGTGACACATGTTATTTATTTTAGGAGGGAACTTATACATATATTTGTAAATAATTATAGTGTCAAGATAGGTGATAATTTTATGCACTACAATGTTAGGATCAATTTTGGGCATGTCAGAGTACACCCAAGAAAGAAATTCCTTATTTTTATGAAGGTAGTTGTGATGTTTATCATGTATATGTGGGAAATAATTTCCTAACCTGAATATGTGGGAAGGATCATCATCTATGTGGATGTTGATGGTTTTCTTGATGAACATAATGTTACCATATTGGAAGTGATAAGAATATTTATGAAGATTAGAAACCTCTATTGGTAAGCAAATGTTGTCATTATTGTATTGTTGAGTCATGTGGAGAAAAGATTTTGAGATTTCCTTGATCATTAAACGGATGAAGAATCAATTTGAAATGTTATGATGAATTCCAAAGGCCGCTAGGAAATGTGTGTCAAGAGGGTGTCAAATATTAGATTCTACTATGTGTCCTTGAGATTAGATGGTACTAGTGGACTTATACTCCAGCTTTGTTGCGGTACTTGTCGAGGATTGTGTAGACCCGTTGTTGATGCGTGACGCGATTGAGTTTTAGCCTGGTTGTATTACATGGTTGCAACTGCAGAAGATGAAGAAAAAAGCTATGCTTCAGAAGTCGCTAAGTAGTCAGTGGGATACACTTGATCCTAACGTACATGAGATATGATTCGAAACTTTGAGTTGAATATTTACATGAATTAGGCATGATTATACGGTATATAGCTCTTAAGAAGAGTGTGTCTAGGAGCAGGTTTCAGAGGGATTTGACTGACCTCGGGGTCTAGGGCCTACACAGACCGATTGCCTTCCTATTCCCATAGTTGCCCTACAAAGTGTGTATGAAATAAATTTTTCATATTGATATGTACTTATGATCACTTGAAAAATTTACTCCCATTATTCCTAACAGCTATATGTACATTTTAAGGTCTCAGTTTGAGAGAAAGTAGATAATAGAATTTTTTTTTTCCTTAGCATAAGTGAGATTAAGATTGCAAAATTCAATGTAGATATGGATGACCAATGTAAATTTATTATAAACGGGGATGATGTTGGATACCCACTGAAAATATTCAATGGAATGGATAAATTTGGTGTTGAGAATATTTCTAATATCTTTGTGACACATGTTATTTATTTTAGGAGGGAACTTATAAATATATTTGTAAATAATTATAGTGTCAAAATAGGTGATAATTTTATGCACTACAATGTTAGGATCAATTTTGGGCATGTCAGAGTACACCCAAGAAAGAAATTTCTTATTTTTATGAAGGTAGTTGTGATGTTTATCATGTATATGTGGGAAATAATTTCCTAACTTGATTACGTGGGAAGGATCATCATCTATGTGGATGTTGATGGTTTTCTTGATGAACATAATGTTACCATATTGGAAGTGATAAGAATATTTATGAAGATTAGAAACCTCTATTGGTAAGCAAATGTTGTCATTATTGTATTGTTGTCATTTATGTCAAAAGGAGTGTGATGTCACATCATGTGTGAATTTTTGTGACAAGGTGTTGAGATGTCCTTGATAATAAAGATGAAGAAGCATGTTGAGATTGTTATGATGAAATTCCATAGGCCACTAATGGAAAATGTGGTGTCAAGGAGGTGTCAATATATAGATGCATACATAGTGGTCCTTGAGATTTATATGGTGACTAGTAGGTCTACAAGATTTGTGATGAGTGTAAGAGGATTTTGTAAGACCAGTTGTTGATTGAGCATGAGTTAGCATGTGGTAGGTACATGTGTGCACTGAAGAAGATGAAGAAAAGTCAAGTGCTTCAGAAGTCTAGTCAAGGGATAATGATCCTAAGTACATGAGATATGGATAGAAACAGGTGGTTGAATATGGTTTAGCATTATTAGGCATGATTATAAGGTATATAGACTCTTAAGAGTGTCTTAGAGCATGTTCATAGGGATTTGACCTCTGGTCTAGGCCTACACTAGACCTATTCCTATTCCCTAGTTGGCCTAATGGGGTATGAATATAAATTTTCATATTGATTATGTAATTATGATCACGGGAAAAAGTGAATAACATTATTCTAGGCGTATATGTAAATTTTAAGGTCTCAGGTTGAAGGAGAAAGTAAGATATAGAATTTTTTCCCTTACTGAGATCAAGGAATGAGAAAACAAATCCTGAGAAGGATTTTATTATGATCATTCACATGTGTGAACTCTACATGGTGACTTGATATCTTCATGGTATATGGGGAATGTACCTAAGAAGGATTCATAAGATTAGTTTAGAGATTGAGGCCTCAAGATTTATGACCAATTGTTAAGAAGGTAAACATGTCATAAACCATCCTAAAACCCTAGTTAGATAATGATGGTGAATAATTTTATCAAAATGACCCAGGATGGATCATGTGACCTAGTTTAGTGGTTGGATCATGTACATGACTCCTCAATATTTCTCTAGGTGGTATTGGTATGTCATGACATTGAGTAGATCCCACAGAAAAAGGTAAGTTTATGAAGAAGTTGTGTTTGTTCTAATTTTTTGTATTGGAAAAAATGGATGTTTGAGGAAGTATGGAATCAATAATACATGTATATGGTGGTTTATAAACATGGTATAGACATTATGAGGTCTGTAGAATTCATTCTTGCAAGACTAGTTTTGGGGTAGTTTTGGTAGTTTCAGGTGGTCATGGTGAAGAGATGATCTTGAGTCATTATGAAATGAGTTGAAGTAACCTATTTACATGAAGATGTTGTAAAATTATATTATTACATGAATCAAGTATTGGATGAGATCTAGAGGTCAGTTGGTATGGTGAGAAGTTCGTCACAAGTTGACTGGTTTTAGGATTGGGAAAGAACGGTTCAGAGATTGGTCTAGAAGACCGATGTTTGCTATGATTTCATGATGTTTGGCTACTGAAGAGTGATAAGGGGTTATTACTGGACCAATTTCATACATCAAAATACTTTAAATAGGTTAGTATAGATTTTATACGGTTAAGATTTCTTGAATGGTTTTCATAGTATGTTGATAGTTTTGGGAGTGCAACTTGGAAAGAGGTTATTGGGAATTTATAGTTCATGTGTTGGTGTATAAATCATGTGATAATATGAAAAATGTCATATATCAAATATATATGTGGTTAATTACATGGTTGAGTGGTTTCAGTATTGTTTGAGCTTCATCTTTAAATAATGTTTTTTTGAGTTCATAGACCTATTAGAACGATTTCCTAATGAGTGGTTTCAAAGTATGAAATGGGGTTACAAGATGAGTCAAGATTGTATGAATAATGGAGTGGAATTATAAAATATATATAAGTAGTTATGAAGTGATGAATATTTCCATGTTGGCCAAGAAGACTATGTCTTGGTGAAGGAGCTATTTTAGGCATTTAGGCCTAATTGAGTCCTATTGAAGAAATGTGGGCATGAGGTGTTATTTTGAATCTAAGGAGGTTTTTGTATGATGTTTTAAAGATCTTTTCATATTGATATAATGTTGTATAATCTATGAAGGCCGACTAAGGTAGTATGTAGGATATTAAGTCACATATATATAAACAAGGTAATTAGGCATATTTGTGTGTGCTATAGAGAATGAAGTATAGTGAGTAAGAGGGAAAAATATAGAGGTGAATCAAGTTTATGTGACCATAAAAGAGAGGGTAGATAATTTATCATATATAGAAAATAAGTGGTGAGCATATGATGTTTAAGGCTAGATGATCTAATCAGCTTGGTGAATAATCTTGTTGTGTGAAGATTCCTCGAAGGTAGTTTTGAGAAGAGAGAAGAATTAAGAGATAAAAAAGGGTCATCATCTATTGTTGTAGAAATAACATGAAGCTGAAAAACATATTTAGGTGCTAGAGTTGATGACGAGTCATCTAGGGGGTTAATGCCTCCATGTAAGTTGGTGCTTGTTAAATATAGGGTTTGTTGTTCCTTGTGAGGTTGGTGCCTAACTAAACTTAGGGGTTAGTTCTCCTTGTGGAGTTGGTGCTTCACTAGATTTGATCTTTGTTTATAGGAAATTTTTTTATTTCATTTAATAGTGGGTTTTCTTCCCTATAAGTTTTTCCCACTTAAATTTGGTGTCCATGTGTTCTTGTGCTCCTTTTGCATGTGTTTAATAGTTGTGTTGTCTTAATAATTCATAATGGATAATTTACATTGAATGGTTGATGGA